>CM072933.1:1262500-1707500 GCA_036971965.1 Nyctalus aviator
GGCCTGGGCGAGGGGGACGCCCTGGGCACCGCGGCTTCACTCAGGGCACGGCGGAGTCTGTGGGGCCGAGCCTTCCTCAGCAGCGGCACCCAATTCCTAAGGGGAAATTCCATCGACTTTACATATATATACTGTGCCCGGCCAGCCCGGCCACGGTGAGCCCGAGGGGGCGGTGAAGGACGGAGAAAAGACAGACGAGAAGCAAGCTGGGCTCGGTGGGACCCCGCGCTCTGACGGGGAGACAGCGCCACAGCCCGCAGGCCGAGGCTCCATTTCACAGCAGAGCCCACGGGCAGAGGAAGGGCGTGGTCACAGCGTTCTCTCGGCTTCCAGTCCACTCCACCACACGCACCGGATCCAGCTTGTTCACCGGCGGCTCCTCCCGCAGCCCCGTCACTCAGCCACGGGGGCCGCAGGCGCGGGCCGAAGGGCAGGCTCACAAGCACAGCCTCTGGCTGTCGCTGTGCTGGGACTTGCACGTGGCTTCGCCACGAGAGGAGCTGCCCTCTCATCAGCCCAGGCTCGAACCTGCCCAAAGCCATAGCCGCTCTCCACAATATGTAAATCTTTATTGATTTCAGAGAGGAAGAGAGAGGGAGAGAGAAACATCAGCGATGAGAGAGAGTCATGGATTGGCCGGGAGCGGGGGCAGGAGCCCCCGGGCCGCTCCAGGGGGTGGGCTGCGGGCACTCACAGCCAGAGTGCTCACCGGCTCCCACGTGCATGTGACCGGTGAGGAAGCGGCTCAGAGAGGCTGAGGGGCCGGACTGAAGCCACACAGCAGGCACGTGACGGACCTGCCCGAGCGAGTGCACGCTCACCTGTGCCCAGCCCCGCCCCAGGAAGGTGCCCTGCAGGTGTTTCTACTCCCGGCTCGTCCTTCAGCCAGAGGCCACCCAGGCCCACCGTGGGGACGTGCCCTTGGCTGAGGAGGTGCTGGGCCCCGCAGGCCCTCTGAACGGCGGGAGCCGCCCGGGGACGTGAGCTGCTCGGCTCCGTCTCTGGGACCTCATGGTCGCTCTCTCGGCGCCGGGGGGACTTCCTGTGGTTCGGGCCGTCACACTCAGAGGAGGAGGATGGCACGCGGGGACAGGAAGGTGCTGAGATCGGAGCCAAGACAAACCCGGGCGTGGGAGGAGGCGCCACGCTGCTGCGCGGACCGAGGCCAGCCGCCTGAGGGCCTGTCAGGAGCCGTCCTCACCCAGCGCCCGGCCAGAGGGCCTCCGCAGGCCCTCCCGGTCCCCGCCGCTCCTGCCACTCGAACCGCCGAGCCTGGTGGGGAAGAGCGGCCGTGGGCTGGGTCGGGGGGAAACCAGCGCCCACACTGCCGCCTCCATCCCAGGGGGGTGGGGGAGGGCGGGGCGCAGAGAGGCAGCAGGGCCCGAGCCGATCTACGGAACCCTAAGCCACGTCACCTAAGATGACCATGACCATGACCTTCGGTGAGACCCACTGACTGCCGAGCACAACGGGGAGAACCAGAGCGGGCGGGACAATCAAAACCAGCGCCTGGCTGGAGACGCCCAGTGAAGGGCAGCACAGCCTGGCGAAGGCGGGCTCCTGCCGCTCTCCCTCCGCGGCCGAGCTCGAGGGGCTCAGGCTGGTGACGGGGCCTGGCGGGGTGACCCGACGCTCCCCGCCCGCAATGGCAGCGGGAAGCTCAGACACCCCACAACGGTCGCCTCTGTCTGTCTCCCGGGACACCCACAGCCTGTGCCGCCGGCCACGGGGTGCCAGCAGACAATACGAGGACTGTGTGCCCTCTCGGGCGGGGTGGGGAGCACACGGCCCCCACGATTGTCCCGGACTCCGAGTCACCGGCATGTGACCCGGCATGTGCCCAGCACGCGCTCCCATGTCGCAGGAACACAAAGGTGCCGGCCAGCCCGGGAAGGAGAGGCCACAGCTCAGGCCTCGGCCCGGTGTCCGCCCCGCGCCCACGTGGGGGGAGGGGGAGGGGACTGGAGGGAGGGGCGCTCTGCACACAAAGCGGCAAAGCCCGCAGGGTGGTGGCGGGGGACGGCCAGGCCCCAGCTGGCCCATCGGAAGCCAAGGACACGAGACAGGCAGGAGCTGGGCTCACTGGGGGCGGCAGAGAAAAGCGAGGTGGCCCCATCCTCCCGGGCTCAGCCCCTCCACCCGCTGGCTCTGCGTGGCTCAGCCCATCCCCTCCTGGCAGGCTGTGCCTCGGTTTCCCCCGCTGTGACACGGGCTCTTTCCTTGTGGCTGCAGAAGCCCAGGCTGCCTCACCTGCCACCAGGTGGGAGAAAGCACGGGCAGAGCCATAGGGTCTGGGGGTCGCCGGGTGCCCGTGCCCACCCTCCAAGGGGACACGGACCTCAGCGAGGCCAGTGCCGGGGTCTGTTGCGGCTGCCGGAACGAAACACCGTAAACGGGCGGCCCTCTCCGTCCCGGAGCCGGGGGCCGGGGTCGAGGTGAGACCTCTCCTTGCTGATGGTCACCCCTCCTGTGTCCTCAATGGGAGGAGGGTGAGGGAACTTCCTGGGTCCCTTTTATAAGGGCACTAACCCCGCTCATGGGGGCCCCACCCTCATGACCTGGTGACCTCCCAGAGCCCGCCTCTCACACCGCGGCCTTGGGCACTGGGCCTCAGCCTGCCAATCTGGGAGGGACCCCGCACTCAGCCCTTGGCCATCCAGGTCCAGAGTCCCAGAAACTCAGCTGCCAAGTGTGTGCCCCTCCGCAGGGGGTCGGGCTCCCAGCAGGGCAGGCCCCGGTGCTGGCTGGGCCTGCACAGCACGCCCGCCCCCTTCCGTGGCCCCTGCCTCAGCACGGCCCTCTCCGGTGCAGTGGTTCCCAGTGTGGCCCCCAAACCCGCGCAGCCTCTCCTGGGCCACACCGACAGAGCGGGCTCTCAGAGTGGCTGCGGGGACACCGGGCGCTGCCGGGCTCTCTGACCTCCCAGACCCTGTTCCCTGCTCCCGCTCAGCCCCGGTCCGCAGAGAAGCCAGGAGCCTGGTTCAAAGTCGGATGCAGTCAAGTGGCAGGACTCGAACCCAGGGCCTCGGTGTCCTGGGTCCAAGCCCAGCCCCGCTTCCTCCGGCTTCTCCAGGGGCCGGCAGCCTCCCCAGCATCCTGCCTGCCCGGCGGGCTCACGGTGCGCCTTGTCCTGTAAGCTGGCTCTTTGGAAGAGACCATTAAGCACAACAAAGCAGCCCAGACGGTGCGGCTCAGGGTGGAACGTCGACCCGGGAACCAGGGGTCACAGAGCGTCCCCAGCCAGGGCACAGGCCGGTGGTGGGCTCCATCTCCTGTGGAGCGTGCAGGGGCAGCTGATGGACGACTCTCTCATCGTGGATGTTTCTCTCTCTCCCCCTCTCCCTTCCTCCCTGACATCAATAAAAAGGTATTTTAAGAAATACAAAGCAGCTGAAACCTGTTTGGCTCAGTGGATAGAGCGTCAGCCTGTGGACTAAAGGGTCCTGGGTTCGATTCCGGTCAAGGGCACGTACCTTGGTTGCGGGCACATCCCCAGTAGGGGTGTGCAAGAGGCAACTGACCGATGATTCTCTCTCATCGATGTTTCTAAGTCTCTATCCCTCTCTCTTCCTCTCTGTGAAAAATCAATATTTTTTTTTTGTTAAAGAAAGAAAAACAAAGCAGACAGCTTCTTGAGGGCCCCGAGAGGCTGTGCCCTCCTGGCTCCTGTTCTGTCCACCATCCTGGGGCCCTGGTCACCACCCGGGACTATGGCCACCACAGCCGCCCATCACCACGCAGGAGGCTGCCCCCGGGGCTCCCCGCTCCGGGCCGGGTCGGAGGGGGTTCGGGTGCCATGGACCCAAATGCAGATCCCGCCGGCGCCCTTCCCGGCGCTGCACCCCAGCACGTGCTGACCCCCCGGAACTAGACACACAGGGCCGTGTGTGGCCAGGACCAGGCCATCTGCACTCACTGGCTCACTCTCTCCTCAGAACTGAACGCCGACGAGCAAACCCCTGCAGGCACCCAGCACCCCGCCCGGTGTCCGCTGTTCGCCTCGCCCCGCCGCCTGGCGTCTGGGCTGGCGTCCGAGGGCAGGAGGCCACCGGCGTGCCGGGCGCTGGCGTCAGGTGACCCGGCAGAACGTTCTCGCGTGTTTGTGTCAGCAGCGCGCCCGCCCTGCGAGGGCTGGGTGAGAGCACGCCGTGACAGGGCCTGCAGGGCGGAAGGCCCGGCCGTCATGCCAGCACGGTACTCCTTTCACTTTTAAAGCCGGGTGGGGCCGAAACCGGTCTGGCTCAGTGGATAGAGCGTCGGCTTGGGGACCGAAGGGTCCCGGGTTCAATTCCGATCAAGGGCATGTACCTTGGTTGCGAGCAGATCCCCAGTAGGGGGTGTGCAGGAGGCAGCTGATCGATGACTCTCTCTCATCGATGTTTCTAACTCTCTATCTCTCTCCCTTCCTCTCTGTACAAAATCAATAAAATATATTTAAAAATAAAAATAAAAATAAAGCCAGTGGGGAACCTCTTTCCTGCCAGGGCCGTCTGGATGTTTATCGCTTCCTCCTCCAGCACACAGCTATCAACCCAGGCCTGGCCTGTGTGGCTCAGTGGACAGAGCGTCGGCCTGGGGACCGAAGGGTCCCGGGTTCAATTCCGGTCAAGGGCATGCACTGCCCGGGCCCTGGTGGGGGCTTGTGCAGGAGGCAACCCACCCATGTGTTTCTGTCACATCGATGTTTCTGTCTTCCCCTCTCTCTTCCACTTCCCTGAAAATCAATGGAAAACATCCTCAGGTGAGGAGCAACCAAACAAAACAAACCGTTAACTAGCTCACCTGACCCCGGGGCAGGTCGGACCAGGTGGGCTCCAAGCCCGGGGCCAGAGCGCCCGCCGTCTTAAGGGGAAAGCAGGGGAGCGGCCTCGGTGGGCCTGGCTCGCTCAGGGCGCCCAAGGCTCGCTCCCGCCGTGCTCTCGCTCCCGTGCGGCCCGGCCAGACGCCCTGGGCGGCCCCGGAATCCCAAGTGCCGCTTCAAGCCGGAACTCCGAGGGCAGGTAAACAGACCGCAGCCCTCGGCCAAGCAGGTGGCACTTGGGAATTCCTGTCGGGAAGCAGCTCTCCCTCCGAGGAGGTCACTTCAAGGTCAAAATGACGAACGAGGCCCCGGGCAGCGTCCCCACAAGGTGAGGAGGGGCCCAGAGGCCGCCAGGGCCGTACCCGGAGTGAGAGGGCCGGGGGGGGGGGGGGGGGGGGGGGCAGGGGCCAGTGTGACCACAGGACCGGCACCCAGAGTGCCGGCTGGGCCGCGGGGGGGGGGGAAAGGCGCCAGCCGGCTTGAAAGAAGAGGCAACACCAGGTGAAGACAGCGCCTGCGAGGGGTCTGAGAACCCCGAGGGCAGGAAACGGGCCTCCACGTCAGTCTGGATGGTGCCCGCAGCCACTAAGGATCCAGAGATCGTCCCAGAAGCAGTTGGTCACGGTTCGAGTCCCGGTTGGGGCACAGGCTCGGGTTGTAGGCTCCATCCCAAAGTGGGGCGTGCAGGAGGCAGCCAATCCGTGATTCTCATCATTGATGTTTCTCTCTCTCTCTCTCTCTCTCTCTGTCCCTCCCTCCTTCCCTCTCTGAAGCCAATGAAAGTAGAAAATAAGAGATTTCACCAGTGTTCCTTCCTATGGAGACACACTGCGAACTACACACATGCTTTCAGGCCTTCCTCCCCAAAAACTCATGTCTGAGAACCCGGGTCATCTCAGGCTCCCCTGCCCGTCCAGGCAGGCCCAGCTCGCCCTGCCATCCGTGGGCCATGGGCACAGCCGCCTTGTCCTGGCCTTTGTCCCCGGCCGCTGCAGGCTGCACAGGACGGTCACGGACGACTCCCGGCCCGCCAACCAAAGGGGGCTTCGCACAGGCCTGGGCGGGCAGGCACCACGAAGCCCCCGACTCTGAGACGCGGAGTCACACACGGAAAAGCCCAATGGAGGCCGGAGCGCCGCCTCGCAGTCTCTGATCGGAGACCGGGATCTGAACACACGGCGCTTCCTGCGGGCTGCAGGCCCCTGCCGCTCCCCAGGAGGCCCGCTGGGAACAACTACACTTTCGGGGAACCTGTCTGTTGTAAGGAAGAAGCAGAGCATCCCGGGCTCCCCAGCAGAGGCACGGCCTCTCCTCCCGTGGTCCATACAGAGAAATACAAATAAACAGGCCACAGGAGGCGGGCGAAGGCAGAGCGGCAGCTGCCATGTCTCCGTCTCCCCGTGGAGCTAACAAGACCAAACAAAACTCAGGCTCTGAGACAAAGCCTGTGCGCGCCGGCGGAGGGCGTGTGTGTGCAGACCAGAGCCGCAGGCTTCCCGGCCCGCAGCCGTGTGGCCTGGGGCCAGCGACGATGCCCCTCTGAGCCTCCGTTTCCCCAGCTGGCACGGCAGGATGGCTTTGAGACGCCACGCCCCTGGCCCAGGGTGAGCCCTCAGCGCCCGGGGGGCTGCTGCTGTCTTTGACCGGCCTGCGCCCACTGCCCGCACCCAGCTCCCCGGGGCCCTGAATCCCGGGACTTGGGAACCACGTCACCGGGGCAGGAGCCTCCGTTTCCGTGCTTTAGGGTTGGAGGGGAAAGGAGCCAGAGCAGCAGGAGCCGGCCACCCCCATTGGGGCCAAACGAGCTGTTTACCACAATGATGGCGCTGAGCTCTTAGGGTGGCCCAGTGGACAGGCCCCTCCAGGGACAGCGCTCGCCCGAGGGGCTTCCCTGCGGTCCAGCTCCCCACCCCCCTCTTCCCAAAGGCAGCCTGCTCGCAGCCCCACAGCCTGCTCCCGAACCCCTGACGTGATGTGAAACTCGACAAGGTGGACCCTTTGAAATGCAAAGTCCTGCGGCCTGCCTCTGTGCTCCCTGTGCTGGGCTCCCAGGGCCGAGGGCTGCTTTCAGACCCGCCCGCCCGGCAGCGGTCCCTCTCAAAGCCCAGCCGAACAAAAAGGGGAGAGGAGAGCGGCCAGGCAAAGGCCGCCGGTCTTTTGAAAACGCTCAAGTGTCTCCAGTTGCTGCAGGGAGAACCCTGCCCTGGGCCCAGCCTCCTGGTCCCCTCCTCCGAGCCCTGGAGCCAACTCCCTCCCGGAAGGGGCCCTCCCTCCGACCCGCAGGCGCAAAAATCCGTGCCCTCTGACCCGCTGCCCTCTGACCCCAGGTCGGGAAGGTCAAGGCAGGCAGCTCGGAGCCCCACCTGGATCCAGAGCCCCCGCAGGGGGTTCGGATTAAACATCAGAGGGGAGGTGCCTTCACACGAGGTTGTTTGGCAAAGAGAACGGCTCCCTCGCGGGACGGACCCTGGGGGCCGGCAAACTGCTCTGGAATATTGACTTCTCAGCGGCGCGGCCATTCATCACGTTAATGTAAACGGCGCTGGAACCAGCCTTTCCTCCGCTCCGGGCACATCGGCATATCTGAGCCCCCGGATTTGTTTCCAGAGTTCCCATCCCGCCCGCCGGCCGCGAGGGGCCCGCGGCTAACGGAGTCAGCGGTCACCGTGCGGCCCCTGACCTTGGCCGCAACGGAGGTGGCTCCGAGAGCAGCCAGAGCCCTCGGACACCCGGCGGGAAGCACCCACGGGGGAGCCGGCCGCCGGGGAGCCGCCCGTCTGCGTGGACTCCCTGGGCAAGTTTGAGCGGCAGCTCCCGGGGGACCGAGACCGGGGGAGGGTGGGGAGAGGCGCTGGGCGAGCAGAGGGCAGGCGGCAGCTGGACGGGAGAGCGGCGCCCAGCCGGGCGCAACTGCCCGGAGCCCGCCAGCCTGGCCATGTGCTCCGTGCTGGCAACAAACCGGCTCTTTCACGAGAGGAGACGCTGACAGAAAGGACAGCTGCAGCCAGGGAGAGGCCGGGAGGCAAAATCCTCGAAAAAGCCCAACTGGGGGATCCTCCCCTGGAGGGGAAGAAAAAAGCCGCCTCTGGGGTTGGCCAGGGCTGGTCTATTAGAAGGTCTGTCTCCCCCTCTGCTCACCCGGCTGATCAATGAAGGGAGCCTCCACATCTGGTTTCCATCGGAGACCGAGACTTGTACCATCAGCAGATTAGCCACGAGCCCGGCCTGCCGGTCTCTTCACTGCACATCGGAGAGGTGTGCGCGGGGGCGGTGCCCGCGGGGGTGGTGCCGGGCTGAGTGTTTGCTTATTTCCGTCTTTTTTTTTTTTTTTTAAGGGCAAGAACAGCACGTTCTCTCCACCCCATAGGAAACTCGGCAAAGTCCCACGGCCGGGACGAGGCACGCAGGGAACCACCTGACAGGGGCCTTCAGGGCCACCGCGGGAGCAGCCACGGGGGAGAGGGCCGGCCTTCTTAAAGAGCCAGGCCAGGTGCGCCCACGAGCTCCGAGGCGGCCTCTGCTGCCCGGCCCGGGTTTGACACGGCCCTGCAGGCACGGGGGGCTGGCCTTCGCTGGGCTTCCTGGGGCGCCTGCTCCCTGAACCCACTTAGAGGACACGCAGCCCACGCAGCTCCTACAGAGCGGGCGGGACGGAGGGGCCGGGGACGGCAAAGGACACCGCGGGAAGTCTCAGCGGCGTGGACAGAAACAGCCTAAGAAATAACACGGGGGCGTCCCGCAGAATGCCCCGTTAGTGTGGCCACAGGGACACGGAGCGTCTCAAAGCTCTTCCCAAAACTCCATGAGATTCCAAAATGTTCCATGCACACGACATACCCCCAAGCAGAAACCGGAGGGACAAATAGCCAAAACCATTCCCTATCCGCGCACCGGAGTGCGGTACTGGTCCCCCCGCAGGCCGGTCCTGCCCACCTCTGCAGCCACAGCGCTGCCCACCTGTGTCCTGTCTGCCCTGGTCTTCGCTGTCAGAATGACCGCTCCTCTTAGCCCCTCTCAGGGGCCCAGGAAGTCCTGGGCAACAGCAGGCGGGCCCGCCTTCACACCATCTTGCTCTTTGGGTGGGGCGTCTAGGAGAAAAGCACAGATGGGCCTCAAGCTCCCACTTTGCAGACGGGGACGGGGAGCGCCCAGGCAGCTGGGTGCGCACCCTCGAGGCCTGCAGGGTGCCTGGCTGCATCCAGAGCCCGGCCCAGCGCAGACACAGGGTCAAGGGCTTTGAACCCTGCACGGAAGACCCAGGCCTCGCAGCGGGGACAGCAGCCGCTTTGGTGACCTGGCCGCCCGCAGACCCGCAGTTCGGTACCAAACTGTCCCGGGAGAGAAGTCACAGCTCCACGGTCCGCCAAAGTGAAACCAAAACCGGCGGCGCCAGGAACAGGACTGTCACCCGCCCGCTACCTCGCCCCCTTCCCCGTCCTCACACGGGGGCACCTCTGCCTGGGTCCCCCCGCCGGGCTGCCCGGAGCACAGATGCTGGCGGCGGCTCGCAGGGCTGCGCACGAACGCGGGGTGCGCCTGGCCTCCGGCCGATGCACAATGCCGTGCGCACCCCGCAGGCAATGGGGACAGCCGGTCCCACATCCCGGTGCGCACGTTCGTCCCGGCCAGCCGGCTCCTCCGCCCCCGCTCCCTCCGGGGTCCCGGCCGGGAAGGGAAGGCGCCCGGGGCCCCTGGCCGGCACTGCGGCCGGGACGGCGGCGTCCGGAGCGGCGGAGCGGCCTGCAGGAGGCGGAATCCGCTCGCCAGCCGCCGCGGAGGCTCTTTGTTCCCCGTCCCGGGCCGGTGCGCGGTGCTGAGCCGCGGCCGGAGCGGGGGCGCCGGCTCCGGGCGCCCGGGGCGGAGGAGCCGGCACGGCGCTGCCGGTCCGCGCGGAGCTTTGTCCCGGTCTGCGGGTGGGGAGCGGGGGAGCCCCGGGGGCGCAGAGCGAGGGCCCGGACTCGGGGTGTCCTTGCCCCGCCGCCCCGCCCGCCCGGGGACCCCCGGAGGGAGGCGGGCTCCGGTGAGCAATCAGCACCGGGAGCACCGCGGCCGGCCGGACCGCAGGCGCCTGCCATGTGCGGGACCCGCCGGCCCCGCGCCCTCCGCGCCCGCCGGGAGGAGCCTCCGCCCGCACCGCCGCCCCGGCCGGTCCCCGCGCCCGCACCCCGGCGCCGCCGCCAACTTCCGCGAACAAAGAGTTGTCGGCGCCGCTGCGGGGAGTCCGGGCGAGCGGGGCGCCGCGGGGCGCGGGGCAGGGCCACCCGCGCACCGTCCCCGCCGCCCGCCGGGCACGCAGCCCGCCCCAGGGGCCGGGCCCGGCCGCGCTGACAGTCCCGCCCGCACCGGGCGGCCAGCGCCCGGGAGACCGGGCGGAGCGACAGGAAACAGCAACAGAGAAACCAGGACGGCGAGCCCCGCGCCGCGAGGTCCCCCCCGCCCCGCCGGCCCGGGGCGCGCTGCCCGGACCCCGCTCGGACCGCCCCGCCGCCCGCCGGGCCGCTTACCGTGCGCTCCGGGCGGACCCCGCCGCCGCCGCGCACCTCCCCGCCGGCGCCGAGCGCGGGTCCCGCGGCTCCGGAGGAAACCGGCTTGTCACTTCCTGACTGTGCCGCCCGGCCTGCGACCGCCCGACTGCCCGACCGGCCGCCGCCTCCGCGCGCGCCGATCGCCGCTGTGGCCGGACCCGCCGTGCGGAGCGGCGCTGCGGGCGGGCTCGGCGGGCGGGCGGGCGGCGGGGAGAGCGCGCAGCCGCCGGGGGGCGGGAGCGGGGCCGGCGCGCCGCCAGCGGGGCCAGAGGGCGTCCTGCGGGCCGGCCGCGCCGCCCCAGCCCGCGCTGCCCGGCGGGACGCGGGAAGCCCGGCCGAGCGGCCATCGCGGGAGCCCGGCACCCGCCGGAGTCGCCCCCTGCCCCTGCCCCTGCCCGAGGCGGGGCCGCACCGGGCCGCGTGCGCTCCAGCCGCCGCTTCCGGGTTGTGGGTTCCTGAGGTTCTAAAGCGGCGGTCGTCTCCGTGGCCGCTGGGGTTTGGGGGGGGGGTCGTGTGCGCGCTGCCACTTTGGGACAGTAGCTCGGGTGGGGACGGACGGACGGATGGGAACAGGGATGTGTGCTTCCCAGCCGGCCCACATGCGTGCCGCTGGTGGAGGAGGGGCCGGGTGCTAGGCAGAGGCGCGTTCAGCTCGGGAGCTTAGGGTGTTGACTTTAGTACAGGAACGCGGCCCTGATACTAGACGCGGTGTTTTCATTGTGCGGCTCACCTGGGGGAGGGGACAGTCCTGTGAAGAGCGAGCTTCCCATCCCTCCTGCCTGCAGTGCATGTAATTTTACTGACCTTGTGTCCAAACGGAGATGTTTAAAGACTTTTTTTTTTTTTTAAGAGAACTCCCTATGCCTGTTTTGTGTTCTCCTTTGCCAAAAAAACAAAACACCTCATTACTTGACATGGATTGTGTCTGAGCCATTTGAATGGTTCTATTCATAAATCAGGAAACTTTTTCTGTTGCTTCTAGGAACATTTAATTGGTTTTAATCCAACGTTTCAATCCCAGCATCAAACATAAATGAACAATTAACTTTTTGAGCCTGTGTGCACTTGGGAAACTATTATATTTCATGGCTATTGCTGAAATATTTCGGTTTCTCATCACACTGGGCCCATTCTTTGCAGAAAACCATGAGCTAACATCTCCTTTCCACTAACTCCGGACCCAGGGGGAACACGGCCAGCAGCGCAGGGGGTTTGTAGCGGATGTGGCACAGAATCCTGTGGGAGCCAAAATGAGCTAATATAACACTGACACTGATGTCTGTATGCATAAACACTTTAAAAAGCTAGCGAGGGTCAGTTCTGAGTGGAGCGAGAGCAGAGTCTTCCAAGGCTGGACAAAGCAGCCCCGGGATAACGGGAATGCTGCCACATTTCCCAACACCGTCACCTCGCCTTGGAGGGCTGTAGGATATAGTTTAATTTACTTTTTATTAGGAGGCCTAGAGTGACTCCTGCCGGCAAGCATCCCGTTGATTCCTGCGATCACCAGCTCCTCGGTCACCTTAAAAAACAACGCGCAGGATCGCGGGCGCGGGCCCGGGCTCACCACGCAGCCGTTCCTCTCGCTGCACAGACTCCCAGGGTTGTGGTCACCGGGGCCCTTTCCAATCCGCAGCCGCCGGCTTCTCCGGCTCTGAGATTCATCGTAGTGAGAATGTACAAAACCGGAACACGTGGGTACGGGGCTGTGCTCCTCACCAGTCACAGCTACTTCTCACCGGCTTCATTTCACTCTCCAGAGGCTAAGACCTGTGTCACTCAACCCCCGTGCTGTGAGGCTCCACCCACCGCCTGGAACGAGTCCTGTAGGTACTAAAACACCCCCACTGCTTAGAGCCATATTACATAGTTCTAGTTATAAGAACTCTACCCAAAAGGTTGTGTATTAGAGTTTTGCTCAACCCAGAAGAATAAACATAAACTCAGTGGGACTCTGAGTTTACGACAATGTCAGCGGCACCTGGGGGAGGGTAGGCTGTCTACCTTTGTTCAAGCCTGAAAGGCCAAAGCCAGATGTAGAGCACAGACACCCCAACACAAACTCACAGGCCACCTGAGGAATAAATCCGTAAGGAGCGACCAAAAAGAACCACCTGTAGCGCTTCCATTATCCCTGGTCCCACTGATGGGGATAAACCAGGAATGTCCTGGGAGAGAAAAGGTGGAGGTTGCATGCAGTCTCACCCCGAGACCAAGACGGAACCCAGGGAGGGGGCAGCGGCCTGGCTCTCCCGGCCCCGAGCAGAGCTGCCACGGCGAGAGGCTGCGTGCGGTGGGCCCCCCCTCACTGCCTGGGTTTATTGTCATTCCCTCTTAAGAGCCCCCCCCCCCCCCCCAGTTCCAAGCTCTTAAGCAACCAGAGACAAACAGGGTGTATTTTATTAAGAAAGGGTGTGATCAGCTGTGACTTGTATCAACAAGCTAATAAAAGCGTGCACCGGAGTAAGCACTTTTGTGCAGAGGAGGGTAAAGGTTGGGTTTGATACGCACCAAGGAGTGTCCTGGGAGCTGGTGGGTGTTTTATTCTTGTGCCTTTAAACAAGACAAATGTGACATTCAGACTAAGCTTTGAAGTCTGGTGAGATTTCCCGTCAAATCTGCACCCCCCGTTTTCAAAGAGCGCCCCACTTAAAAACAGGCCCAGTTTGCCTCTGAGAACAAAGTATTCTTTTTAGCGAAGCCAGTGACAGACAGCAGCCGCCAGATGTGCGTTCGCTCTTTATTCGGCCCCAGCCCGCCTTTGTCCGCTGCGTATTAAAGGTCAGGCATTCACATTCACACTGTCCCCTCCGCATCTGAAAAGGCTTTTAGAAGCAGAATCCGAACATTTCTTAGAACAGATCACAAGAAGATAGACATCCTCAAATCCACCTGAGGCACTTCCAGAGAGCCTGGCCACTGAAACCAGAGAGCAAAAGAGGCTTCTTTGGAAAATATGGAAAATTCTGATTACAGATGGAAATCAAAAAACCTGTACTTACTACGGTGGCAATTTTCTCATGTGGATCTCACTCAAAAAAATAACTTCTGGCCGAAACTGGTTTGGCTTATGGGTGGAGTGTCAGTCTTCGGACTGAAGGGTCCCGGGTTCGATTCCAGTCAAGGGCATGTGCATTGGTTGCGGGCATTTCCCCGGAGGGGAGTGTGCAGGAGGCAGCTGATGGATGTTTCTGCCTCTCTCTCCTTTCCTCTCTGTAAAAAATCAATAAAAATATATTAAAAAAAGAAAAAAGTTCTGCCCTAGCCGTTTTGCCCAGTGGATAGAGCATCCACCTGCGGACCAAAGGGTCCCGGATTCAGTTCTGGTCAAGGGCACGTACCGCGGTTGCAGGCTCCTCCCTAGCCCAGGCCCACGTCGGCATGTGCGGGAGGCAACCAATTGATGTTTCCCTGTCTTTCCCTCTCTCCCACTCTAACAATCAATGGAAAGACATCCCCAGGTGAGGATTAATGGAAGTCCTGTAACTGTTCCCACATCCACGCTCCGGGGCAGCTCCGAGCCTCGCGCTCCGCTCGGACGCCTCCCGGCTGGTGAGGAGGGACAGCCCTTGCTGCAGCCTCACATGCATGCGTTGTACCTGCGTGTGCCTGCATGTACATAAACACACATTTCATAAAAGGCACTTCTGTTCTTGAAGACAGCGTTGCTTTTTGACTCAAGAACCAAATAAAACAAATTTATGTTCATTGAATTTAAGGAAAACCCACACGTTAAGCGTAATGAGAACACCTGACTCCTCGGACGCGGTTTCCGATGGGAGTGGAGAGCAGCTTGAGGGCCGCTGCTGAGTCAGCCTGTGACTGGCTTTGTCACAGCGCCTAGCGCCGCTGGGCAGGCATTATGTGCCACAGAGTGGGGTTGTGAGCCCATGGCCAGCACCAGCCCTGGTTCCAAGCTGGCAGGTGCTGAAAGCTGCTCGGGGAGGATAGCGCTGGGGAGAGCCACGAGGCGCAGAGCACGGCTCACGCTGGTTCCCTTGGCAGCCCGGCCGTGTTTTGTGCAGCGCGAACAGCAGCTCTCGGTCAGGTGATACGAGACAGCACACGCCACGCACACAGACACTGGAGAGTTCAGGCATGACAGAGAAGCACAGACAGACATAATGAAGGCTTTTCACTACATTCAAAGCTACAGGCGTATGTAAAACTTACCAAACTATTTTACTTCTTTAAAAAATGTTTTTATTTCTTTATAATTTTAAAAAATATATATTTTATTGATTTTTCACAGAGAGGAAGAGAGAGGGATAGAGAGTTAGAAACATCGATGAGAGAGAAACATCGACCAGCTGCCTCCTGCACGCCCCTTCCTGGGGATGTGCCCGCAACCAAGGTACATGCCCCTGACCGGAATCGAACCCGGGACCTTTCAGTCCGCAGGCTGAGCTGATGCTCTATCCACTGAGCCAAACCTGTTTCGGCAAAAAATATTTTTATTGATTTCAGAGAGGCAGGAAGAGGGAGAGAGAGAGAAACATCCATAGTGAGAGAGAATCACGGATCAGCTGCCTCCTGCACACCACCCCCTGGGGATCGAGCCCACAACCCGGGCCTGTGCCCTGACCGGAATCCAACCTGGGACCTTCCAGTCCACAGGCTCAGGCTCTACCCCCGAGCCCAGCCAGCTGAGGCTATTTTACTATTTGAATGACGACGTTCAGAGGCTTAGTTAGTTACTGGCCTTCCCTAATCTGCTCAGGGTCTTAGCTGATGCAGACGAACTAGTATCACACAACACGGTCACTCCACCAAAATCGTAACTAGAAACATTGCTATGCACTGAATTTAACCTGGAAATATTTCAACAGCACACCGAGACTAAATGTTATCTTCAAATGAAAACAATCACAATTTTTAAAAATATTTTCTTATTTATTTCAGAAAGAAAAGGGGGGGGGGAGAGAGAGAGACATCAGTGATGAGAAAGAATCATCGCACTGGCATTGAGCCCGTAACCCGGGCATGTACCCCGACCAGGATTGAACTGTGACCTCATGGTTCATAGGTCGATGCTCAACCTCTGAGCCAAGCCAGATGGGCCAATGGTTTTTTAAACACTCTCCAGTCCTGGCCGGTGGGCTCAGTTGGTTGGGCATTATCCCATGCACGGAAAGGTTGCCAGTTCCATTCCCAGTCAGGGCGCATGCCGGGGTGCAGGCTCCATGCAGGAGGCAGCCGGTCCATGTTTCGTTCTGACACTAATGTTTCTCTCTCTCTCTCTTCCTTTCTAAAAATCCACAAAAACATCTTTAAAAATATATATCCTTTAGTAGAATTCACATTTAGTATTTGAGACACAAGCCCAAACTTTATTTTTCTCTACTGTCAACTATCTGCCATATAAGTCACTGCCTCCAGCACAATCTATTTTTACCTCATCCCTAGTGAGACGCCCCAAGCTACTGCTGGCCTGCCCAGCCCCATAAAAATGAAACCGAGTGAACTTCATTCTCATTAGGCAGCGAAGAAAACTGTTAACTAGATGCGGCTGACGAAGTCAGCGTTTAAATTCCCCGTTTGAAGGCTGGCTCGTTTGGGTGTGAAACAGCAAGAAGGAAGGATGAGTCTCTGGCTCCGTCAGGCGGGACACGCCTGGGAGCAGCCGGCACAGAACGTCTGCCCGCGCGTTACCCCCGTGAGCGCTGCTCCCCTCAGCGCATCCTCTTCCAGAGGAACCACAGGCCAAGGCCAAGGCCACTGCCGTTCCAACAGGGACCGGCCGTGCCTGCTTGGTGCAAGCGTCCCGCAGCTGACCTGAGACAGAAGGAACGACTACAGGTGCGGAGTCCCTGCTATTTCACATCCTCGCTCACAGCTGGTCTTTACCTTCACAAGGAACAGCAGCCACAGGACGGACGAACAGGTCCCACGGCACGGACTGGAGGCCTCCCTGCCTCCAGGTGGCGATGCACTGGTTGTGTTCTGTCCGCACGGCGCGCACCTTATTGCACTGACCTCAGCTCCGTTTTTTTTAAACATTTATATTGATTTCAGAGAGGAAGGGAGAGGGAGAAACATCAGTGATGAGAGAGAATCACTGATTGGCTGCCTCCTGCACACCTAGGAATTGAGACTGCAACCTGGGCATGTGCCCCTGACTGGAGCTGAACCCGGGACCCTTCAGTCTGCAGGCCGACACTACCCACTGAGCCGTACCAGCCAGGGCCTGGCCTCATCTCTACAGAGCTTTTAATACGGTCAGCAACTCAAGCTCTTTGAGGTTAGCTAAGCAAAGGGACACTGCTCTGGCCGCACATCTGCAGTCACTCCAGGAGTGAGAGGCAGTTCAGTGACCCAGCAATGAAACGGCTCCATGAGCGGATCCATGAGCAGATCTGAAGGGGCCTAGACTGGCATGAACGGCTGCTTCCGACCTTCCCTACCATCCTGTGAGCTCCAGTAGGAACTGAGGTCAAAGCAGACACACTTCTCAAAGTGGTACCCAACGGCACACTGCCACTGCCACCGCGCATGCACTGCACTCAAACCGAGCAAAGCAAGGCCACAGCCCACCACGGACATCACACTGGACGGGAGGTGGACTAAACGCGAAGCCTCGGCCCACTGCTCCCGGTGCCGGTAAAGGCCAGACCCAGTCCGCCACCGCCATCGAACCGGCGCACCACGGGACCTGCACGCGGTTCCGTTTGATGGCGCTGGAAGCCATGGTTTGGCATCCAGGCCTGGAGGGGGAGGGCACCTCGGCCTTGGCATTCCTTTCAATTCCAGTGCGTCCACGTGAACATTTCCCCCCAGACGTGGAGGGCACCGCTCTCACCGGGGACGGAGCCTGCCGACACACGGGACGCGCACGTTGTGCCGGCCGGCACCGGGCTTCCGGTCCTCGTTGTTTTGTGTGTTTTTTCAATCCTCACCGAGGCTATTTTCCCATTGACTTCTAGGGGGAGTGGAAGAGGAGGGGAGACAGAGAGAACATGGATGTGAGAGAAACATCGATTGGTTGCCTCCTGCATGCACCCCGGCCAGGGAGGAGCCTACAACCGAGGTACATGCCCTAGACCAGGCTTGAACCCGGGACCATCTGCAGGCCAACGGTCTAGTCACCAAGCCAAACTGGCCAGGGCTGGTCCTCACTTCTCTTAACCAGCAAAAGGTGCTTCAGCACCTGTGCCAGCGAGAGGCCCAGGAGACCAGGAGCGGGTTCCGGGAGCGCGCTCACTCACTCACCGGCGCCCCCAAGCATCACCAGGGCAGAGGTCCGAGCTGCCGACAGGCTGAGAGGAGGCTGCAGGACGAAGCCCACTCTGCTGGGACCTTGACCTTGGGAACAGCCTCTGGGGAAGGCAGGCTTTGTGCACAGTGAGGCCCACAACATGGAACTCCCCTCCGAGTTTAATCCAGTTCGTAATTTTTTAATTAAATAATAACCACAACAACCTCCACCGAGTGGCTCAGCTGGTTGGAGCATCGTCCTGTCCACCGAAAGGTTTCAGGTTCTGTTCCCAGTCAGGGCACACACCTAGGTTGTGGGTCCCATCCCTGGCGGGAAGCATGTGGGAGGCAATGGCTCAAGGCTTCTCTCTCCCTCCTCTCCCCAAATCAATAAAAACATCCTTGGGTGGGGATTTTTAAAAACTCACAACTGGCACTTGCAACTCCAAAGCCCTCTGGAATTCTGTCCTCTGAACAAACTACATTATCAGCGCTTCACCCAATGGCCCTCTTCACAGAACCGCCGGGGCGTCCGGGGGAATCACCCTGCCGTGTGTGCCCTGCTCACGCTGCTTCTCAACACACACCAGTGGCTCACACCCGTGTACCAGCGCCTCGCCGGCCACAATGGGCCGAGTTCTATTTATAACCGGGGCCACTCGGGTTCTCACTCCCACCCCAGGCCTTGCTTCCCAACCTGCGTCGGCTCTGCGGGCAGCTGTTTGTTTATTACAGAAAGGCCGCGTTAGACTTCCCGGGCAGCCGGGCTTCTCGGCGGGACCTGGAGAGAACGGGATTATTGCTGCTTCCGTGCGCCTGCGTTCTCTCACCGCCAGAGCCGGCGGCGGGGGCTGCAGGGGCTGCAGCTGGGACTGCTTCCCCCCTCCCTCCGCACCCAGCCCAGGGCAAAAAGCATCCAGACGTGCTCCCGCCCAGCGCCTCCCAGCCAGGAGGCGCTAAAAGCAGACGGGACAAAGGGCTGCCGTTTCCCCGGTGGAGGAGTCGGAGGAAAGTGAGAGCTGGCAGCACCCCCTCTTCCCTCTTCGGCACCGAGCGGGCGGGGACGGCCACCCCGCAGGTCTCCGCTGTCGTCACTGAGGACAGCAGCCGCGCCATCGCCATCGGTAAGTGTGCTCTCGAAGAGCCACAAGCACGGCTTGAGGGCTCCTTACCCAGCAGCTGCTCAGATTCCTCCCCCAGCTCCTCGGCTGAGACCCAGGCTATGCCAGCTGCTGGGTATTTTTAGGGTAAATTCTTAGGTATTGGAAAAACAAATGCATTCGATTGGCTTTTCTAAAAAGATCACTTCCTACAGGCTCTGCGCAGGCCACACAGTGGCAGCTCGCAGTCCGGCCAGAGCAGCCTGCTCAGTGGTCAGTCCCCACACGGTGGTCACGACTCAGAACTGGGTGCGGGTGCGGCCCACTCGGCTCCCGTTTCCTGGTTACGGAGCCCTCTGCCGTCTGAGCTGGAAAGGAAGCCCTCTCACCAGCACTCCAGGGAACGTGCTCGGGGCACCCGCAGGCACTCGTTCGGCTCGGCTCGGACCCGCCTCTCAGAGGCCCGTGTGCAGCGGGCATTCAGCTTGGAGGGAGCCGGGCCTGGGAATTGGCAGAGGCTCATTTCTATGCCCCCAACAGAGGAAGCCATCAACTGACCAAAGAATCTCACCCTCTTCACTTTCCTAACAAGCTGCATGTGTGTATGAAGAATAAATTAGCATCCATTTTCTTCAATTAACTGTTAATAAAACATGTCACGTGCTCCCCCTCCTCCTCAGAACAACTGTTTCCTGCCCAACCGAGGCATGGCAAAGGCTTCCCCATTCTCCCTACCCCCCCCACACCCCCACACCATGCACTTGTCCCCCAACCCATCAGGCTGGCCCCCACAGCCAAGCCCAGGGAATGGCCGCCCTTGGGGAAAGTGCGGGGCCAGCACTGCCCGCCCCCGAGCACCGATGAGCCTGTGTGGGCACACACTGGAGCCCGGCCCGGGGCTCCCGATGGACCTTCACCAGCTTTGGCTTTTTCCGCTGTGGCCTCCCAGACACATCAACATGCAAAACAATAGGACTCAGGAGGACGTAACTCAGAGTCCATTGACATAAGCAGGGATACGCTGTTTCTTTACCTAGCTATTTAAGAAAAATTACTCCAAAGCCAAATAAAGGTTAATTACTGATACGAGTTCCTGGAAAATGAAGGTTTTTGGTAGCCTCTGCGAGACAGTGTGATAGAAATTTGAAAATGAAGACTCAGGGGATTGAGACACATCATCCACACAGACTAGGGTTCCTGTATGTGGCCCCCACCCTCCTACCCCGAAAGCTGAGCCCGTGAAGGAGGCAGGAGGCCGCGTCCTGCCAGGACAGGGACTCATTCGCCGACAGCCGGGCTTATTCCGAAAGGGCTTCGGCCGAGCTGCTGGGCAGTGGCAGGTTCCTCTCACCACCAACGCCGGCCCCCAGAGCAGCCTCACACACAGCGCCTGAGAGCTTCTGTGGGTTAATTGGCGCAGCCACCATTCGGGCCCGGAGCCCCCGGAGGGGCCTTGCAGTAACAGCAGCATCCTCAGGATCTGTAAGGCCGCAAGGAGGCATCTCCTTTGCATTTCAAACAAGTTTCCCCAAAATAAGAGCCTTTTGATTAAATGAAATTCCGATCCCACCTCCTTCTCCGGAGAAAACAGCCCTCGTTGGGGAACCACTGCCAGTTCTCCAGCCCCCACACAGCTGTGACTGACCCCACGTCTCCCGGCACCGTATATGCCTCGCTCGGTAACCCGGCGGCATTGCCTGGCCTGGCTGGAAAGCTGGCATTATTGGAAAATACTGACTGTTAGTGTTTTGGGACTTTCCGTTTGTTCTGATTTCAAGCTCTGAGGGGCTTCCAGCGGGATTCACCTGGTAAGCTACTCCCCTTTCTAACCGTACCCTCAGCTCCCGTCCCCCAAACCCTCACCTCCACACCAGACAGCTCGCCCATCACAGACCCGAGGAGCTTCCAACAAAGGCCACTCGCAGCTCGTAGTGACCGCAGCCCAGCACCCCACTGGTCACCCAGAAAGCCCGGTCTGTTAGGCTGGCGCTTTATAGCAGCATGTACTCAACAGCTCAAAACCCCAAGAAAGTGCTCATACTATCATCATATTTGAAACCAAGGACTGTAATGTGAAAAGACAACAAAGACAGATCTCCATAAATTAAAAACTACCTGTTTCTGGTCTAAGATCCCATGTCTAGTCTGTAAAATCAACACTATTTTAAGTTTAAAAACATATTTTAATTTCTCACTTTTTAAATGTTTAAAAGTAAAGCTTTTCAAAAAATGTTACTTATGTTTATTTATGTAAATGTCTTCAGTTATCTTGTGCAAGGCAGGCAGTAATTTTAATGGTTGATTAATACTGGTCTTAATCAAACCACCTTCGCTGCGCACACGTGTCAGAGTAACTTCCTCGGCCCCAGGGGCTGAGGCCCCAGGTCCTGACTGGGCCGGTCCTGGAAGGGAGCGGGGAGCCCCGGGCACAGATGGACACCGGCCTGAAGCAGCGCTCTCCAATAACCGCCCAACCTCGCCGACCGGCGTTTCTAAGGCGCATCCTGCTCCCCCCGGGCTGGGCAGAGCTGCAGGCCTCAGCCAGCGCCAGAGAACAGCCCGATCCACCCTGCCCGAGCTGCTGATGCGGAGAAGCAGGAAGCAGGAGGCCTGCCTGGGAACCCTGGGAAGACTCAGTAAGACAAGAGAACATGGAAAAGATAAGGTATGTAACAGCACAGTGCAGCACCTCAGCCGTCTTTCTGTTTGTCTGCTCACCTGCTTCCTGTTGTCCCTCACAGCGGAGGGAGAGCCCCGCCACAAAATACAGCCTCAATTATATTTCCGGTCCACTGATATAATCCCCGGTTTTGTGTAACTATAAACATGAAGGCCAGAGGTTTTCTCAGATACTAAACTTTTTTAAATAACCACCATCCAACCCAAAACAGTAGGCTCATGATGTTTCCTGCCCGGATAGAACACCAATAAGGTTGTTTTGCTTATCATTCTGGCCCTGGAGTCATTTGGAAATCTTAACGCAGAGCTATCTTCAATTCGCCGTTCCCAGGGCGCAAAGTCAGGGACGCAGGCTTTCTGTGAATCCATTTACTGCTTTCAAGCTGTCAGCTGGTCAGCAGGTACAGGACAGTGTTTTAATCAAGAAGAAAAATGTTTACATTTCAAACACAGAGACCATTTAGAGTTACGCTGGCTGGCTCAGGCTGCCGCCGCACGCCCGGGCCCTGCGTCCGCGCCATGTGCAGCCTGTGTACTCACTGAGCGGTCACAGCACCTGCATCTCCTCCGTTTGCTGCTGTGGCTTCTCTAACGACGCTGCGCATGGCCAGCGGAAAACCTCACGTTTTTTGGAAAACCAATGCAGCCACAGTGTTTCCAGACCGGCCTCCAAAGCTGAACTTGGGTGTTGGCAACACTTCGAGAAGTTCAAATCCTGCGGGACAAAACCCAAACACTCTTATTAGGACTGAACTGCAGTTAGTGGCAGCTGTGTGAACAGTGGACTTCAAACCCTTTATAAAACTGCGATTCCGCTGAGACCGGTTTGGCTCAATGGATGGAGCGTCGGCTTGGGGACTGAGGGGTTCGATTCCGGTCAAGGGCATGTGCATTGGTTGCGGGCATATCCCCACTGGGGGGTGTGCAGGAGGCAGCTGATAGATGACTCTCTCTCATCGATGTTTCTAACTACTCATCTCTCTCCCTTCCTCTCTGTACAAAATCAATAAAATATATTTAAAAAAAAAAACACACAAAAAAAAACTGCGATTCCACTCGGAATGTGATGGCATTCCCAGTTCTCCTGTCTGTAAGCAATGTGTCTTCACCCGGGACACTTTGACTTGAACAAGAAACAGACCAGACTGAAAACCACCGCAGAGGCTTCTCAGGCACCGTCCCTCCGCCTCCCGGGCCGGCCCGTCCCCTCGCACCCCGTGCTGGCGCCACCTGCTCACTCAGTTGTGAGAAAGACAAGTTCCTTGGACATTAAGTTAGAACATCTAGTATCTGCCAAATGTTTCAAGGAATCCTCATCAGATCAAATGACAGCACTAACGTTTACATAACCAGGCTGTAAAGGAGAAATGCACGCTTCGTTTCAGTGGTTTGATGAACACTTATGTTTCCAATAAGGAAGGAACCGTAAAGGCTGGGGAAGCAAGCCCTCCCCTGAGCAGAGGGACCGGGCGCAGGTCCTGAGGCCGTGGGAGGCTGCGCGGGGTGGGGAGGGCAGGGCGGCTCCCATCCTCCTCCCGACCACACTCAGAAGAGGCTCTGGCGCCGTCTGCAGTCAGACGTCACTATTTCTCACTTCCTGTGGCAGCACTGCACTTATTGGATATATATATGTTTTTTCTTTTACAGTGATTTCAGAGAGGAAGGAGAGGGAGAGAGAAACATCAATGATGAGACAGAAACGGATCGGCTGCCTCCCGCACACCCCACACTGGGGATGGAGCCCACAACCCGGGTGTGCACCCTGGACTGGAACTGAACCCGGGACCTTCAGTCTACAGGCTAACGCTTTATCCACTGAGCCCCACCAGCCAGGGCCCATTTCGCTTGCTAAAATTCCATATTTCGCTCTAAAACGGAGCTGAGTTAGGGACGTGGCCGGGAGTTCTCAGCATGAGCCAGCAGCGCTCTGCAGGGCAGGCCTGCTCCTCATCACACACGGCCTGCCCGGCCCAGCGCCGCCCAGCACTCACCGGCCGCGGCCTCAGGAGGCGGAAGGAAGGCCTATGGACCCCGCCTTTGCGGTTCGAAAGGAACTGCGCTTCCCGTGGGAGGTAATCAAGTTAACGACATGACATAAAGACCGCAAATCACAGGGGCTTCTTGCTTCCCGGGGCAACAGCCATGAAGCCACCGGCTCAATGTCCAGCCTCACACACTGCAGGTTGCATGTCGTGAACATGCTGGAGCCCCTGTGCGCACAGGATGTGCTCAGTGTCCCCACCCCTCACCCCTCACCCCTCACCCCTCAGCCTCAGCCCCACCCCTCACCCCCACCTCACCCCTCACCCCCACCCCTCAGCCCCATAAGCCACCTCTGAGCTAAGTGCACACTCCGCCCATAAGCTCACTTCCCTTAGCTTAGAACTGAGGTTCAAAACCTAACCGCAAAGCAGTGCCGTCACTTATGCTCCATCCTGAAAATCCCCATTCCTCTAAACCCTCACTCCTAAGCCGAGAGGATTCTAAGGAAAAAACAAGCCATGGCCAGAGGTGAGCTCTCAGGGAACTTGTCCAGAAAGGCCGTGCTCCACAGGAAGGAACCAGCAGGCCCGGGGTCGCAGAGAACACACGAGGAACATGCCAAAGAGCGAAAACCATTGGTGAGCAGACGATCCCCTCAATTCTCACAAAAGCCGCTCAGAAGACGGCGCCCATTATTCTTTGGTCCCGGGGCCGAGAGGAGCCCGTCCGGGCACCAACCACCTGGAAAAGGCAGACTCCGCAGATGGACAGGCAGCATTTCTACCACCAAGTCCATGTGCTGTGTCTGTGCGATGTTAGCACGGTCCCACAAACACCTCACTGGCCTCTAGAAAGACACATGTATGAAATCAGCACGCATGCAAGGCTTCAGGAACACTGCTCGTCTGCACAGCTGCTGGCAGCCAGGGTAAAGGTGGGAGCACAGAGCATGAGCTTTCTTTGTTTGCTTCCAAGTCAGAGATTATGCAGCTTAAAGAAAGAACTCCATGTTTATGGGCTCATAAATTTTAGTGCTTAACTGCAGGGATTTCTTGGAAATTTTCACAGGACTCTGGATCCCAACAGTATTCCCTCTCTGCTCTTTTGCATGTAAGTGAAAAGCATGACCACGTTATGAACCGAGAAAAGCCGGCAACTCCCACGGACAGGAGTTGAAACAGCAGCACCGAGAAGCCGGGGCAGGCCTTACCCCCGAGGAAACACTCCCACAGCACGGCCAGTACCTTCCCGGAACTCGTTCCGCAGCTCCTCGGGCGTCCAGTTGCAGGAGGTTATCAGGAAGAAGCCTTCCGCCCTCAGCACCCGGGAGAGAGCGCTCACGTACCGCCTCCTCTTCTCGGCGGCTCCGTCAGGGCTCAGGCTTATGGCATCAAAGGTCCCTTTGTCCACGCAGACGTGGAAGCCAGACAGCTCCGAGGGGAGATGCAGGAAGTCCTCTACCTGTACGAGGAACGGGCCAAGGTGAGCACCACCGCCACACCGTCTTCGCCGGGTTTCAACGTGATCCGTAAAAGCATCATTCGTCCCCATGGCCTTCTGCATGTGAAACCACACTTCCAACTTCATAGTTCCCTTTTTTGTGCTTCGTCCCAAGATCATGAAAGCTAAGACTAGTAAGAGACGGTGTTTCCTGGGCATTCCATATCTCTAAGACGTGGAAACAAATCAAAGCCAGTTGTGGCGCCCAGTCCGCCAGCACGCACCAGAGCCCGTGGTGACTTCGGCTGAAAAGCGGAGTATCTGAGCTATTCCTAAAAATGACAGCAATCCCGGGAGCTCAGACAGGCCACTCGGAATAAGGTGGTTTTCAGCGAAGATGACAGGTTGTATGACCTGAAGTCAAAGGTAAATGCAAGTTCTTTTGCTTTGACTCAGCAGCTAACAGAGCAACAAAGGGACGTAATGACCAGCATGAAGCTTACAAAGTTCAACGGCTGTCTCCACCGCAATCACTTCACTTTACAAAAGCCACTCACTTTGGAATCCGACTCCCCGGCATCGCCTTCATTTCAATAACCGGTGGCATTATAGGCACTTGAAACAGTGAGCTGCCCAATTTCATGAATTATTCAAAGTAATCTGCCAATAAACTTAATTCTGAAAAGCTACTTTGAAAAAGTAACCACACGATTGGCTGATTATTCACAGAAGCTAACTAGCCATAATGTTTCACCCAAAGCTCCCTTGCTGTCTGACTTGAAAATGAGCCCTCATGTGTGTATCATGGGTTTCCTCTCCCTCACGCCCCAGTAGTCACTGTACCGGAAGCACTAATGGCTACCACTCCTAAGAGCTAAGTTTGGAGAATAAGAAGCTACTGTAGTTGCCTGGACAGGAAATGATGGTGACTGGGATTTGGGAGGGAGCAGTGGAACTATCCTGGAAGGATTACGTTCCTGATTGGCTTTGAAGATAAAACCTGGCTGGTTTGGCACAGTAGACAGAGTGTCGGCCTGTGGACTGAAGAGTCCCAGGTTCGATTCTGGTCAAGGGCACATGCTCAGGGTGCAGACTCGATCCTCAGTAGGGAGCATGCAGAAGACAGCCAATCAATGATTCTCTCTCATCATTAATGTTTCTAACTCTCCCTTTCTCTTCCTCTCTGAAACCAATAAAAATATATTTTAAAAAAAGAAAGAACTAGTCATTGCATTTGACAATTCTTTTAGGAAAAAACAAAAAACAAACAGAACTGGATACAGAACTTAAAGGAAAGAGAGGAATCCAGGAAGATTCTCTGGGTTTTGGGTTAGTGCACCTGGAAAATAAATGATGGTATCTTTAGAAATGGGAAGGGACTTGGGGGGAGGGGGTGCAGGTTTAAGTATCATTTTAGACTAACTGAGAGATTATTAGCTATCCAGGGAGAACTGTGAAAAAGCAGCTTTTACAAAATGCTAGAGCTCAGAGAAGATGCCTAAGCTAGAAATATAAATGTCAGACACATAATCTCCTCAGAGATCACAGAAATAACCAAAGTATTCTTTGGTGGCATTATCCCGCTTTATATATTTCCAACTTTCTGATCTAGTTAACTCAAACTCAGGTATTACCTGTGTGTCTGCAGACATGAGGGGGGAAGGGATGCGCACACTTGCACACCAGGAGGAAAATGGCTTCCCTTAGCTGACGAGACTAAGAAGTTTAATACGGTTCTTAACATCATTTCATTTTGGATTGTCTGATTGACATACATTAGAAACATTTAAATTTTATAACTTTTATTAAAAAGAAAAATAACACGCCGAAGCCGGTTTGGCTCAGTTGTAGAGCATCGGTCTGCGGACCAAAAGGTCCCAGGTTCGATTCCGGTCAAGGGCATGTACTTGGTTGCGGGCACCTCCCCCAGTAGGGGGTGTGCAAGAGGCAGCTGGTTGATGTTTCTCTCTCATTGACGTTTCTAGCTCTCTATCTCTCTCCCTTTCTCTCTGTAAAAATCAATAAAATATATTTAAAAAAAAAAAAAGAAATAAAAATAACACAATAATGTAAATAATACTTACCTTCAACGTAATGTTAGATAACCCTTCTTTCTCTATAATACTTCTGGAAAGCTGTATCGCAGAAGGTGAGTAATCAATGCCAGTAATGTTAGAGAAACCGAGCTTTGCCTAGAGACAAAGAAGCAATTTTATACTTTAGTTTTAAAATGTTTTAATATCCGGTTTTGCCTATGAATTATAATATCCCTTTAGGACTGGGACTGTCTTATTTACTTTGAGTAGATCAAGTAATGTATACAATCCAATAATCTATAATGCTTAAATTTTATGTAGAATCAAAACAGAAACTGGAAATTTAAATCTGTAGAATGTGACAATTCCTTTGCTTTTATATTTTATTTATTTTTTCAAAAGAACATTCAATTTCTCAAAGCCAATGAGAATACTTGGATGTATATTTCTGCCCTCAAGCAGAAAAGTATAGTGTTAACTTCTGATGCTAACATGCTCTGGTTCACACACATAAATCGAGCATAAATTTTACTTAACACAATTAAATCATATGACTACATTAAATGCATATGAAATAAGTCCTTGATTTAAAAGTCCCTTTAGCCCAGACAGTATGGTTCAGTGGTTGAGCACATGCCCAGGTGTGGGCTTGATTCCCTGGTATGGGGCATGCAGAAGGCAGCTGATCAATGATTCTCATCATTGATGTTTCTCTCTCCCGCCCCCCTTCTCCTCTGAAATCAATAAAAATATAATAAATAAATAAATGGTAGAGATTGTAAGAATGGGTTAAAAAACATGACCTAACTATGTGCTAGCTATAAGAAACTGACGAGTGGCTACCTGGGGGGAAGGGTGTGGACATACAGATGGCAGAAGAGAGGTTCCTGGGAGGAGCTACTCTGTATCTGTGATGATTATATGAATCTCTACATGTGTTAAAATTCATAAAACTGTAATAAAAAAAAGTCAATTTTGCAATACGTTAATTTTTTTAAGTTTAAAAAAATTATGAGCAGATTTATGCTCATAATAGGACTCAGATCCTGTAGCTTTTCATTTAGTTCCTTCACCCCGTCCAGGAGGGCTCCCTTTTGTACCCTGTGACTTCTCAAAGTAGATGGTATGCTTGCTTTACTACTTTAACTTAAATGGTTAGTATGCTCCATTGCAAGTTTTCTAATTTTCACTTTAAAATTGGGCTGTAACACAAATAATAAAAGTACCAACAAGTTCAACCAGGAGAGCACCATTTCCGGTTCCAATATCAAGCACCGAAGCATCCATTGGGATCTTGTGTTTTTGCATCCACCTTATGAGTCGATTCATACTCTCCTCCCCAAACCTATCAGAAACAGAGAATTGGTTAATCAAACAACAGAGGGTGCTGAAATCAGTTTGACTCAGTGGATAGAGATCGGCCTTCGGACTGAAGGGTCCCAGGTTCGATTCCGGTCAAGGGCATGTACCTTGGTTGTGGGCATATCCCCAGTGGGGGGTGTGCAGGAGGCAGCTGATTGATGATTCTCTTTTATCGATGTTTCTAACTCTCTATCCCTCTCTCTTCCTCTCTGTAAAAAAAAAAATCAATAAAATACATATTTTTAAAAAGCTAACATTATATATATATATACATATTTTTAAAGAGGGATATACAGCCAAGTTACAATGATAATCCATTGAAGCAGATCAGCCATATACTCCATTAAGCCATTTTGGAAAGTAAAGGGTATTAACTGTGACTGCTTAAGCTTCATCTTTACTATTATTTAGAAAAGACACACCGAAGAATAAACAGAATACATAAGGTTGGTATATTACTTATTAATGTTTCTCTACATCAGCAGTGACAATTGTATGTATTGATGGCTCAACATTTTATTGCTTATTTAAAAAGGATAATTGTAGGAAGAGAGTAATTTCCTAATACTATCATCAAGTTTAAATCCGGGTCATTAAAAGACAGAGGTTCTTTAAACCCAACAACTAAAGCCAGAATGGGTTCAAGGTTGCCAAGATTTTCAGCCCATCTTCTTTGGGATCCAACTTAAAACATAAAGAGACACACACACACACACACACACACACATACACATACACACACACACACACACACACGCGCGCACACACACACACACCGTCTTCCGGATTCCTGTTTTCTGTCACTCACCAGACTTCTCCCTTGTCTCCATATTCTTGGAAAGTGTGCAGTTCCCGCTCATACACAGCATCCCAACTACAGAAATAATCAAATGCAAAGCAAGATTCTTCAGTTAAACGGAATTAAACGTATATTTCTAATAGGTTACAGAGGTTTATGCCCCACCTGTGTGGTCAGGGCATGTGCCCGGAGTTACAGGTTGGATCCCCAGTAGGGGGCGTGCAGGAGGCAGCTGATCCATGATTCTCTCTCATCATTTAAAAAAAAAATATTTTATTGATTTTTCAGAGAAGAAGAGAGAGGGATAGAGAGTTAGAAACATCGATCAGCTGCCTCCTACACACACACACACCCACCGGAGATGTGCCCACAACCAATGTACATGCCCTTGACCGGAATCGAACCTAGGACCCTTCAGTCTGCTGGCCTATGCTCTAGCCACTGAACCACACCGGTTTCGGCTCTCTCATCATTGATGTTTCTCTCTCTTTTCCATCTGCCTTCTTCTCTGAACTCAACAAAAATATATTTTTAAATAAACTAATACTTATTCTTAAAAATTAAAATACATTCGTGTTATCAATGAGTTCACAATAACTCTAATCTCAACATCTCAGTGTTTGAAAAATGACAGACTAGCATCACAAGCTTACACAGGTAAAGCACTTAGAACAACATGTGACACACGAAAAGGCTGTTAGCTTTAAAAAAAAAAAAACACCACACAAGTATTTGTTCGAGGATCCCTTAGTCCCAAACACAAGTCCAAGCTTCCCGTTTAAAATGTGGGGAAACGGGGATTTTTCTACCAAGACAATGGAACTCACCCAAGACCAGCTCAGCTCGCAGGATGCGTTAAGATTTACTCACACCTTTTCAGTCCCGTCCTACAGCTCCGCTACGTCACCCCCACTTCTTCCTACTGCCCCCCCCTGGCACCCTTCTCCCCTCTCACCCCCCCCCCCAGTCCCCTGTCCTCCTCACCCGCCCCCCCCACCCGCCCCCCCACCACCCGCCCCACCACCACTGGTTCCTTAGATGCTCTCGGGCCTCCGCTCCAGGCAGGTCCCCACGCCCCCCGGGTCACCGCGGGGAGCCCCGCTCCCCCTCGGAGCGCAATCCCGCCGGGCCCAGCCCGCCTGCCGGCTGCCCCGCCCCTGGGCGCCCTCAGGGCCGGACCGAAAGGCCTTCCAGGGGCGGGGCGCCCGGCCCAAACCCCGAGCCCACCGCAGGTCAAGCCCCTCCAGTCCCTCCATCGCCCCGGGCCCCGCAGGCCCCGCCCGCCCCGCCCCCGCGGCTCCCCGGCTTCCGAGCCCCCGGCCGCCATCCCTGCGTCCCCCACCCGGGGGCGCCGCACTCACTGCTCTCGGGTCCCCAGCGCCGACGGGGCGAAGCCGCCCGCCCCGGGACCGGCCTCCCGCGCCCGCGCCGCCAGCGCCGCGCCGCCGCCCGCGCTCATCCCTCTGCGCGCCCGGAGCCGAGCGGCCGCCACAGAGACGGCGCGGGGCAGAGCGGCGCGCGGGGCGCCTCTAGGCGGCGGGAGGCCGCCCTCTCCACTGCTCCCGGCGCGTGACCTCCCGGCCCCGCCTTCCTCCCAAGTCTGGGTCCCGAACCCCGCCTCCCTCCCGCCCCTCGCCGACCTGGGCTGCACCCCTCCTTCTTGGAGGGGCTCGCCGAGGCCACCAGCTTTGGGAGCTCCGGTTTGTAAGGTTTGGCGGTGGGTGAGCCCCGCCAAAAACCCAAATGCACAAATCACGTGGTGGGCAGATCTGGGAACTTTTTAAAAAATATATATTTTTATCGCTTTTAGAGAAAAAGGGAGAAGGAGAGAGGGAGAGAGAGAGACATCATTGATGAGACAGCATCACGGATCGGCTGCCTCCTGCACACCCCACACTGGGGGTGGAGCCCGCAACCCAGGCCTGTGCCCTACCCGGGGTGGAACCCTGAGCTCCTGGGTCACAGGTCCTCCCTCAACCGCTGAACCACCCGGGCTGGGCAGATCTGGGAATCTTTATTTGGCTTTCGGCTACTTTCATTTGTGGCTGGGATTCTGCCTTAAAAATAACATTCTGGTAAGAAGAAGAAAAAAGTAAATGTAAAAATTATGAACAACAAATACATATCTATCAACAAGTGAACCTAAAAAATCAAGTGAATTAAAAATCTGAGGAACAGAATAAATTGGTGAATATAATAGGATCAGGAGCATAGAAAGGGAGTGGACTGATAATTCTCAAGGGAAATGGGGTATGGGGGTGCAGGAAGAGATTGGACAAAAATCATACACCTATGGATGAGGACAGTGCAGGGGAGGTAAGGGCAGAGGGTGGGGTGGGAGTTGGGTGGAGGGGAACTGTGGGGGAGAAAAGAGAAACAACTGTAATAATCTGAACAATAAAGATTTATTAAATTTTTAAAAAAATAACATTCTGGTCTCTTCTAATGGGAAGTCAATAGGAGGACATGGGAATTTATGCCCAAAGTAAGGAATGCCCTAGGACCCCACCCCCAAATACGCCCATCAGGGGGATCAGAGTGATGTGGAGGAAAGAGCGCTAAGTGAGAGACAAGATGCCCGCCTGGCTGTCTCAGCGCTGCCCCTCCCGGGCACCTGGGCACACGAAGACCCCTCACCTCCGTGTGTCTCCGTGTCCTCGCCTGTGCCCCGCCCTAACCGGATGGCGTCCGTTCTGCCAGATTGCTCCCAACCAGTGAACTTGAAATTCCTCGGCCTCTCGGCCTAGTTGAGCAGTATAATGCGGAGAGGGCTTCCCCACCAAAGCCTGGGGTGTCTGTAGCAGCGATGAAATGCTGGCAGGTCCGTGTCCCAGGCAAGGATCTCAAAGGCCCCTCGCAGGGCTGCTTCCCACGAGAGGAATGGGTCCTCGGCCACTTTTCTTTTTTTAAAAATATATTTTATTGATTTTGTACACAGAGGAAGGGAGAGAGAGAGAGAGCTAGAAACATCGATGAGAGAAAGTCATCGACCAGCTGCCTCTTGCACACCCCTCACTGGGGATGTGCCCGCAACCAAGGTACATGCCCTTGACCGGAATCGAACCCGGGACCTTTCAGTCCCCAAGCCGACGCTCTATCCATTGAGCCAAACTGGTCTTGGCTCGGCCACTTTTCTGTTGACTCTGCAGACCCAGGCCTTCAAGGTAAACAACCTCAACAGTTGCCTTTCCAGCCAAAAACCCCAGTTAGGACCGAAAGTGCATCTTCTCCTCACAAGGCGTCCCCGGAGCTCCAGGCAGCCACCAGGGATAGAGTCCGGGGACAGCGGAGGGAGGCCATGTGTGCGGTGATTAAAGAACCCTCCAAAGAGGAAAGTGGCCTCATTACGGAGGAATCAAACCACCAGACGCCGCGGCCAATTAGTGCTGCCGGCGAAGGGCTGTTTTCCTCTTCTCTAGACCCCGATGCCGGAGAAAGCAGGCTTGAATGTGGCTGAGAGGGTCTTCGGAAGTTCTGGGTTATAATTAAAGAGCCATGAAAGATAAGGCCGTCTCGTCTGCAATCTGATGTCCTCCCCGCACGGAAGTGGTTACTGCTGTGTGTGATGAATGCCCTAAAGGCCTGTGGTATGCAGCCTGGAAAAGCCCTGTTTATGCAGAGCCCCTCTGGCTCCAGGATTGCTCCGGCTGTTTAGTCCTGAAGGCTGGGAGGACACCACCTCTGCTCGCCCAGGGCAACGGGACTCGTGGCGGGAGGTGAAGCTTAGTCCCAGCGGGCTGCCCTCCGTGCCTGATGTGTAAATACTCAACCAGTGCCGCCTCAGTGCCCGCTTCGGCAGCACACCTGCGAAACTTGGAATGATGCAGAGATTAGCATGGCCCCTGTGCCGGGGTGACATGCAAATTCGTGAAGCGTTTTATATTTTTAAACTAAAATAAATAAATAAAATAAATGCTACCTCAGTTTCTTCAGCCATGACTGTAGTTTAAAACGGGTCTCCTTCAGCCCGGCCAGTGTGGCTCAGAGGTTGAGCATGGACCCTTGAACCAAGAGGTCACCGGTCTAATTCCTGGTCAGGGCGCATGCCGGGGTTGCAGGTTCGATCCCGAGTAGGGGGTGTGCAGGAGGCAGCTGCTCTCATCAATGTTTCTATCTATCCCTTCCTGTCTCTAAAAAAAAAAAATCAATAAAAACATATTAAAAATGTTTTTAATCCTCCTTTAGAGGATTGTTAGCAGGATTAAATAAGTCTGTACAATGTAAAGAGCTTAGAACAGAGCCTGGCATCAATCAGTGTTCAGTAACAGTTAGCCACCCTATTAGGAACTCCCATCCCCTGCCCTCAGCTACAGACTTCTAGTGCAGTTGCCTAGATGCCCCTTGTTATGTTCAGCTCAACCTGCTGAAAACCAAACTGGTCTTGCACGGCCTTCCCCCAGGACTCCTATCCCTCCAACCCTCTTTTCCCTCTGCTCTCTACCCCCCTGGTCCCAGGCCATCCTCCCATCATTCTGTCCTCTCCTCACCCTCCCCACACAGCTCCTCCTGGTCTCTTGGCTCAGCAACATTTCTCAATCCTGTCACCACCGCGTGTTCTTTGGGCCGCTCAGGCCCACAGCTCGCGGGAGCCGGTTTTTTGGACACATTTTGAAGAATGCTGACTGGCCCAAGTGGGGTCAGTCCTGTTTGCTTGGAAAGAGAGTGGTAAGAGTTTTGTGGGAGATCATGAGCCTCGTTTCGAACCAGAAAGATGGAACACATGGAAGAATAATGATTAGAAAGGTGAGCTCCTTCCCTGAGTTTCTTTCCTTAGCTCTGTTATAGTGTATTTTCACTTCTATTTGTTATTTATGTTGCTTTTATCCTCTTTCCATTATATTCCATTACATTTGTGTTCCCTTGAATCCAGAATCCTATTGCTTCTTACCACCTCCCCTGCTACCACCATTTCACTTCTAACCACCGCCAAGCCACCGCCATCCCAGCTCTGGGTTACCGTGATACCTCCTTCTCCCTCCTCTGGCACTATATTATTTTTTAAAAATATATTTTATTTATTTGTTTATTTTTTTTATTATTATTATTTTTTTTACAGAGAGGAAGGAAGAGGGAGAGTTAGAAACATCAATCAGCTGCCTCCTGCACACTCCCCAAGGTGCCCACAACCAAGGTACATGCCCTTGACCAGAATCGAACCTGGGACCCTGAGCCTGCTCACCAATGCTCTATCCACTGTCCCAAACCGGCCAGGGCTGACATTATATCCTTGACATGGCAGCCAGAATGGTCCTATGGAAATTGAAGTCGCATCATGTTATTTCTATATTAAACCCCAAACCAGGCAACTGCTTGAATCACCTCCTTGCATTCATCCTTGAGCATGACAGATGTTGGACTTGAACACTAACCATTCTATTTAAAAACATTTTAAGTGGTTTGCGCAACTATCAGGGGCTATGCAGAAGAGGCGATGTCTGGGGAGTGCCAGGCGCGAGACCCACGGGTAGACACGGTGCGGGGGAGTCGCTCTGACCCGGTAAACTTGCACTCGTCACGCCTCCCGCCGGGGCGCCTCGGCTTCCGGCCTCATCTGCGAAGAAGACTACATTTCCCAGGATGCCCCGGGGCGGGGCCGGCCGGAAGGCCGCGTGCCCTCCGCGGGGCATGATGGGGGAATCGGAGATTTCCATCATGGCGGCTTCCATTTCGGGCTACACCTTCAGCGCTGTGTGTTTCCACAGCGCCAACAGCAACGCCGACCACGTAGGTGCCGGGCCCCCCGCCCCGCCGCTGGGGCCGAACCGGGGCCCCCTGCGGCGCGCCCCCCAGGCTCCCGGGCCGGCCCTGCTCCCGCCCCTGGCGGTCCCGCTGCCCCGGCTCCTTTGCCCCCGGGCCGGGCCCCCTGGCTCGGGGCCTTCGGCCGCCCGGCCGGCCCGGGACAGCGGTCCCCGGGGTGGCGGAGCCCGGCCGGCCGGCCGCCGGCGGGGTCGGGGTCGCCCCGGGGAAGCCGAGCGTCTGCCCCTCCCTGGGTGTCCGGCCTCGGGACCCGCGAAGGGCCCCGTGGGGGGTCCCGGGGGCGACCGGGGCGGCCGCGGCTGTCACTCCGCACACCTGTTCGCGCCGACGGGCGCTCCCTCCTCCCTCCTCCCTCCTCCCTCCTCCCTGGACCGGGAGGCCGCGGCAGGCTTCGGCGGGGGGCTCCTCGCCTGGAAGTTGCGAGCCGAGTTCCCGGCAGAGGTTCCGGGGCCGCCGAGCTGAGTGGCGGGGAAATGGGGAAGTGACAGGCCGGCGCGGGAGCGAGCGGGGCCGGCTGCTCCTGCGTCTTCATCGCACGGAGGTGGTCTTGTCGCGTCCCTGACCTCTGAACGGAAATCCTTGGTGGAACTAGATAATGTTTATCTTTAAGGCTGTGTTTCGTTTGCCCACCCCATTGGGGGGTTATCTGAAAAATGCCAAGCGTGCATTATTCAGAGTCAGTAAGTGTGTGTGTGTTGGGGGGGAGGGTTGTGCTTGTCATTACAAAGCAAAATGAGACACTGCAGAAGGAACTGGATTTGGTTGGATGTCAGCCGTCTCAGCTTCCATTAATAACAACTGCTAGAGAGGCGATCCCATTAGTAAATTGGATGGCATTAAATAAATGTGCCTTTCTCCTCCCCAGTGCGGATGGTAGAGAGATTGATGATAAGAATACACACATCGTGGGTCTGTCCAGAGGCCGCTCGTGTGTCTCTGACACGAAGGCTTTTTTTACTGCAGCCAGCTATTTAATAATGTGATGCAGCCCCAAATATGGGTGGTTTGTGACACTCCTGGTGTCTGTGGGAGTGTTCCACACGGTTTAAATGAACTCTGGTTGGGGAGGGCCTAGTAATATCACCGTGTACGGTAGGACAAGGTTGTTGTAAGAATCAGCAGCTACCTGTTGAAAAGTGGGTACATTTTTCTACAAACGCAGTGAGATGGCCACGTTACTCAGATTGTTACTAATTTAATGCAAGAGACATCTCTTTAATATCTACACCATTGCCAGGTCTGGTGGCTAGACCTCTCAGAAATTTCCACCAATGACAGTAGTTTGCAACTGTATTGGATATGACCATACTTGCCCATGTTAACCTTGCCACAGTTACCCATGTGGAATGAAGTTGTTTCAGTGTTATGTATTTTAAAATGGAAGAACCAAGAATTTGCTTTTGTAGCACATTCTTGTTTCCTTCAGGCAAGAAATGTGTTGGGAATCATGTGGTCTGTGGCAGTGACGCCACCCTGCTGTTGTAGAGAGAAGGCAGCTATAGGCAATAGATAAGTTAGGGTGACTGTTTCCAATAAACTTTATGGACACTGGAATTTAAATTTCATATACTTTTCACATCATGAAATATTCCCATTTTAATTTTTTATTTATTTTTTCATTGATCTTAGAGAGAGGAAGGGAGGAGAGAGAGACAAGCATTGATCTGCTGCCTCCCATATGCAGTTGGGCTGTGCACACCCTGACTGGGGATGGAACCGCAATCCCCGTATGTTCCCTGACCCAGAATCCAACTGAAGACCCTTCCATGTACAAGACAACACTCCAGCCAGCTGAGCCCAGCAGCCAGGGTTCCATTTCCATATTTTTTCAATCATTTAAAAGTCTAGAAAGTACTCCCACAGCAGGTTATGCTGAATCATCCAGAACTGTTATGGCGGTGTGTGTTCTCCAGAGGTGAGAATTAACCAGCCTCTGCATTTATCAAAGAAGCACTTTCATGTGAATGATAGGAACTGATTCGCTGAGACCCTCATTTCCCACGCCAGCTACAAGAGCAGTCAGTTGTGCATTGTGTCAACTTATTTAGCTTTCACTATTGCAGTGTTTTTAATGCAGTGCAATGAAATTAATTGTATGCTGTTTCAGGAAAAAGAGCTTTTGCCCGAACCTGTGTGGCTCAGTGGATAGCGTCAGCCTGCAGACTTAAGGGTCCTAGGTTCAATTCTGGTCAAGGGCATGTACCTTGGTTATGGGCACATCCCCAGTAGCTGATCGATATTTCTCTCTCATCGATGTTTCTAATGCTCTATCTCTCTCCCCTCCTCTATGTAAAAAATCAATAAAATATGTATTTTTTTTTTTTTTTTTTTAAAGAAAGCAAGCTTTTATCCCCCTTATGCACTTCACTCACCCACCTGCACCCACTTCCAACACTGGTGCTGCTACTTGATAGGATTCAGGTGATGAGTTCACTCTACTCGTTTTTACTTCAGAGACACAGGGAAGACGTGAAGGGATTGAAGTATATTTCACCCTGTATGGAGTCCTTTTTTCAAAATATAGCTAATGGGTATATCTCATGTTGGTCTAGTCAGATTGCTCTAGTCTTGTTGGTCTATAGAATAGTAGTTCACCAGCCAACCTTGTTTGGATTATTGTTAAAAATTATTATGTCCTAAATTTCTCTTAATTCCAGTAAAAACCATCTTTATGTGCAACTCTTTACTTTCTTGCATTTAGGAAGGATTTTTGCTGGGAGAGGTGAGACAAGAGGAAACCTTTAGCATCAGTGACTCCCAAATCAGCAACACAGAGTTCCTGCAAGTGATTGGTGAGTTATATGGACTGCAGAAATGCTCCCTGTATATTTTGTTAGTTAGTTTGTTCTTTGGCCCTTTAAAGGTTAGAAAAGTCATAGATAACATTACAATGCCAATTACTCCCACTAATAAATGACGTGAACTGTTTTTAGAGGTCAGTGTAAGAATACAGTGCCTAGATGTAGCTGTAGCTGTAGGCTTTCTATAACGCTGTCCCTTACCCACTAACTGACCTGTCTTTGACTGGATTCTGTGTTGTCGCACTTGGTAGTCTCTCCAAAACCACTGAGAACCTCAGGTTTGCAAATTCGGTGTCCCCATTGCCGTTACCGCCCCCTGAAATAAAGGTTGTGTTGGGCGGGCCTTTCTGAAGGGTCTGGCACGTTGTTTGCACTTATTTAGCGAATTGTACAGCCTTTGTCAGTTTGGGGAGATTTTGGGGAAGCCTGAGTATTTATAGATGCACTGACTCATAGTTTTTTAGCTGCACGTCAGTGTCATCAAACAGCATATCCTGACACCCAGAGAAAAGGCATTTTATTCAGTTGTGCAGCCAATATTTATCGAAGCGTAAGGCATGTGCGGGCAGTGCGAGGAGCATCCAGATGCATTTCTGCCTCCCGGGAGTGTGGGAGGATGAAGCAAGTCACAGAATTGCCAGCAGCGCAAGATGAGTGCTGGGAGAAAGGAGCCAAGGCAATCCCATAGATTAGAGGGGAAACTGCTAGTGGGTGAAATCAGGGAAGACTTCCTGAAGGAGGTGAGCTCAGGGCTTGGATGGTGCATTCAGAGGAACACAGAAAGGAGTGCCTAAAACACACAGGGGTCCTGGCCTGTGTCTGTGACCAAAATGCAGTGTGTGTGCAGGTGAGAAGTTTGAAATTCTGCTGGAAGGTCAGGTCTTACTGGGGCCAGTCACCAATTTCAAGCCTGTTCTGACAACCTAGTACCTGGATGGGGGGCCAGGGTGAGGATTGACTTAGGGTGGGTTTGGGGGAAGAGGCTGAACTCTATCCTTTGGTTTGCTAGGACCAAAACCATAAGACCCCCTCCACAGCATCGACCGCTAAATAAAGACACGCTGTGTCCGGGCATAGCTGCTCTGTCATTGAGGTGTTGTCTTTGTTCGTTTTGCTTAGTTCTTTAAAATCCTGAGGTGGAGAATTTGGTTTCATTAGACATCTGTGGAATTATTTATTGTTTGCACCTGAATTTCAAAATTAATTTGATAGATGAAGGTTAAAATGCCAGATTTAGTTTACCATATAAGAAAGAGCTCTCTTACCCAGCATGATGACAAAAATAGCATTTCTGATTAATATTCTAGCTGTCTATATTTACCTACTTATTTAAATGAGTATATATATATATTTATTTCCTGGGCTATTTTATATGATTAGCTAAGATGTATTTTCTTTTTCTGATTACAGAAATCCATAACCATCAGCCTTGTTCAAAGCTTTTTAGGTAAGCCACACTCTTCTCTGTAGCTTTTAGCTCTTACTAAAAGACTAATGCTTAAGAACTAGTGAATTTATGCCTATCGCTGATAATGGCTAGGAAGTCCCAAGTGTAACTGAGGACACCCAAGTCCCCTTCCGTGTTGAGTGCCAGCGGGCGCACTGTTAGGTCAGGGAGGGAGAGCTGGCAATCTTGCTTACCGCCCGCCGTGCGGCCAAGTGCAGATCCTGGCCGCAGGGGCTCAGAACGGAGGCTTCCCACAGGGAAGGAGCTCTTTGGGATCACCTGCAGGGACCCTGATGTGAAGGGGTTTTTAAAAGAGGAAGGAAAGAGTTCAGTAGCGGAGAAAGCAAAAAACTTCCTTTTGGTGTTTATTTAAGTTAATATCCACCGGTTGCATATTACAATCAACTGAAAGACAGAGAAAACATGGAGGAGAGACGTTCAGAAGAGAGTAAATGACAGAAACACAGGGAGGAGTAGGGGGAGGGAGAAGAAGGCCGGTATTTCCACCCCCAGGCCTCCGCCTCCCTCCTGAGCCCCAGACCCTCCTCCTGAGGCGGTCTGAGGAGGATGTCTCTGTTTCTTAAAATCCCCCAGGCCTGTTCTCCTGCATTCCGGAAGCGGGCATGCTGCTCCACTATTCAGTTCAGGCTTCCTGGTCAGCACTTCCTTCTTTTAAAAAAACATATATATATACATATACATGTACATGTACATATACATATACTGATTTCAGAGGGGAAGGGGGTGGGAGAGAGAGAAGCATCGATGAAGAGAGTATCTACTGAGCCAGCCTGCCAGGGCAGCACTTCCTTCTTTAAACACCTGCCAGCTCCTCACACCTGCCGTCCTGCTGCGTGTTCCCTGCAGCCTCCTAGTCTCAGCTGGCAGGCGCCGGGACTTGTATTGGTCACACACACACACACACACACACACCCCTACCCTCGTTATTTCAGAGCTCTGCCTTCAGGTACGATGGCTACCTGAGACGAGGTCTGAAGGAGCCAAGTTGCTCCTCTGCTCTGGATTTACACAGAAGCGAGAGGAGTGGGCAGCAAGGTGCGCAGCCAGCAGTGCCTTGAGAAGAATCTCAGAGCAGACAGCTGATCGAGGCCGGGCCCACGCAGTGCCTGTGTCTGGTTCGGGAAAGCGCCCGTGTGGCCCTCGCCCTCCAGAGCCGTGCTAGGTGGCCCGGCCTCGCCATTCTGAGGAGTTCCTCTAAGCATCGGCGGCAGAGGCACCCCAGACAGAATGGAACTCAACTCCGATCATAGACTCAAGTGCTTAGAGCTGAAAGCAACCTTAGACATCACCTGTCTACCCAGACTGCTTTGCCGAAAGGGGATGGGGCAGATAGGGTTAGGGACGTGCTCAAGGTCACTCAGGGAGAAGCAGGACTGAGCCCACCGAGGCTCCTGACTCCCAGTTTGGTGTTCTCACGGCACCTTGAACTCCTCCCTGCCTTATAGGGCTTGGGCTTGTGCGGGAGGAGAGGAAGGGCGGCATTCCTAAACCCCGACCCGGTAGGAAAGCCACAAGTCACGTGCGCTGCGCGGCAGAGGGGCCTGGTCGGTGGGACTGTGTTGGGGTAGGAGCATTCAGTTTGAAGCTAGCCAGACCTGGCTTCAAATCCCAGTTCTCCTAGCTCCCGGCCTGTGGTTTGGGCAAGCCACTTATCTTCGGTGTCAGCCACGAAAATGGAAATCACACTTGTTGACTTGTCGGGCTGAACTAGCACCTCCATCACGGAGAAAGAACGGAATAAAATAGCACGAGGAAGCCTGCAGAGGGGTTTCTGGCGAAGCATTAACCAGTGCACTTCCCTTCCTCCTTCCTCAGAGAAGCTGCATTCTTTTGTTTCCCGAAGTAACTGATGCTCAGACCAGGGAAAGCTGCCCAGCCCACGTGTTTATACTTAGCTGCTGTCAGCACCTCCCGCAGGGGAAGTGTCCTTTGAATGTAACATTGTCTTGCGTATTCTTTGATGCAAAAGACACCTCCTGTCTCTTTATATACCTGGTGACGGCAGTTCTGTCTTTATTACCAGGATAGAACTGGGCTAGATGACTCATAGACACACGTAGCTAAGCATGTCCATGTCACGATACCATGTGATTTTAATACAATATTGTTTTCTCTTTTGAAAAAAAAAAAAACCCAACAGTTTTTATGACTACGCAAGCAAAGTTAACGAAGAGAGTTTGGACAGGATTCTTAAAGATCGGAGAAAGGTAGGTCACGTTTGTTGCCCATTCCGACTTGGAAATCACTCCTTATCTCATCGCCCGCGCTTAATACAGGAAGGACTGGAAATCAGCAATGCATTGGTGTCAGTATAGACGAGTCCTGTTACCTTGAGTAAATTTTACAGGCAAATTACAGATGTGAGCCAATGTTTACAATATATCACTAGAAAAAAGTTTAGATGTTTGTAGTATGACTCTATTATGTAAAAATCAGAAGGAGAAGAAATGAACTATAATCCGAAATTAATAACAGTTGAGTTGAGTCGAGGTGGATTTATCTTCTACTTTGTGATTTAAAAAAAGAAGACTGTAATTAATACACATGCATTAATTTATGATTTTTACCTTGGTATATAAATTCCAGAAAAATAGATCACACCTTCGCTCAGCTTTGAGCAATTGCACGTAGAGCTGCTTTGAACATTCGTGCGCAGGTGTCTGCACGGACACCTTCAGAACGAAATCTCTAGATTTCACGCGACCTGTCGCCCTTCCCTCCGGTTCCGCTGCAGAAGGTGATCGGGTGGTACCGGTTCCGGCGGAACACGCAGCAGCAGATGTCCTACCGGGAGCAGGTCCTCCACAAGCAGCTCACCCGCATCCTCGGGGTGCCCGACCTCGTCTTCCTGCTCTTCAGCTTCATCTCCACTGCCAACAGCTCCACGCATGCTCTGGAGTACGTCCTCTTCAGGCCAAACCGAAGGTAAAGCCCCATTCCCTCGCCTCACGGAGCCAGGACAGGTGTGGGCACAGGCATTGAGATCTGTGACTTTGAAATGTGCATTGTATAGCATCTGTAAGAAAAGCTTCTATAATTCTCTTTTAGTTAGTTTTTTTTTTGTCGTTAGAGAAGGTATTTTTCTGTCAGTTGTATAAATTAAAATTGTTTTGAATCAAAAAGAGTTAGCAAGATGTATTGATGATGCATAGTGCTTATAGGACTAAACCGCTGGAAATCACCATTTGCTTCTCCATGATCCACTATATAGAAATACAGTTTTATTGCTCTGGAAGTTTGATTATAATTGTAAAGCATAGATTTCAGGCAGAAGTGTAAAATTGATCCACCTCCTGGCTAATGAGGGTCTTACATTGTGAACGTCTTTAAAACAAATAAAAATGAAAGTGAAAAGATGATCCTGTGGCCGTGGTCTGCTGGAAAGAGAAAGGCCTCTCGGGAAAGCCATTGTAGGAGAATAGACGGCGTCGCCTCGGGGAAGAGCGTGCTATCGGTAGCCATGGCGGTGACAGGGCTTCTCAGCGGTGTGTCCTGGCACTTACGTCCTCCTCAGCCCTGTCAGTCCCTGGGGTGCAGATGTAAGACGTGACCTCTGCCCTCAAGGAGTTTGCAGTTGAGTTTCCACTTTAAGGGCAGGACCCACCCCCATCTGTGCATCTCAGCTGACGTGGCAGCGGTCCTGGTGAGACCTGCGAGTCCCCGCTGTGGAGCTCGGACTCCTGTGCCATGGTCAGGTCTTCAGCCCGGACAGGGCCTTTACCAGGTTCGCTCTTGAATCCTCCTTCCGCAGGTACAATCAAAGGATCTCCCTTGCTATTCCCAACCTGGGCAACACAAGCCAGCAAGAGTATAAAGTGTCCTCGGTGCCAAACACGTCTCAGAGTTACGCCAGAGTCATTAAAGAGCACGGGTGAGCGGCCAGTCCAGTGAAAGGGCTTCCTTTTCTTTCGTTAAGATGGAAAGGGTGATGGGAAATGGGAAGTCAGGGTTGAAACTGAACATGCAGGGCTGTAATTCTGTAGACCGTCACCCTATCGATCAAAATGTTATTCGTATTGAAAAGACAGTTTGCATTTATATTACTTTTTAAAAAATCAATTGCCACAACTGTTTTTGTAGTTGATATAAAAGTTTGGCTAGAGTGTGTGTATTTCTGAGATCCTAAGCTGCGGTCACTCTTATTTTTTAAATGGCCTTAGTCACGTGGGTCCTTTTTATTTCTCTCCTGGAAGCCTAGTGGGGTGACGCTGTGGCTGAGCACTGTCACCTGGGAGCTCCCATTAAAGACCAGATGACGGTCGAGGGCAGGAAGTGCCTTTCAGGGTCATGGCGGCTGCCTTCCCGTGACCTCTCTCCTGCTGTTCCCTAGCACTGACTTCTTTGACAAGGACGGAGTCATGAAGGACATCAGGGCCATCTACCAGGTTTACAACGCGCTGCAGGAGAAGGTGCAGGTACAGCTACTTCACGTTTTTGTCTTTCTTGTCCTGCCTGAATGCTCTTTTTTTAAAAATATATTTTTTATTGATTTTATACAGAGAGGAAGGGAGAGAGATAGAGAGCCAGAAACATCGATGAGAGAGAGTCATCGATCAGCTGCCTCTTGCACACTCCCCACCGGGGATGTGCCCGCAACCAAGGTACGTGCCCCTGACCGGAATCGAACCCGGGTCCCTTCAGTCCCCAAGCCGACGCTCTATCCATTGAGCCAAACCGGTTCCGGCTGAATGCTCTTAATTTTACTTTAATTTTTAATAATCTTCCGGCGGGGAGCCCTGACCCGTGTAGTTCAGTGGATAGAGCGTTGGCCTGCAGACTGAAGGGTTCTATTCCGGTCAAGGGCATGCACCTTGGTTACGGGCGCATCCCCGGTCCGGGGTGTGCAGGAGGTAGCTGATTGATGTTTCTCTCTCATCAATGTTTCTAACTCCCTTCCTCTCTGTAAAAAGTTAATAAAATATATTTTAAAAATGAAAATTAAAAAAAAAAGATCTTCCGCCAGGAAAGTGAGTTGTGGTCCCCAAGTCAGCATGCATTTCCTGCACTTGCCTCTGCCTGGAGAGGCCGCCACGCCGTCCTGGGCGCAGCCGCCGAGTGCCTACAGGGGCTGTGAGCACGCGCACGCTCTGCGTCAGAAATGGGACCCGCTCGTCACAGCGCGTCTCCTAGGCTGGAGACAACGTCAGTGAAAACCAGTTTTTTTGCCCTGAATTCATGAACAGGCGGTTTTTTTGTTTGTTTGTTTTGTTTTTAAATATATTTTTATTGATTTCAGAGAGGAAGGGAGGTGGAGAGAGATAGAAACATCAGTGATGAGAAAGAATCATTGATCAGCTGCCTCTACCCCCCAGGCATGTGTCCTGACCAGGAATCAAACCGACCTCCCAGTTCACAGATTGATGCTCAACCACTGAGCCACACCTGCCGGGCCTGGCTGTTTCAGACTCAGCTCTGTCCAGGGCTTGCAGAGTGGCTGGTGCACGTCTCGTTGCCAGCTTTAGGGGCCTCTGTGAAGACACAAGCATCACTCCGCGCCCCGGCGTGAATATTTAATTACACAGATGGGCCTCAAATGTTATCTTTTATTAAGTCTTGACCTAAACCTATTTTCTTTTTCAGCTCTCCCTAATTATGAATAGTTTCTATGAAATGAATCTTTTTTATGTCGTCTGACTTGTGATTATTGATTATAAATAAGTGAAAAGCATCTCATTCCTGTCTTGTCCATCCTCTGCATGCTAGACTAGTATCAAAAATTCTTTTCCGTTCAATAGAAATGAATAATCCAGAGAAAATAAGTCTGTCCCAGCTTACACTTAATTTTCAAGAATTTATAAGCGAAATAGCATAATCATCTCAACAAAATTAAGAAAGCAAATCCGTGCATAAGTACTGCCCCCCAGGCTGGGGGGCACGCTGGTGGCCGGCCCGGAGTGCGGCTGGGTGGCCGCCCGCTGACTGTCCGTGCCGTCCCCCAGGCAGTGTGCGCCGATGTGGAGAAGAGTGAGCGCGTGGTGGAGTCTTGTGAGGCCGAGGTGGACAAGTTGAGAAGACAAGTCACTCAGAGGAAGAACGAGAAGGAACAAGAGAGACGTGAGTGCCCTATTTATTTTACCTGTCGGTGTCAAGGAAGTGTCTGGTCTCAAACACCAGGCGGTACGTGAGTCACACATCCTTCTCTCAGCCCTGCCAGGCGGGGTGCGGGCGGCGTCCACGTCTCTCGGGGTTTTCAGAGGGAAGGGCCATGTGAAGGCCGTGCACTTGGCCTGGGCAATGGGAGCAGTAATAGTAACGGTGACGGTACCACAGAGGCTGTTTCTGAAGTTTCAGTGGATTCACGTGTAGGAAGATATTTTGTAAATTAGGAAGCACTATTCAAACATAAAACAACTAAGATAATAATCAGTCTCCGCTTCGTTGCTGTTTTCCAGAACTTTCAGGTTGACCGTGCCACGCACGGAGACGCGGCGGGAAGTGCAGACAGTGACCGTGTCTTCTCTTCCCACAGGGCTGCAGCAGGCGGCGGGCAGCAGGCAGGGCCCGCCCGAAAGCCTGGAGCCGGCGCTCGGCCCGCGGACACCGTACCCGGGGTTCGCCGCTGACGGCGGAAGTGCACTGGCAGAGGCCGAGGCCTCTGACCCCCCGCCCCCTTATTCAGATTTCCACCCAAACAATCAAGAAAGTACTTTGAGCCATTCTCGCGTGGAAACAAGTGTCTTTATGCCTCGACCTCAAGCTGTGGGTTCCTCCAGCTTTGCCCCCAACAGTGCTGGACTGACGTACCCCGGAGGTGGAGCGGGGCTCCCACCCCAGAGAGCCGCGGGGGACAGCGCGGAGGGGACAGACGACAGTGATTATGAAAACCTGATCGACCCGACAGAGCCCCCCAGCAGCGAGCACCCGCACTCCAGGGATTCTCGGCCCACGACACATCCCGACGGGGGCTCCAGGAACGCTCAGACCTCCCAGATTTAACTCCAGAGGGAACCCCATCAGCGCCGCTGCTTAATCACGACTGGAGAGTTTTGTGAGGACTAAACCCGGCGGGAGAGCTGTTTCCCCAGACCCCGGTCTCCCCAGGGCGTCCTGGGCACAGAACTGGCAGCCTCGCGTCCCCCGGCTCCCTGGGCCTCCCCGGCCACCGCGCAGGCGTCCCGACAGAATCACTAAGATAATCAAGTTGCCCTACTTCTGGTGCGATCATGGAAATCCTGGGAAATTCAGGCAGAGAAACCTGTCAGCAGTTTCTGTTCTTTAAAATAAATTGGGAATCAGAGACTAAGCACAATTAGTCTATCAATGTTCTGTAAATCAAAACTTACCTCTTGCACTATCATGCCTTGAAATTCACTTTTTCAAAGGGAAATGAGTTTAGCAGCAGCCTTGAAAGAACCCTCTTTCTGTGACGAGCCAAATTCATCTTTGCCAGAAGAGAAATTGTGATTAATTCCACGAAGCCCGATCGGAACAGACCGGCTGTACCTTCTCTTGTCTGCATGACTGTAAGGTCAAAGGGAGGGCTTAGTTTTACCCGTTTTCCAGTAGCCTGGTACGTATTGTCACTAAAAATGGTTGCCTTTAACAACACGTAGAAGTACTAATTACCAGTAAGTAGCCACCCAAATAAGTATGTCCTCAAACTCCTTTCTCTGGTGGGATGACAGTCACTGTCGCACCGGCCGCATTACGGTCTCTGTTCTGGAGCCTTAGATGAAGGACACGCGGTGCCACGGGAGGGAGCGCCATCGCGAGCTGAGCTCGGTGGTGGCCGGACCCGGCGCGGGTCAGCCGTCACGCGGACGGGACGGGGCTCCTCTAGACCGCCTGACAAATCTCAGCGTCCGCTTTATTTGTGGAGGGAAGACACGAATAAAGAATCGTGGTGAATAAAGACTTATTTTAAGTCTGAATAACCATACTTTCTTTTAAGCTGCCATTTGGAGGAGAATTGTGAATGTCGGACTTCCTGTTAGGATGCTCCTGTATTTTTATTTAATTACTGCTTGTTTCCTAGTTTTGCCCAGAATGTGTGAAACCACGGAACACATCCTGAGCCTGTCAGGCTCCTGGCCAGGGAGTGACCAGACGGCGTGCTGCGGAGGCAGCCACGAGCTGCTGTGGGCCATCACTGCCTTCGCTGTGGACGGAGCCGGGGGGGGGGGGGGGGGGAAGCCTCCGAGGCTTCGTGGGGGAGCAGTTCCGTGGCCCGGAGGGAGCTGACTCCCAGCTCGGCTCCAGCGCTCAGTGAGCCGTGCGGACTGGGAGCCGCCGGGCCGCCCTCCGTCCATGTCCGCTTTGTGGCCTGGCCCTGCCGTCCGGCGCCGGCCTCGAATCACCCCGTGTGGCGGGAAGCCTCCCAGGTGTGTTCTGGTGGATCAGCCCCCCTCCCCCTGTGCCCAGGTCCAGGTGAATTTAAGTTAATTTCTGTAAGTGCCATTGCCATCTCTGTTCATGTTTGACCTTCGGAAATACGTTTATTTTATGCCATACTGAGAGCTACGGTGTACACTGACCAGCAGCTAAATGTGACAATAAAGCCCATTTAATCCTGGCACCTCTGTCTTCACGTCTGTCTCGCACCCACACTGTCTTGCCTCAGTTTACCCATTCTGGTAGTTCTTAGGAGACAATATGGTTTTTAAAAAAATATATTTTATTTTTTTATTTTTTTAAAATATATTTTATTGATTTTGTACAGAGAGGAAGGGAGAGAGATAGTTAGAAACATCGATGAGAGAGAGTCATCGATCAGCTGCCTCTTGCACACCCCCTACTGGGGATATGCCCACAACCAAGGTACATGCCCTTGACCGGAATCGAACCCGGGACCCGTCAGTCCCCAAGCCGATGCTCTATCCATTGAGCCAAACCGGTGTCGGCAAAAAAATATATTTTATTTTTTACAGAGAGGAAGAGAGAGGGACAGAGAGCTAGAAACATCGTTGAGAGAGAAACATCGACCAGCTGCCCCCTGCACACCCCCCCTCCGGGAATGTGCCCACAACCAATGTACATGCCCTTGACCAGAATCGAACCTGGGACCCCTCAGTCCGCAGGCCGACGCTCTACCGCTGAGCCAAACCAGCTTTGGCTCCATTGTATTAAAATATATATATATATATGTATATAATTGATTTTTTACAGAGAGGAAGGGAGAGGAATATATAGTTAGAAACATCGATGAGAGAAACATCGATCAGCTGCCTCCTGCACACCCTCTACTGGGGATGTGCCCGCAGCCAAGGTACATTCCCTTGACCGGAATCCAAGAATCCAACCTGGGACCCTTGAGTCCACAGGCTGACGCTGTCTCCACTGAGCAAAACCAATCAGGGCTCCGCTGTATTTTTTGACCCTCCCGCCCCCTCCATCCCTTGAAAGTATGGTGCAATGGAAAGAGGATCTGACTGGGAAATCTAGAGCTTTGTTTTCTAATTCCAACCCAGATGGCCTGGCCTTTGGTAAGCCACTTACCATCTCTAGGCCAGTGTTTCCCAAACGTTTGACATGTGCACCCCTTCTATAATTTTCGTAATGCTGAGTACCCCTCGTACTCATGAGCACGTAGAATTAGGCGCAGCTAAGCACGGTGCAGGGCATATCCCCACCAAACTCCCCCCACCAAACTCTTCCCGTACCCCTGGGGGTACGCGTACCACACTTCGGGAAACACTGCTCTAGGCATCCGTTTCCACACTGGCACAGGGTGGGCGGGACTGCCAGGAGCTGGCTGATGGGGGGGCGGTGTTTAAGCAGAGCCGGGCCGGCCTCTGGCGGTGGCTTCCCTGGGTCTGCGCTGCGGGCGGCCCAGATCTCGGTGTGTTGAGAACGCTGCTCTTGTAATGCTAATCACGTGCCCTTGGCTTTAACCTAGTCCTTCTGGGGCTTGCCCCTCCTCAGTCACAAGGTAAGTGCCCTGGACTGTCCCGAGCACGTTCCGCCTCACATGCCAGGATGGGCATTTGTCTGCCCCCTTCCGAGGCCACAGGCTCCCCACACATCTGTGCGCTCCGGGCACTCTGCTCCCGGTACTCAGGGCAGGCTTGTTACACTGGCTGAAGTTAGCCATATCCTCCTCCCCTAACAAACCAACTCAGCTCAACTCACCCACCTGCCCGTGGCTCTCCGTAACTCGCGGGGGACTGCTCTGCAGCTGCGGGTCGGAGGGGGAAGCTGAGGAACGCAGAGGCTCTTAAAATATTTTCCAAGCGCAACGTTGGTCGAACCGCTGTTCTTACACAGTAACATGGTATTTAGCTTGATCTACACTTACGTTAACTACGTGTGAGAATGTGTGTGACGTTTTATAGGCAACTGGCTGTTGCAGTCTAAACTGGATTTATCGAGGAGTCCTGGAGCAAATGATGTTGCTCTGGGAAGGGGGATTACTGACAATTTCCATCACAGGATACAATGTGCCGGTGGCTGTGGGAGAGGTGTCACAGGAATGCTGAGGGTCCGGTGTGCCGGTGGCTGTGGGAGAGGTGTCACAGGAATGGCTGAGGGTCCGGTGTGCCGGTGGCTGTGGGAGAGGTGTCACAGGAATGCTGAGGGTCCGGTGTGCCGGTGGCTGTGGGAGAGGTGTCACAGGAATGCTGAGGGTCCGGTGGGCCGGTGGCTGTGGGAGAGGTGTCACAGGAATGCTGAGGGTCCGGTGTGCCGGTGGCTGTGGGAGAGGTGTCACAGGAACAGGAATGCTGAGGGTCCGGTGTGCCGGTGGCTGTGGGAGAGGTGTCACAGGAACAGGAATGCTGAGGGTCCGGTGTGCCGGTGGCTGTGGGAGAGGTGTCACAGGAATGCTGAGGGTCCGGTGTGCCGGTGGCTGTGGGAGAGGTGTCACAGGAATGGCTGAGGGTCCGGTGGGCCGGTGGCTGTGGGAGAGGTGGCTGGCAGGAGAGCCACTAAGTTGTTATTCTGCATTGCCCACAGCGAGGCCGCCTCCACAGCCCGCTGTATTTATGCATGCTCTCAGAATAACACTCGGAATAGTTTTACTAAGTGAAGTCTCCCTGCGGGCTTAAAACCCCATTAACCTGAGTGACAGCCTTCTCCTGAAGGGGGCGGTGTCCAATGCTGGATGCCTCTGAGGGCGCAAGCTCTTCCTCACTAACTTAAAAGGCTTCATAATGTTTTTCCCTTTTGCAATAAATGTTATACTGTGTTCCAAGGGAGACTTCCTGTCCCCCAAAGAGGCCTTCCTGCCCGGAGGCCAGGCCTTCTGCCTCGGAGGGTCCCGCAGAGACATCGGGGAAGTAGGAACAGGGAGAGGAGGAAGGGGAGCTGGAAGAGGGTAGAGGCAGGGGAGGCAGTAAGAAGGGGAGGGAGAATGAGGGGAATGAGGAGGAGGGGGCTGAGGGAGCTTCTCCACCGCTTCCCCTCACCCGGGAGGACCTGGGGGAACCCATGTCCTACCCACCCCCCCTCTCCCTCCCCATCTACAGGCGTCCAGAGCCCTTAGAGAGGAGAGGAAGGGACGGAGCTTCAGAATGGGGGATGGAGCCTGGGGGACACAGCTGGGGGTTCTAAGGTGACCAGGGCATCTGAACCTGACTAGGGACAGGGTGTTGGGAGAGGGACCGGGGCTCTGAGGCGGAGAGTGCGGACTTAGGGTTCGCGGATGGGGCAGGGGAGAGTGAGTGCAGATGAGGAGGAGGTCGGGGCTGTGGCTGGGATGAGGGAGGAGTGGTTAAGAAGTGGTTTCAGCGGGGGAGACAAAGGAGAGAATGGGAGGAAGGGCTGTGGAGGAGTTCTCTAAGGAGGGAAGGAGGCTGGGTGGCTTAGGGGCTGGCCGCGGGTGAAGGTGAGGAACAGGCAGAATGGAATGTTCACAGGAAAATAAAGACTAAAGCCTGAGACCCAGCCAAGGATGGGGGCCTGCGGACCTGAGAGAAGCCACTTAAGCACGAGGGCTGACACAGGAAGGGGTATTGGGATAGAAGACAGCACTTCTGGTTTTCACAGTAACTGTCGGTATCAGAACAAGCGTGCTCCACGAATTCTACAGGTTTGGAGAAGGTAACAGATTTCCCCGAGGTCTGACAGGGGAAGAGCCGGGTCTGAACTGGGGCTCCAGATGGTTTCACCCAAAGCGGGAGAAGGATGGAGGGCAGAGGACGGTCGGGTTTTGCCCAAAGAAACCAGGACACGGAGCTGCATGAGACCTGGGCCATCTCTGGAACTGGACACAGTGCAGGTGGTGCCGTCTAGCTGCCTGGGGCGGTGTGGGGGGACAAGGCAGAGCTCACACCGGGACCAGGCCACCTCAGGCCTCTGGATGTGTACCTTCATACTGGTGTCCAGTCTCCAAGGCCACGTGACAGTTTTCCTCCTTGACTGTCCTGCCATCTGCGAAGCCCACGTTTATAAAAGTCCCCACGGTGTTCTCATCACACATCTCCGACCATTTCCTGTCGCCGTGGTCCCAGGACCAGACTCCGCCCTGGCTGCGCCTCTTCGGAACGGGAGTGGAACGGGAAGACGGCCGGGCCACCAGCAGCATCATCAGCGCCAGCACTGCCACGGCCCCGGCTGGGCCCCCAACCAGGCAACAGGCACCTTGCAGCGTGGGCCCGAGAACCGGTGCATGTCCGCGGACAACAGCTGGAGGAGGGAGCCACAGATCACAGACCCTGGCCACCTCCCTGGGGTGTCCATCTGTACCCGGACACCGTGGGTGCGAGCAGGGGGCGGGCCCCACCCTAAGGCCAGGCTTCACAATTTTAATTTTTATTTATTTATTTATTTATTTATTTAAAATATATTTTATTGATTTTTCACAGAGAGGAAGAGAGGGGGATAGTTAGAAACATCGATGAGAGAGAATCATCGACCAGCTGCCTCTTGCACACCCCCTACTGGGGATGTGTCCGCAACCAAGGTACATGCCCTTGACCAGAATTGAACCCGGGACCTTTCAGTCCGCAGGCTGACGCTCTACCACTGAGCCAAACCGGTCCCAGCAGCTGTTTGGGCTTCACAATTTTTAAAGAGTTGCTATGTTTTAAGGTTTTTCAAATTCCTGAAAAAAAAAAAATCTGAATTATGGAAAATGCAAGGCGACATCACGCTGGGAAAAGACCAAGCCCACTGGCGGGAAAATGTGGACATCCTGGCAAATGGCCACGTGGCTGACTCTGGCCATAGGCACAGGAATAAGAGAAACATGCGAACGCACCACCAGTAACATTCTCGTTAGAGCTTGTGCTCTGGCCTTCTGCAGGATTTCCTTCCGTGCCGTTATTTATTCTCCGCTAAAACTTACAATCTAAAGAAGGGTAAAAAAATAAAATAAAAAATAAAGGGTAACCACCTCCGAGTTAGGAAATAGTAGAAAAGTTTTTTTTTTTTTAAGTTATTTTATTGAGATACCATGGGCTTATAGCTCCATGGCTTTTCGTCATGCATGTATGTGCATACACACGTACAAAGATTATAAACACCAACACACACCCCGCCCCGAAGGTGAAAAATAGACAGTAGGAATGAAACGGAAACAAACAACCTCAGCCTTTATCTTCTGGTGTGAGCGACGGTGAGCGAGTGGAGCAGCGCCGCTAGGAAGCCGTCCCTCCGGAGACGAGCGCCGGGCGGACCTTTCCCGGGGGCTCTGACGCCGGAAGGAGATGGGAGGGCCCCGCTCAGGCCACGCCCCTCCTGCGTGCCCCGCCCAAGCCCCGCCCCGTCCCGCTTGCGTGCCCCGTAAGGCCCCGCCCACCTGCGTGCCCCGCCTCCACGCCTTCTTGACGCTCCCGGCGTCCCTCGCACCCGCGAGAGTCCGCAGCCCGAGCTCGCCGGCCGCCTCACAATCAGGGCCGGGCGCCGGCGTGACGTCACCGCTCCGCGGCCCGCCTCCTGCGCCCGGAAAGAAGCGGCCGCCCATTGGCTGCGCCGCTGGCCGCCTCGGGGCCAATGACGGCGCGGCGAGCGGCGGGGTCCGGCCTTGACGTTGTGCTGGTCGCCCTCGGGTTTATTTGGCTCCGGGGCCCCGCACCGCCGCCATTACGATCCCGCAGCGTCCGAGGTCGTCCCCCCTCCTCTCGCCCCCGCCCCGCGGCGCCCCGCCGCCCGCTCTGCGCCCCTGTGACCCCGCCTCCGGCGGTCGGGAGCCGCGCGCGGGCCCGCGGAGACCATGTCCTGACTGAGGGGGCGCGGAGGCGGCGCGGAGGGAGGCGGAGAGGGGCCGGGCCGGGCTCGCCACCGAGGGCAGCTCGGGGAGTCGCCGCCGGCCTACGCGGTTCGGACGGAGAGGAGGAGCCGGAGCTGGAGCCGCCGCCGCCGCCGCCAGGTAACCGGGCCTCGGGAGGGCGCCCCGCGCAGCCCCGCCGGCCCAGGCCTCCTGCCGCCCGTCAGGCCGCCGGGGTCCCGGGCCCCCGCCCCGCGCTCCGCGGCCGGCGCGGGGAGGCCGGGGCCGGCCCGGTGCCGCCGCCGCGCCCCCGTGTGTGCTTCCCGGAGCGGGGACAGCCGGGCCGGCGAGGGTGTGCCCGCCGCTTGTTTACAGACCGCGGTGCCCGGGCTGGACGGCCGCCCGCCGCCTCTTCCGCCAGCTCCCCGCCCCAGGGCCCTCCGGCCGCCGTGGGTCTGCCCCGCTCCGGCGGGAGGCCCGGGAGGCCCGGGAGGCCGGGCCCGACCCTGCCGCCGCCGCCTCCGCGCCCCGCGGCCCTGGGCCGCTGCCAGCCCCGGCTTCGGAGCAGAAAGGCGGGCGCCGTGGGAGCGCGCAGGCGGTCTCCTGGGGCGGCCGGCGGGGACCCGCGGGCAGAAGGGCCGCCGGCGGCACCTGCTCGGGCGGGCGCAGGCCGGGCCAGGCCCTCCGGGAAGCTTGGGCCGGCGCCGGGGGCGTGCGCGGTGCTTTGAAACGGGCGGGCGGAGGGCGCTGCATCCAGAGCCGCAGGCTGCCGGGGTCAGCGCCCCCCTGTGCCCGGGTCTGCGTCTGTCCGGGCTGCGGGGAAGGCTGTGCGGGGAGCACCGGCGGAGACCTCCCCGCCGGGCCGGGCCCGCGGTGGGCGTTCTGTGCAGAGCGGTGCGGTCTGCGCCCGGTTGGGTTGGCGGCCTTCCCCCTCGTGTGACCTCCAGGGGACCCCTGTCTGGACCGAGCGTGGATGACTCAGTGGACAAGCCACAGGCCGGGAAGCCATTAGGAGTTTTGGTCTTGGCTGTGCCGTGGGCCTCGGGAAAGTCACCCGGACTACGGGAGAAGCCAAGCTGGGCCCCTCCTCGATCCTGTTGACTGAGTGAGGTGGTTTTTAAAGAAGTGTGCAGCCGAGCTCCTCCTCGAGGTTTGGATCTCAGGACAAGGTGTGCGGGCAGCCACCTCCTTAGGCTGAACTCTCACAGCGCCGCTCCTGTTGGGCGCCGGGGACCAAGAGGACTGTCCTGCATCTTCATTGGGGGCGGACGCTATTTGTCCTGAGGGGTTTGTGTCCGTGGATGTCTCAGCGCCTTTTATGGCGCTTCAGACACCCAGGCGCTTGCTCCTGGTATGTGCGCAGGGTGATGTCCAGCTCACGGTCAGCACACCGGTGAGGTGATGGCCTAGCTCACACCCAGAGTCCGAGGACTGCCATGTGGGAGCTCACAGCCTGGTCGCACAGTACTGGGCCGATTGCCTCCGTATGTGTAATCGATACCGTGAGCGCAGCGTCACCGCTGTACTGACTGTACTCCGATGGTGGATGGCGGCTGTCGGTGAATGGGAGCTGAGGAGCAGACCCTGGCACGGTTTAACACCCACTGGCTTTGGAGGAGTGCTGCTCCTGCACCGGGTTTTCCCCTGATGCGGTGTTTCCTTTGGAATGTTTGTGCTCTGCTTGTGCTTTGGGTAAATAAGATCCTGCACATCTTAACATTCTCACTTCCTCGGATCATAACATAAAACCTTCCAGAACACTCCTAACTACGTGCAGAGTCAAGTATAAGCTCCCTGGTGTGGTGGTCAAGTTTCTCTGTAATCTGGTCCCTTCTCCAGACTTTTTCCCTTCGGGAATCCTTAGTTCCAGCAAACGAACTTATTTGTCGTTACTGCGAAGGGCCTCCAGTTGGCCTTTCTTTATGCCCTTTTCTGTTTTAAACCCTCTTCCGCTTGTATCCATGGATATGCTTTACTCTGGGCTCAGTTGATGCTTGTCTCCTGAGAGACCTTTTTGCCGATAGAACCCCAAGGGATCTATCTATTCATTCCTCTCTTGGGTAGGACTTTTATCTTTCTTCTTCTTCTAGCACATGCCAGCCTGGATTTCAGTTTGTCTTTTTATAAAGTCTTTATTCCGCTTCCTAATAGATTTTTAAGACCTCTGAGAAATGGGTACGAATCCTAAACTCCATAGAGACAGACCATATATCATACATTCAGCAGTGAAAATGTGCAGGCTTAGTCTCAGGAAGTACTTTTGGTCATGGAGGTATTTTAAGATTGCAGTTTGTATTGAAGTTTCCGGAACTTTGATGATTTGTGAGACAAAATATTTGAAATTATGGCGGTCTCTGAAAATGTTGGGGGGTGTGTGTGCTCAGTGTGTTACTATGTGTCATCAGCAGTTGTATTCCTGTAGAGGATGCTCACCATTTTGATAATGGTCATGTCTAATGAAAAGGACTGCAGTTCATCGTTTGCTTCGGATTTGAGTCTGGGACAGTGACTGCTGTTGGTTGGCAGCAGTGACACTCGGGGGGTGTGGGTGACGTGGAGCCTCCTGGGAAAGCAAAGGCTCTGCAGTCCCGTCTCCATCCTTCACCTCAGATGCTGGGGCAAGTGTCACTGATCACGAGGCAGATGGACTCCCAATGTGTGATTCACGGCTACCTGTCAGCCTGAGTGAGGAAAACACGGCCAGCTGGGCCTGGTGCCTTTGTGTGCCGTGTGACACATGTAATTACGGAGCCCATGGGTGGATGCGGATGTAGTTGGAAAACAGGAGTGTGTTTCTGTTGTGCTGTGGGTGTGAGTAAAAGGCCTGGCATTTGATGGCACATTTTATGGATTCATAGTCTCAGCAGTAAACCATCTTGATGCGTCTATGTGGAAACGTGTCCTCTTGCTCCAGTTTATCAAACTATGTATCCCTTAAAACTGGTTTTTAGGAAGTAGTTTACATAACTTTTAAAGCTTCAGAAACCTTATAGCCTAATTGAAGCTAAAATTAGCCTGTTAATAAACTTTACAGAAATGCTAGACATTTTTACATACACTGCTTGGGTTTGTAAAAGATACTTTCATAGAATTATACCAGTAATTCCGCCTCTTGAGAAATCTGGATCAGTTAGCATTCTTTGCTTTCTGGAAGGTTGGTATTTTGAGATTTTTGACACGAACCATCAGTTTGAATTTCAAAATGGATTTGGTCTGCTAAATTGAGTAGAAATTTGATACTTTTCAGCCTAGTGAAATTGAACTTTTTAGTAGTGAAAAAAACGAATTCTCTATTTTTTTTATTAATATATTTTATTGATTTTTTACAGAGAGGAAGGAAGAGAGATAGAGAGCTAGAAACATCGATGAGAAACATTGACCAGCTGCCTCATGCACACCCCCTACTGGGGATGTGCCCGCAACTCAGGTACATGCCCCTGACCGGAATTGAACCTGGGACCTTTCAGTCCGCAGACCGACGCTCTACCACTGAGCCAAACCAGCTTCGGCCGAATTCTCTATTTTTATAGTTCACCCCCTCAACCAACACAACACAATTTCTTCTTTTTTTTTTTTTACAACACAATTTTTGTCACCCTTTGTCAGGTCGGATCTTTATGTGGGCTGAATTCACACAAATAAAGAATATTTGGTCCTGGCTGCTGTGGCTCAGTGGGTGGGGCGTGGTCCTTGCATGGAGAGGTCCTGGTCAGGGCGCATGCCGGGGTATGGCTCCATTCCCAGTAGGTGGTGTGCAGGAGGCAGCCGATGGAAATTCCTCTCTCTCTCTCGATCTCCCTTTTTCTCTCTTTAGATCAACTTAAAAATCATTAAAAAATATTTGGGTGGATAAGGCATTATGGAAATCAGTTGCGGATTGTGGGGAAGGGGAAAAACTCCCCTTTCCCTCCTCTGGTTCTTCTGGCTCGCTGAATAAGCACATCAACAGGAGGCAGGTTGGCAATATAAAATCACGTTTAATCATTTGCATGGGAACCACATGCAGGAGAGGTTCAGAGGTAATAGAAGGCTGGTTGAGTGTCTGAGGCATTCTGAGGGAAGGTGCCTTGGATTTGAGTTTAGTTCACCTGCCCTGCAGATGGGTGGGAAGAAGTTACCTCTGATAATTTTTCCAATTCCCGTTTCCCTGGGCAGCCCCGGGCTGTGGCAGGAGCTTCTCCTGAAGCTCACATAACCTGCATGCCACTGGGGCGCATTCTGTGGGGGCTTGCTCCGGCCCCACAGTATCCATTTATTTCTTTTTAAATAACAGCTTCATTGAGGCTTATCCCATTCACCCTTAAGTTCACCCTTTTGAAGTAAGCTGTCATTGGCTTTAGCACTCCCAGGGTGTGTGGCCAGCGACATGTACAGAACATTTTCATCGCCTTAAAGAGACCGTGCCCATTAGCAGTCATTTCCTCCTCTGCTTGACCTCCTGGCAACACGACTCTCTGTCTGTCTGTCTCTGTGGGAGTGCCTGTTCTGTACATTCTTATATGTAGAGTCAACAGTCTATGACCTCTCTGTCTGCTTGGAAGCTGTAGCATAATGTTTACAGGGATTATCGGTATGACAGCATGTGTCAGTGTTTCATTCCTTTTTGTGGCTGAATAGTTAATATTCCATTGAATGTTTATCTGTTTGTTGATTGGACATTTAGTTGTTTCCACGTCGTGTCTGTTATGAAATGCGTGTACAGTTTCTGTGTGGGCATGTGCTTCATTTTGCTGGGTCAGGTGGTCACTGTTTACCCTTTGAGGGACTGCCAGGCTGGGCTCCAAAGCGGTTGCCCCATTTCACCTGTTAGCACTGGGGAGCCACATGTCACCGTCAGTCTGGATGGCAGCTTTCCCAGCCAAGTGCCATCTCCCCGCTCCGATTTGCATTTTCTTCCCGGTACTGAGCGTCTTTCCATGTCCTCACTGGCCATTTGTGTCTCTTCGTTAGGGAAGTGGCCTTTGTAATCCTGCTCCATCTCTCAGTTGCGTTATTTATCTTCTATTGTTGAGTCGTAAGCATTCTTTATATATTCCTGATAAAAGTCCGATAAGTGATTTGCAAATTTTTCTCCTGTGTTTTGGAGGTCTTTTCTCTTTATTTGGAGCACAGGTTTTAATTTTGGTGTAGGCCGACTTACCTGCTTTCTTTTGTCAGTTATGCTTTTGGTGTCTCTAAGAAGCCATTGTCCACTCCATGGTAAAGAAGATGCACATCTGTTTTTGTCTAAGAATTTTAGTTCTTACATGTATGTCTGTAATAATCCTGAGGGTTTTTTTAAATATAGTACGAGGTATAAACATGCAGACCCCCCCAAATTTTGTAGAGACAGCCATTATTTCAAATATTTATTTTGTCCCATAAATCATCAAAGTCCCAGGAACCCCAATACTTAGAAGAATACAAACTGTATATCCCAGAATGCCTCTATACCCAGAACTGCTTTGTCAGAGCGGTCTTCACCTTTTCAGTGCTGGATCTATGACATGTGGTCTCTATAGGTACAGGTTTATTGTGCATACCCATTACCCAGAGTCTTAAAAATCTAATAGGAGCAGAATAAGGAATAAAAAGGTACAAAGAGTTCCAGGCCAGCACGTGGAGGAAACAGTGTGGGAGGGGAGCACCCAGTGCCGCACGCCATGGGCTGAGGGCCGGAGGGGGGGGGGGGCACTGCTGGCCGGGCTGGGCCGCCTCACTCCTCCCCAGGCCTGGGCCCATCCCCCACAGCTGGGAGGGGGTGGGATAGAGGAAGGAGGATGATCCACTTCCGTGTGGGTCCTCTTGACACCCAGGAAGAGCCCTAGTATGAAGTTGAAAATCTGAGGCCATATACTTTATAGAAATTCATTCAGCAAATTAATAATTACTGGGTATCTACTCTGTGATCAGAGATTTAGGATTCTCAAAAAGTACATTACAGAAAACTGTTCCAAAGGCTCCTGAAGTGAAAACATTGAGTTATGAGGAGTTCAGTGTTCAGTGTTTGCGAAAGTAACTGTACTGGATGTTGAGATCCCCCTGTGAAAAGACATTACGTTACTTGTATTTACACTCCAGTGTGAGAGACATCAAGGAGCACATAGAAGCTGAAACCGGTGTTGCTCAGTGGTGGAGCGTCGGCCTGCGGACTGAAGGGTCCCAGGTTGGATTCCGGTCAGGGGCATGTACATTGGTTGAGGGCACATCCCCCGTGGGGGTTGTGCGGGAGGCAGCTGGTCGATGTCTCTCTCTCATCGATGTTTCTAGCTCTCTCTCTCTCCCTTCCTCTCTGTAAATAAATCAATAATATATATATATATATATATATATATATATGTTTTTTTTTTTTTTTTTTTTTTTAAAGGAGCACATAAGAAAAGGGAAGCCAAGCAGGTGGGGATGAGGGCTCTGCGGAGAGTGAAAGGGGTGATTGGTGAGAATGACTGGAGTGCCAGGGCCCGCGCTCTGAGGACAAGCTGGGTAACCAGGTCTCTGGACAGTAGCTGGCCTGTCAGTCTGTGCAGAGACACAGAGCTCTTCAGCTGAGAACCAGCCTGCTGGGTAAGGAGCAGAACAAAACCCACTGTTGTGTAAAGATTTGCAAGAAAGATTGGGGAATTGCAGTTTTATTCCAAATGGCTTGGGGAAGCCATTAGAGGATTTCATGTCCTTGTTTGGTGAATTGGTTTATATTTCTAAGGACTCCTCTAGCTTCTATGTAAGGCTGTGAAAGTATCTTATAAATTGTTAGTTTATTGTGTGATGTGCCTACACACACACACACAGACACATGTATTTTCCCTAGAACTGTTTGAAAGTTGTTTGCAGACTTGATACTCTTTTATCCTTAGATATTTGTGTGTATTTTGTAAGAATAAGGGCTTTCTCTTACATAACACAATACAATGATCAAAGCCAGGAAATTAACATTGTATAATAGTATTATGTCATTTTTAATAAGAATGAGTTTCCGCAAATCATATTCAGATTTTGTCAGTTGTCCGATTAATAGTTTTTTGTTGTTTTTTTAATATAAAGACAAAAAAAAACCTTAATTTTTTTTGTGTGGCAGTTAGTTATCAAGCTTCTTTAATTGGAATAGTAATGTCTGTGTTTTTTATAATGATTTTTAAAAATATATTTTATTGATTTTTTACTGAGAGGAAGAGAGAGGGATAGAGAGTTAGAAACATCGATGGGAGAGAATAACCAACCAGCTGCCTATTGCACACCCCTACCGGGGATGTACTCGCAACCAAGGTACATGCCCTTGACCAGAATCGAATCCGGGACCTTTCAGTCCTCAGACCGACGCTCTATCCACTGAGCCAAACCGTTTTCGGCTATGATAATGTTTTTTAAAATATATTTTATTGATTTCAGGGAGGAAGGGAGAGGGAGAGCGAGAAATATCAATGATAAGAGATAATCATTGATTGGCTGTCTCCTGCACACCTCATATAGGGGATTGAGCCCACAACCTGGGCCTGTGTGGCCGGAATCAAACCTGGGACCCTTCAGTCTGCAGACACGCTCTATCCACTGAGCAAAACTGGCTTGTGCTGCCCACTATTTTTAACATTCATGGATGATTATTATATGAATCTGTTGTAAAGATTGACAAATGGTGATTTTCTAATCCAGTTATTCTTGTTTTCGTTTACTAGTTGGATTTCTACTGTAAAGAAAATCTATTTGTTTATTTATCTACACCTGTGTAGACATGAAGTTCTGTTTTATTTTCAATGCTTTAATATCCTTTACTGTTATTTTTTATGTGGATGTCCAACTTGATTCAGATTTGGCCAGTGGGAACCCTTCATGCTAATTTCAGTGTCCTTTTTTAAAAAATTTACGATATTAGGTGTGAATATATTTGAAAATGGATATTTCTTAGAGCAGTTTTAGGTTCACACTAAAATTTCCTCTACCTTTTAAAAACTCATTTTTTTGAGAACTGATGATATTTTAAAAAATGTTTCCTGTATATTAATGACTAAACAACTTTGTTAAGAAGTAGGTAAGAGTCTCATGCTCTACCGACTGAGCTAGCCGGGCGAGACATGTTAAGAAGTAGATTTAAAAAAGTAGACTTACGTGTGTATAGCTTCGGTTCATAGCAAAATTGAGCAGAAGGTAGAGTAGTCATAGCTCTCATCCCCACACATGCACACCTGCTCCGACTGCCAGCATCCGGAGCAGCGATGTGTTTGTTAAAGGGGATGAAGCTCTCCCTGCACGTCACTGATCGGTCCGAGTCCAGTTCACATTGCGGCTGATTCTTGGCGTTGCACATTTGTGTGGGCTTTGACAGTGTAAATGACAGGTAACACCTTGTCATGTCATATGGAGTCTCACTACCCAAAAGCTCCTCTGTGCTCTGCTCTTCATCCTTCCCTCCACCCTAACATCAACCCATCTTATTATTGTCTCCATATGTGCCTCTTCTAGCATATCAGATAGTTGGAATGAGTTATAGAGTATTTCAGATTGGCTTCTTTTCTTAGTAACATGCATTTAAGGTTCCTCGTGTCTTTTCATGGCTTGATAACTCGTTTCCTTTTAGTACTGAGTGGTATTTAATTGTTTGACTACTACAATTTACTTACCCGTTCACCTGTGGAAGGACGTGTTGGTTGCTTGCACGTATAGGCAGGTATGGATAAAGCTGCTGTAAATGTCTGTGTGCAGGCTTTGGTGTGGACATAATTTTTCAGCCCCTTTGGGTAAACACCAAGATGCACAATTGCTTACGTAAGAAAGAGCAGGTTCCGTTTTGTGAGAAACTGCCAGACTCTTTCTAAGCGGCTGTCCCATTTGCATCCCACCAGCGGCGAGTGAGAAGACTGGTCCACGTCCCTGGTCAGCGTTTGGTGTTATCAGGGTTCTGGGTTTTGGCCATTTTAGTGGGTCAGCAGTGGTGTCTCATTGCTGTTTTAGTTTGCAGTTTCTTACTGACATAAGATCCTAGGCATTTTTTCATGACTCTTTGCCATCTGCATATGTTCATCGGTGAGGTGTCTGTTCAGGTCCTTTACCCATGTTTTAATTGGATTGTTTTGTTCGTTTTCGTATTGTTGAGTTTCAAGAGTTCTTTGTATATCTTGGATAACAGTCTTTTATCAGATGTGTCTTTTGCATATATAGTCTCCTATTCTCTGGCTCTTTTGGACATTCTTTGGACAGTGTGTTTTGCAAAGAAGTTTTTTAATTTGAACCAATCCCACCTATCAATTATTTCTTTCATTGGATTGTGCCCTTGGTACTTTATTTAAAAAGACATTGTCATAGCCAAGGTTATCTAGATTTTCTTTTTATTTTCTAGGTATTTTATAGTTCTGCATTTTACATTAGATCTGTGCTTAATTGAAAAAAAAAATAGATATATAGAGACTTCAGAGAGGAAGGGAGAGGAAGAGAGAGATAGAAACATTGATGACGAGAGAGAATTATTGATTGGCCATCTCTCACATGCTCCCCACCCGGGATTGAGCCCACAACCTCAGCATGTGTCCTGACTGTGACTTCTGGTTCATAGTTGATGCTCAACCATTGAGCCATCCCAGCCAGGCTGTGCTTGATTTTTTATTTTATTATTATTATTTTTTTTGTGAAGGGTGTGAGGTCTGTGTCTAGAGACTTTCTTTTTTTATTGCATCTGTAGTTATTTAACACCACTTTTCGAAAGGACTATCTTTTCCCCATCATATTGCCTTTACTGCTTTCCAAGATCAGTTGACTCTGTGTATGTGAGCCTATTTCTGGGCACTCCGTTCTATTCCATTGACCTATTTTTCTGTTCTTTTATCAGTATCCCAGTCTTGATTACTGTCTATATATATATATATATATATATATATATATATAAAAGGCTAATATGCAAAGTGTCCCCTCGGGGGTTCAACTGGGAGACTGGGTGTTTGGTCACTCGCTATGATGTCCGCTGACCATCAGGGGCTGGCATGGAATGAAGGAAAGCTCTGGTCAGCAGCTGGCAGCCTGAAGGCCCCGATTGGCCCTGATTACCAGCTAGGCCTAGGGACCCTATCCTTGCAAGAATTTCATGCACCGGGCCTCTAGCAGCTTTATATTAAGTCTTGGTGTCAGGGTAGCCAGTCCTCTTTATTTTTTTCTTCAGTACTCTGTTGGCTATTCTGAGTCTTATACTTCTCTATATAAACTTTAGAATTAGTTTGTTGATAAATAACTTGCTGTGATTTTGATTGGGATTGCATTGAATCTTTTGATCCATTTGGGAAGAACTGAGATTTTGACAATGTCTTCCTATCCATGAACGTGGAATGTCTCTTTAGTTCTTCGATTTCTTTCATTAGAGTTTTGGAGTTTATATATATTTTGTTATAGTTAATCGTAAATATTTCAACTTTTGAGGATGCTGATGTTAATGTTTTAAATTTCATATTCAATTGCCGGTATATAGGAAGGTAATTAACTTCTGTATATTAACCTTGTATCCTGTAACCTTGCTGTAATCACCTGTTAGCTCTAGGAATTAAAAAAAAAATTTTTTTTATTGATATTTTTACAGAGAGGAAGGGAGAGAGATAGAGAGCCAGAAAGATCGATGAGAGAGAAACATCTACCAGCTGCCTCCTGCACACCCCGCACCGGGGATGTGCCCGCAAACAAGGTATGTGCCCTTGACCGGAATCGAACCTGGGACCTTTCAGTCTGCAGGCTGACGCTCTACCATTGAGCCAAACCGGTTTTGGCAGCTCTAGGAATTTATTTTTTAATTTAAATCATGAATGAGTGTTGGATTTTGTCAATGCCTTTTCTGCATGTGTTCATATGTGGGTTTTTTTTTGGGGGGGGGTTGTATCCTGCTGATAATGATGGATTACATTATTGATTTTTAAACTGAATGAGCCTTGCATATCTGGGATAAACTACTTGGTTGTGGTTGTGGTATACAATTGTTGGGTTAGATTTACTAATATTTTGTTGAGAATTTTTTTTAAATAAATATATTTTATTGATTTTTTTACAGAGAGAAAGGGAGAGGGATAGAGAGTTAGAAACATCGATCAGTTGCCTCCTGCACTCCTCCTACTGGGGATGTGCCCGCAACCAAGGTACATGCCTTTGACCGGAATCGAACCTGGGACCTTTTAATCTGACGGCTGATGCTCTATCCACTGAGCCAAACCAGTTAGGGCATTGTTGAGGATTTTTGCATCTGTGTTCATGAGAGACATGGCAAAGACAGATTGTATTACGTCAGTTTAAGTCTGTTTTAGGTTTTCTGAAGTGTGATTCATTTTGCAAGTTTAGGATGAAAGAAACTTTGATTCATATTTTGACACATTTCCTTTCTTTTGTGCATTGTACCTGTGAGTTGGTGAAAGGAGCTATATTCTTGTTTCCAAATGTTTCAGCGTTGCTTCTCAAACAGTTCTGAGTGGCATCTGAACAGTCTGCAGTATGCTGCTTCCTGCTCCTTTTCTCGCCGTGGCAACCTAAGCCTTGGTGTTCAGCCTAGAACAGCATCTGTCACCTTCCTGATTTAAAAACTTTTCCCTGTGAAGAATCACATGCACACAGAGGGATCAGCATAAAATTCGCAGGTATCTGTCCCCAGCTGCAGAGCTAACCACAGATGAGCCCTGTGGCTGACATCTCGTTACTAGTGGCAGCCACTTTGTCCTGAGCTCTGGCCACGGGAGTGGGTCCCACCCTCCAGAGTTCCTCCCGTTCGCCTGAGATAGCTCAGAGCGCTCCTCTCCTTCAGGCACTCAGTGTGTCTCTGCATCGGCTCCACTCCATGCCAGGACCGCGCCCGAGGTTTTGAAAGCTTGGCAGCCTGATTGCAGCTGAGGGGACTCACCGTGTTCACACCCAGCTGGGCCCAGAGGAAATGCAGGGGTTTCCCATGTCACTAGCAGTGTGCTTGCTTGGACCTGATAACTTCATGAGAGAGAGCAGACGTGGGCACCCTTACAGGGTCACACCAGCAGCACCTGTGTCTCGGGTGGTGCCTAAAGCGGCGGTTGCCAGCCTTTCGGACCTCGGACCACCACTGGCGACCGCTGCCTTCAAGTGTCTGTTATTGGGGGGGGTGTTCTGTTTGGGCGACAGTGAGTGTCAGATGGGGAGGAGCCGAGGGTTTGCGCCCCTGCTTCAGGTGGTCGTGCTGTTGGGAGATTTGTGCTGACGGCGCGCCCGCTGGATTTGGAAAGGGAAGGCGCTCACAGCTCTGACCTGGCCTGAGGCAGGTGGGTGCCGGTGGAAGGGGAGGAAAGAGCTGATCGGACAGAGACCACTAGAGAGAGCGTGCGGGGAGAAGGCGGAGGGAGACGGTTTTGAGTTTATGCTGGTGCCGCATTGGCGGTGTCCTCAGTGGGGATGGAGAAGTCCGGTGCGAGCGGTTGTCAGAGGAAGATAGGAGGGCTCCTGTGGGAGGCGACACCGACCCACGGATCGGAGCCCTGGAGTGAGGTCAGATCGTAGACAGAGGCTTCCGCATACCGGCAGTCCGCGGGGTCTCGCTCAGCCCAGTTATTTTTTCAGTTGACTGTGGTGAGGAAGACAGTGATATAGAAAGGTGCTGAGGAGAGAAGAGGACTTAACTGGAATTTTTGGCTTAAGAGTTAAGTAGTACTTTATATAAATATTATAATTCACTATTAACCACCTTGCAATATTTTAGCAGGACATGAAAATTCAGCATGTTTGGAATAAATATCCTTTTAGTTTTTAGCTTCATCTGTATTCCCCTAAGATACTTTTTGAACATTTGTAAATCTCTACAGGTTTATTTTATTAATTAATACTATGTCAGCAATTACATTAACAGATACTTCTGTTACTAAATATAGACTGATATTACTAAAGCTAACTTAGCGCCTGAAAGGCTGAGATCAGTCCTTTCTTTGGGTAATTTGTCGTTTGGAACTGGCAGCTGAGCTTCTCTCTGTTTCCGAAGGAGCTGGTATTTTAGGGTCATTTCCCTTCTCTTGTTCCTTCACAGGGTGTCAGTAGGTTGGGGGAATTTGTAGTATAGACTTCAGCATAGATATATCTTCTACAGTGTTTAAGTAGAGCTTCACAAATATGGCCTACTTAATTGTTATTAAGCATGACAATATAAAAGATGTTCAATTATTAGCCCCCCTCCCCCGGCCACTAACCATATACTCATAATTCTTGTGCTTTTATTATTGTTTGACCGGGAAGGATAGAACCCACAGCGGTGAGGGACTTGTACTGGACACGGGGGATGTGCTTGGAGACGTGCGGAGAGTTTGATGCACAAGTGGGTTCATGGCCTTGGTTTCACAGGTGGGACCTGCTGCAGTTCCATTGGAGCCAAAGAATATATGTTTTAAGGGTGGCAGTTGTGTCTGGTTCCCTTAAATAAGGTCCAGATTATGCAGAGTTTATTGTTGCTTAATTGTACCAATTAATTGAAGTATGATTAATTGGATAGAACTGGAAGTTTGCGTTAATATAAAATCAGACTTGAAAATTAAATTTACTTGGGCATCTGAATATATCTTAATAACTTAAAAAGATATTTAATAATGGTGTTTTTCAGTGTGCAATACTTACAGAGCTGGTTGCTGTTAAAAAAGACTTTATGTCCTTTTAGGGATGTTGACTTCTGGAAGAAAAAAATGTACTTAGTGTTAATTTCATCTCAATAATGCAAAATCACATAGTTGAGCTGTTGCTATCTTTTCTCTTACATTCCATTTACTGATTACCCCTGGTATAAATGGCTCTCTCAGATAATCCTCTCCAGTGAATTTTAGCTTTCTGCTACCAAAAAGCAGTATTTTTCCCAAGTTTCAATTTCTCATAGAGTGGATATTGTTTCTATCATTATCTAATCCTAATGTATAAAAACCCAGAATGACTGAAGGCTCGACCCACCTGAAGTCAGTCCTGCAGTCAGTGCTGGGTTGCCATGGCGACTAACACTGACTGCCCCTGGGGCGTGCGTGGCAGCCCCGCACTGACTGCTGAGGGGGCTGCGGATCAGGCCCGGAGAGAGGCCCGGAGAGAGGCAGGGTCTGATCCACAGCCTCCGTGGCAGCTGCTGATCAGCTGTGGCCCCTCTCTCTCGGCTTCGCCAGCAGCTGTGCCTCTGTTTCTCTCTGGGCCAGCTCGGGGTCTGCTGATCAGCCCGCCTCTCCGATCGGGCCTGGAGATAGGATTTTTTGAAGGGAAGGGCTATAACCATGCACATAGGACACTGATTCTTCAGTTTTTTATGCCAAACTTTTTTTTGTCAGACAGGGACATTTAAATACGTTATGCTGGCACATTTATTCTATGAAGATTAGCTAAGATAATTAAGGAAATCTGTTCGGTTGAACCTAAAAACATATCAAAGCAGGGGGTAGTCAAAGGACGCATGGACTTTTAATGTGAATATTGTAAATGAAATACTGAAATTACAGTATCCCTGTCATTTGTTCTTGTCATGTAAGTTTCTACTTGTTCATTTTAACTTCCAATAGCATGAGCAAGTGATTATTTCCCCCCCTGAGAAACTAAAGGAAGAAACTGCCTAATTAATATGAAAACTGCCATTAAATCTCAATGGTCCTCTGTAGGGATACTTACATGATTCTAGTTCTCTGACTTTTAAAACACTTGTTACGTCGTGTGTAATCAAGTGTGTGCAAACTAAATTTAAAGCTGTAAGCAAGGCAGATATAAACTAGCGAGGCCGGGAAAATACGTTGCTGAAGAAGAAAACCTTCGAAACTAAATATAAGCAAATTACTGTTTTGTGTTTGTTTTTTCCTTGGTTTATACCAGCTTTCCCCCATCGATGAGAACAGCATTCCAGGTGGGAATTGACTAGCACTACTAAGTTATGTTAATGTGCATTCAGTGCTCAGCCGTTTAAGGTTTCATAGAAAAATGTCTTTCCAAAAAAAAAGAAAAAAAAAAAAAAAAGAAAAGAAAAATGTCTTTCCATTGTCTCATTTGACCAGCCCAACCAGCTACTTTTATTGCTGTGTTAAATTAAAATTCTAAATACAGTAGTTCATTATTAAAAGAAATGAGCAGGGTTAAAATAGAGAATTGGTTAAAATAAAGCCTTTTCAAAATATTTTGGGTTCAGTAGCAGGCTAGTGAAATTGAGCTTTGGCCTCCTTTACTGGACTAGAGCTGTCCACAGTCAGACAGACTGCCGAAGTCAGAATCCGAGCCACAGCTATTAATGGCAGCCTTTCCTTAGAGAGCTTGTCCTCTCACCAGTTCCCACCGCCCGGGGGGAGGCGCGGCGAGCGAGCGGACTGGCCGTTGTTCAGGGGAAGGCGAGCGAGCGGACTGGCCATTGTTCAGGGGAAGGCGAGCGAGTGGACGGGGCCTTGTCCAGGGGAAGGCTGGGCCTCCAGGTCCGGACACACCGAGAAAGAGCGCCCGGAAGAGCCCCGTACTCTTTCTAGGATTCCTTTTACTTTTCTGGTTAAAACAGGTGAAGGTGCTGTTAATTTAGTTGAGAAGGGATTTAAGAAAATGGAGACTGGCTTTAGTGGCCAATGACTACATTCAAACCATTAAAAAGAAAGTCACGCCGAAACCAGTTTGGCTCAGTGGTAGAGCGTCGGTCTGCGGACTGAAAGGTCCCGGGTTCGATTCCGGTCAAGGGCATGTACCTGGGTTGCGGGCACATCCCCAGTAGGTGGTGTGCAAGAGGCAGCTGGTCGATGTTTCTTCCTCTCTGTAAAAAATCAATAAAATATATTTAAAAAAAAGTCATGATTAAATTAGTCTTTTAAATTGCATCATTCATAAATTAGTTAGCATTAAATAATGAAATCTTCGTTATAGTGTAGTTTTAGGCCCAGTGTTGAATCCTAGCAAACTTTTTAATAGTGAGTTATGTTTTTATTTTATTTTATTACTTTTTAAAAATATATTTTATTGATTTTTTTTTTTTTTTTTTTTACAGAGAGGAAGGGAGAGGGATAGAGACTTAGAAACATCAATGAGAGAGAAACATCGATCAGCTGCTTCCTGCACACCCCCTAAAGGGGATGTGCCCGCAACCAACGTATATGCCCTTGACTGGAATCGAACCTGGGACCCTTCAGTCCACAGGCTGACGCTCTAGCCACTGAGCCAAACTGGTCAGGGTGTGAATATGTTTTTAATATGAATTGAATTTTTGGTATATTTCAAATGCTGAATATTTTGAGTATGAGTATTCAAAATTATATTGGAGTGATATGCTTGTAGTTTCATCAGCGGCATTCTGTCGATTTCATTGTCTCAGGTATAGGTGACCTGTACTTTTTTTTAAATGTTTTTATTGATTTCAGAGAGGAAGGAAGAGAGATAGAAATATTAATGATGGGAGAGAATCATTGATTGGCTGCCTCCTGCATGCCCCCTACTGGAGATCTAGCCTGCAACACGGACATGTGCCCTTGACCTGAATTGAACCTGGGACCTAGGACCCTTCAATCCACAGGTCAACGCTCTATCCATTGAGCCAAACTGGCAAGGGCCTGTACTTGTTATTTTATGTGTTTCAGACAGAACTAGACTTGAGGATATGTAGGCTCTCAAGCAGCTCTTTCTCCAGCTCAGTGTTACTTGGCAGACTTTAAGGATGACTCCTCAACGTGCTTTTACCCGTGCTTCTTAGGGGCAGTGTGCAGTTAGCACTTCCCTGCTGTTTTTCTCCCTTAGCAAGGAGAGGAGCATTGCCTTTGATCTCCTGAATTCTTTAGTAAGTCAGGCATTATGGCGCTATGCCAGATAGCTGCTGATCTGTGTCCAACATTTGAGAATGGCTGAGTGTGAGAGGGCTGGCTTCTGTCCTTTCCCTCCCTTTGGTCCTGGAACTCTGGCTTCCTTCCTCACTTGACGGTGATTGCGGCTGATATGAAGCATGTGTTAGTGGCTTCCCTGTTCTAGGCCCCTCCCTCCCACAGCACACCTCTTAGTTCCTGCCTCTCGTGCATTCTGAAACACCGTTTCTTTAAATCTTGAGATCTAAGGTTTCTCTTTGGCAATTTATCTCCAGTGCCTGAAACTGAAAAGAGAAAATTGGACAGTTCACTATGAAATCGTACATGCATCTTTGGAAAAATATGTATTTGTAAATGCAAGCACACTTTTATTTTGGGGGCATCTTTTCAGAGGTGGAATTACGTCGTTATTGTTTTAATAACCATGTCCTAATTATTTATAGCTTCCTGCTTGACATAACTCACTTCAAGAAGTGCACAATGTCAGAACGTGGAATTAAGTGGGCTTGTGAATATTGTACGTATGAGAACTGGCCGTCTGCAATCAAGTGCACTATGTGTCGTGCCCCGAGGCCCAGCGGGACGATCATCACGGAGGATCCTTTCAAAAGCGGCTCCAGTGATGTCGGTCGAGATTGGGATCCTTCCAGCACTGAAGGAGGCAGCAGCCCTTTGATCTGCCCGGACTCCAGCGCGAGACCCAGGGTGAAGTCTTCGTACAGCATGGAGAACGCAAACAAGTGGTCGTGCCACATGTGCACGTACTTGAACTGGCCGAGGGCAATCCGCTGCACCCAGTGCTTGTCCCAGCGCAGGACCAGGAGCCCCACGGAGTCTCCGCAGTCCTCGGGGTCTGGCTCCAGACCGGTGGCTGTTTCTGTTGATCCTTGCGAGGAATACAACGACAGAAATAAACTGAACACAAGGACCCAGCATTGGACTTGCTCTATTTGCACGTACGAAAACTGGGCCAAGGCTAAGAAATGTGTTGTTTGCGATCATCCCAGACCTAATAACATTGAAGCCATCGCCTTGGCAGAGTCTGAGGAGGCTAACTCGATAATAAACGAGCAGGACAGAGCGCGGTGGAGGGGGAGCTGCAGCGGCAGCAACAGCCAGAGGAGGTCGCCCCCCACCACCAAGCGAGACTCGGACCTGAAGATGGATTTCCAGAGGATTGAACTGGCTGGCGCTGTGGGCAGCCAGGAGGAGCTGGAAGTGGACTTCAAGAAACTAAAGCAAATTAAAAACAGGATGAAAAAGACCGATTGGCTGTTCCTCAATGCTTGTGTGGGTAAGTTGTTGCGTTTTGTTGAATGGGATGGGAAAAGATATTGACGGTGACACGAAAGAGACAAGCGGGTCAGCTTACCCGCACTTGGTTCCTGCGGCATGATCTGTTACAACGTGGTCCTAGGCCGCCTCCGTCTCACTGTGCACGGGTCCCATCAGCAGGGACCGGGACTTTTACGGTAAAGCGTGCTCTGCGCATCCGCAGTAAATGGACCTGGGATGGAAACGCTGCTCGATGCACTGGGATGGGCTGCATCGGGAACACAGCGGTGCTCAGGGTGTAAACTGCGAGCACCTTGTGACGATGGAGCTGTAGTCAGATGTTAAAAATATCACAGAGATGTATGACTCCAGGGAGTTACACAAGCATCATACTGACCTTGAAAACATGATGTCATTTCAACATGACCGTCAGGCAGTAAATACTTACAAACTTTGTGGAACTTGATTTCACAAGGCCGACTGATTCCACAGGTCCAATCATGATTTGCGTATTTTGTGGTTTTAGTGCTTTTCCAAGGAAGTTCTGAATATTGGTCCAGTTACTGGCTAAGAGCTGTTAAAAGGGTAGACATGTTATAAGTTAATTATTTGTGATATAATTTCACAAAAGCAATTGACTCTTCCATGTTTTCTTTTTCTTTTCTTTTTTCTTTTTTTCTTTTTTAAAATATATTTTTTATTGATATTTTACAGAGAGGAAGGGAGAGAGATAGAGAGCTAGAAACGTCGATGACAGAGAAACATCGACCAGCTGCCTCTTGCACACCCCCTACCGGGGATGTGCCCGTAACCAACGTACATGCCCCTGACTGGAATCGAACCTGGGACCTTTCAGTCCGCAGACTGACGCTCTACCACTGAGCCAAACCGGTTTCGGCTCTTTTATTTTTTTAATCCTCATTGAGGATGTGTTAATTGATTTAGAGAGAGAGAGAGAGAGAAAGAGAGGGAGAGAGAAACATTGATGTGAGAGAGGAACGTCAGTCGGTTGCCTCTCGTATGCAACTTGACCAGGGATTGAACCCGCAGCCTAGGCATGGGCCCTGACTGGGAATGGGGTCTGCACCCTTTGGCATCCGGGAGGAGGCTCAACACCTGAGCCACATGTTTTGTTTTGTTTTGAGAAGGTCAGCTACCTGAATTTGATTTTGATTACTTGGATGGGGTGCTTTACATTGATATTTGGCTATAAACATGGCTTATCTGTATATATATTTTCCCTAGTATTAATTTCTTTCATTTATCCCCCTGAATATAGCCCCTAGAATACAGAAGACATAACTGTATGAAAGCTGCAAGTCCTAAAAGGAAATTAAAAAAAACCCCAAACAACTGAGTGTTTGTTTTAGTTTCGCCCTGGCACAGAGAGCGTCTCGCAGACGAGCCCTCGGACCCAGAGCCGTGGCGCAGTGCCTCAGTCCGGGCGCTCCTGTGTGAGGACCGGGGGAGCCCTCAGCTCTGTGCTGTCCCAGTTTATCCGGGGTTTCTTTCCCCCTGAACTGGGTAACACTAGAGAGTGGTTGTCTTTTTTTTTTTTTTTTTTTAAATAAGGAAACACAAAAGGGTTTTATTTATTTTTGAAAGTTTTTTAATTAAGGTTAAATTTTTTTATTTTATTTTACATATTTTTATTGATTTCAGAGAGGAAGGGAGAGGGAGAGAGAGACGAACATCGATGAGAGAGAATCATTGATCGGCTGCCCTCTGCACGCCCCACTCCGGGGATCAAGCCCGCAACCCAGGCCTATGCCCTTGACTGGAATCGAACCCAGGACCCTTCAGTCCGTAGGTCAACGCTTTATCCACTTGAGCCAAACCGGCTAGGGCAAGAATTTTATTTATCATTAATTTTTAAAATTGAGGTCAAATTCACAGAGAAAAATTCACGATTTTGAAAGTGCACAAGTCAGTGGCATTTAGTGCATTCACGGTGCTACCGCAGCACCCCCTTTGTCTGGTTCTGAAGTACTCCCATCACCCCGAAAGGAAGCCCTGTGCCAGCTCGCAGCTACTCCACAGCCTCCCTGGTGGCTACAGTGCTTGCTTTCTCTGTGGATGGCCCCTCCTGGCTGTCCCGTATGAAGGGACTCGTGCAGAACACGGCCTTTCGTGTCTAGCCTTGTCTTTTAGCTTAGCTGGGTGCCTTTTGGAGCACTTGTAAAGTCACCTTTGCAAGCAGTAGCGTGCTGCGCACACGTTACTACAAGGTGGTGGTACAGTGCACGTGAGCTTATCGGTGATCCTGAACTCCTTTGGGGCCATGGGCTTCTTTAGGAATCGGGTTCATTGTTCCTTCAGGGTAGTGGATCTCAGCATGAGAACTCCTGCTTTGAAGCAGTTTCTCTCCTTGAAACACAAGTTAGAGCAGTAAGTATTACCTTGTCTTTATGGCTATTATTTCTTGTCTTACGACTACTCTGTCTTCTTGCTGCTGCCTTTTATTTCTTTACATATACTTTTCCTTTTTCCTTTTTAAAAAACACTTTTAGTGATTTCAGAAAGGAAGGGAGGGAGCGAGGGAGGGAGAGAGAACCACTGATGGGCTGTCTCCTGCTTGCCCCTCCCTGGGGATGAGCCCACAACCCAGGCCTGTGCCCTGACTGGGAATCGAACCCTGACTTCCTGGCTCATAGGTAGAGGCTCAGCCACTGAGCCATGCCATTCTTCTTTTGAAGAAACATCCTTGTACCTCTTCAAATTCTAAGCGCTGTGAGCTCATTTTAAAGGTCGAATAAAAACTATACCAGCATGATCATAGTGGATCTGGTCCTGTATTGATAAATCAGTTTTTTGTCATTAGGTTCCTGCTCCCACCCACTCCACAGAGTTTCTAGGTGCGTGGGCCACGGATTGATTGTACTTGGTTTTGGTAATGTGGATTCTGTCTTTTCTGCCAGGAAGGAGTTTTGACTGTTCACTGCACCATATAGTACCGATCTATTGTATTATCGTCCTTTTTTATTAAGCATTCATGTCCAGTTCTCTATAATACGCTAAACACATTATTCTGTGTTATATTTTGTGGGTTAATTAACAGAAGTTCACATTTACTGAAATTTGATCTTTATTTTTCTGCTGGCCTCATTTCTTCAGCTTTTGTTAGGTATGTTGTATGATGGCTTGCTGATATGAATGCATGTAAAAGAATCGTTTCAGCACTCGCTTCGGCAGCACATGTACTAAAAAGAAAATCTCCAAAGTATGTACACTAAGTGTAAAATGTATACTTATTATAAAACTTACACTAAGTAATAAGAAATTGGAAAACAAAAGCGCAGCCACAGGCCAGCTCTGTAGCCGGTGGAATGGGAATGCCTCGTTCCAGGTGACGGAGCCCCCGCCGCACTCAGCGAGGCTCCCCCGGGCCGGCGGGAGGGAGTGCTGTTACTTGAACTTTGGAATCACATTTGACACAGGTGGGCCAGGTGAACATGCCTGTGTGAGCCGATGGCGGTTCCCAGGGAGCCGTCACCTACCGCCATTTCCCAGCACTGCATGGTTCGGCCACAGTATGTGAAATCGGCCACAGTATGTGAAATGGGTTTTAGTGTAGCATTTCTGTAGGCTTGGTCCGTTTTCTTTGCTTGTGTTTGCCTATTTTCAAGTTGGTATACCACAGCTGTTTGCACAATCAACTTTCTATCTTTAGATTTTTTTCTGCCTATGGAAGTGCTAATTACCACTTCTGAGTTGCAAGCCTAGTAGCAGATCATGTTCTAATATTTAATTTTTGGAGATAATCTCTTTAGGACTTTAGAGAGGAAGCTAATGAAATTGTTCATTGTTCTGATAGATTTAAGTTATGGTTATTTTTTAGTTTTCTGAAAAGGACTTTACATTTTCTTTCAAAAAATATATATATTTTATTGATTTTTACAGAGAGGAAGGGAGAGGTATAGAGAGTTATAAACATTGATGAGAGAAACATCGATCAGCTACCTCTTGTACACCCCGTACTGGGGATGTGCCCGCAACCAGGATACATGCCCTTGTCCGGAATTGAACCTGGGACCCCTCAGTCTGCGGGCTGATGCCACACCGGCCATACACATTTTATTTCTCAATTACAGTTTACATTCAGTATTATTTTGTACTGGTTTCAAGTGTACAGCACAGTGGTTAGACAGCCTCATACTTTACGGAGTGTCTCCCTGTAGTTTTCAGTGCCAGAGGGCTAAGTCCTGGTGTTTTTAGGTGCTGGATTCACTCTGGGGGCTCACGGGCCGTGCTGGGATTGGGAACAGGACTGAGTGTTCTTGGAAGACCCTCCGGTTTGGTGCCCTTCCCCCTCAGCACGGCTTCTCTGACTGCGTCAGGCAGAGCCGGGGAAGGGTCTGAGTCTTCGACATTTAAAATGATTTTAAGTAACATTTTAAAACACAAAAATGGTTTGAGTTAAATATTCTATAAAAAGCTTTTGGTGGAATCCAAAGTACGCACAGACTGCAGCAGATAGATCTTTGGCTGCATCCATAAAAGGAGAACAGGGCCAGCGTGCCCAGGCCTGGTCCGTCCTGCTCGCTGTGTGCCCTCTACCTGGGATGCGTGTGCCGCTGGGAAAACCCAGTCTTGTCCTGGCCACGTGGCTCCGTTGGGGGACCATTGTCCTGTACCCCAGGGAGGCTGTGGGTTCGATTCCCAGTGAGGCCCCGTACCCAGGTTTTGGGAAGCAGCCTGTTGCTGTTTCTCTGTGACATCAGAGTTTCCCTCGTCTCTTTCTTGAAAATCAGTTAAAACATAAGCTTGGGTGAGGATCACAAACCAAAGCAAACCTCAGGCCTTACCGCCCCCACCCCCTCCTATCCAAGGCGCTGATGGTCCAGGCGACAGAACTACCTCAGCACAGGGACGGTGCCAGCGCAGGACTTTCTGGTTTCTCAGGGATTCCTCCTGTGCTGTTGGAACTCTGGCTATAAAATAGCATGCCGTGTCCTGGTTTTTAGGTGAATTGTGATCATTCTCAGCAACATAAACATTCCAGTCTGGGCGGCCACACGCATTTTCCTTCCCGGCCGGGTCAGCCTGGGGTCGGAGGTCAGGAGGCTCCGGAGACAAAGGCTGTCAGGAGGGCGCGCCACGCAGATGGACGGGTGGCTGGCCCAGCGGCCGGCCCCCTCCGGCCCCTTTCCCCTCCGGCCCCTTTCCCCTCCGGCCCCTTTCCCCTCCGGCCCCTTTCCCCTCCGGCCCCTTTCCCCCTCCGGCCCCTTTCCCCCTCCGGCCCCTTTCCCCTCCGGCCCCTTTCCCCCTCCGGCCCCTTTCCCCCTCCGGCCCCTTTCCCCTCCGGCCCCTTCCCCCTCCGGCCCCTTTCCCCCTCCGGCCCCTTTCCCCTCCGGCCCCTTTCCCCTCCGGCCCCTTTCCCCTCCGGCCCCTTTCCCCTCCGGCCCCTTTCCCCTCCCCTTCAGTGACGGATGCACAGCCCGCCAGTGGCCGCGGCTCCGGCGCTGAGGGGGAGTGTGACCGGCCCTCGAACACACATCATTATTTAGTGAAGGCAGCGCTTCACACGAGCACTCTGACTGTGGAATCTGGACATGTCATTTAAATGTTAATGTAGAAAGATACTTCGCTCCAGAGGACTCTAATCTTAGGCATTTACTGAACTGTGCACAGGCCTAAAAAACCAAGCGGAGTGGAGATAGAGTTATAAAGAGAAGCAGGTGTTTTTCTCCCCGTCAGTCCTGCTGTGCAGAGGCCACCACTCCCCCATCAGCCGTTTTCTGAGAACGTCACACCTGGGGAGAGGGACACGCCTGTGCATGGACACCACCCGCTCTGGCCGAGACTGACCCGTGTTGCTGCTCCGCACTGCTCTCTCCGGGAGCTTGTCCTGAACCCGGGGCTGGGCGAGGCCCTGTTTCTCTAGGCCTACCAAAATAGCATTTTTCTAAAATCTAGAATTTGGTTTCCAATTCAGCCAGGATAACTTGGCAGCATAGCAGGAGAAGATTTTTTAAAAATATATTTTTATTGATTTCACAGAGCAAGGGAGAGGGAGAGAGAGACAGAAACATAATGATGAGAGAGAACCACTGACCGGCTGCCTCCTGCACACCCCTTCCCCGCCCCCTCCACCAGGGATGTGCCCTTGATGGAGTCAAACCCGGGACCCTTGGGTTTGCAGCTGGCGCTCTATCCACTGAGCAAACCAGCTAGGGCGGCAGGAGGAACTTTTGCTTGAAGCCAGAGAGCTTTGGGGTTTGGTTCAGTGGTGAGTGAGGTTCTCTGACAGTTTTGTGAGCAGAGCGCTAGGGCTTTAAGAGCCACAGGGTCTCCCGGTGACCCCCATGGCGCTGCTTTAGTGATGCGCAGTCTGAGCGCACATCATCTTCCTGCCCCAGGACAGCGGGGTCACATCTCTGATCTCGTCCACAGGCTTTGTGGCGGGTCCTGTGAGGCCTCCGCGCGCCCACGCCGCTCCCGCTCGCCTCTGGTTCCCGGGCCGCGCACGCAGGCCTGTTTCCGGGTTCGGGCCTGTTTCCCACGGCAGCTGGTGGTGTCAGTCTGAGGAGGTGAGGAGGAGGAAGGCTCCACAGAGCGTTTAAAAGCCATCAGAGCCTCTGACTTCCTGTCATTGCCTCATATTTCTGAAGAGGCTGCTGTCAGAATGGGCGAGTTTATGGAGCTGAGTGGACGCTCATCTTGATATAGTATAGGTTAGCCTAACTTAAGGACTTATTTCCGATTGTGATGCCCATCTCTTGGCCTTTGGAAGGGCTATGGTTTACGGCGCTGTTCTGGGAATAGAAGTGGTAGATTTAATGTGGTGCCATTGGTCAGTGTATGACAGACATGGAAAGGTGGTTTGTTTTGTCTGCTAACCTATTTTGGGGATTGCCATGGAGCTTGCCCCTACCTGCAGGTACACTTAAAAACACTGCTCTGTTATTCACAGAGCAGCTTGTGTGTAAGCAGTTTGGCTGGTTGGACAGGGCATTGGCCTGTGGACTGACCCGTCCTGAGTTACGCTCTGGTCAAGGGCAGGGACCTTGGTTGCAGGCTGGTCCTGGGCCTGGTCGGTGCGTGCAGGAGTCAGCCGATCCATGCGTTTCTCTCACATTGATGTCTCTCCTCCGTCTCCCCCTCTCCCTACCGCTTTCTGTAAAAATCAATAGAAAAATATTCTCAGATGAGGATGAACAAAAAAAAAGGGGGTGGGAGGGGGGAGATCGCTGTGACTAAACCAAGTTCCTGATTGAATGGTAGCCAAATAGGTAGCAGCATAAAGAAGAGGCATTCAGGGTGGCCTAGTTTCCGTTAATATGCAAACCAGCCGTGTGAGTGACCTCTGCCAGAGAAAGGGGAACCAGACACTGGCAGCCGCAGCCACAGCTTTCTGCTGCCCACGGGCAGGGCCTTCTGAACACCCCCACTTAAAACGCACTTTTCTCTTTAAGGGCTCCTGGCAGAGTGCAAGCTGACTCCAGTGCACCCTGACCCCCAGCATAAGCAGCTGTGCTCTCACAGCTACCATAGAACTCCAGGGTAGTGGTGGGCTGGCCCGGTGGGCTCAGGTAAGTCCTGGCTTTTTTTTAAACCATTTGGCATTCTTTTCAAAGTTAGTTACCATGATGATTTTGTCATAAAAGAAAATAAGGCAGAACTTTGAAAACTGTGCCATACATGGGGAAAAATAAGTCTGTTTTCCAACGTCTGCAAGCCAGCTCCCGCTCCCGGCCAGGAGTTCCATCGTAGCTGTGAGGTCCGCCAGCTACGCCCGTGGCGCAGGAGCCGAAGCAGGTGCACAGCTGCTCGTGATAAAAGTACAGCAACGAATAAGCACCCATACAGGGATACGGCTCTGCGTACTCCCAGTGTTAGTCTGCTTTGCCCAGCCTGTTTATTAAAGTCTGCTGGCCCAGCTTACAAACAAGAATGTGCATGTTTGCTCTCTTTCACAAGTCTGTAGCTTACTAGAGGCCACTGCACGGAGACCGTGCGAGAGCAGGCCGCCCTTCCCCTGCTGCCAGCAGCGGCTCCTCACAGCCCACCTAGTGCGTCTGGAAGGACGTCCTTCTAATCAGCATACTCCGCTTTTAGGACTGTGGATGACCTATGCCATATAGAATCTTTCATTTACTCTCTGGTCTTCATGTTTTTAAAGTCTACTAACACCTTTCTTCATCTGTACCTGCTCCCTGCGCAGCCAGTCCTGTGTGCGTTCGGTCAGTTCTGAATTAAAGCCTTACAAGTGGATCTTCTAGGAGCGGCTCAGCTGTCCCTTGTCCTCTGAGCCTCTGAGCGTGCCCCCAGGAAGGGCGGGCGCTCAGCTCTAGGGGCAGGTGAGCTGTCTGAGCAGAGCACCTGGGCTCTCCGGCCAGAGCGACCCTGACAGTCATTTGCTCATTCGCTGCCTGCCACCTCTTCCACCTTCCTACGCCCTTCGTTCCCTGAAGCGAAGAAGGGGCAGGTGTGCTGTTACGTGAGGAACTCCGAGGCCTTTATAGTTACCATGCACGTGCTCTGTTTACCCTCAGGAGGGAACTGTGGTAGCTGTGACTTTAAGTTATCCGAGGGTGGCCCAGCCCTTTGGCCTCCATGAGAGCAGGGACACCACTTTCAAGAAACTGTCTGAACTTGACAGAGTGGACTAGAATATACCAGAAATGAGGACAGTTCAGTGATTCTCTTGTGAAATTTTATTTGTAATGAATTTACTCATCTTTGTAGCTGAAAACTCACCAGTAACTAATGAGCTTTTAATTATAGTTAATGAAAAAAATGATATATTCCCCAAACATGGGATAATAAATTGCTTTTCTTTAAATATTACCTTGTGCCTATACTTAACTGTGTTTCTCATGTTCTGAGGAGTTGGAGAGTTTCCACTGAGGGATGGAGAGCAGTGTGTGCTCGCTCCCCCTCTGCCGTCGGAGCTGGGGGCGGCCCGCGGAGCTGTTTGTCTGTCGGGTTAGGAATCGCACACGTGTCCGCTCGGGGACACACAGCTCACATGGAAGTTCTGTGGACAGTTTGAACCCTGTGTTTGGAGGCAGATGGTGACATTGTAAAGGATGACCCTGCGGTTTGGGGGACCCCCTTCCCCAGACAGAAGCAAGATCGCTAGTTAGCTGCAGTGTCCGTCTCTGTTCAGACAGAGGAGCTGCGTGTGTGTGGTACACACAGCAGTCTGAGACTTCCCGCCTGTCTCCGCAGGCCCGGGCTGGCCTTTCGGGCCCTGGGTCTGCCTGCAGAAGCGCGGGAGCACGTATGTCCCGCAGATACACACGCACGGTGGTCTGAAGCCCTGTGTGTCTGGGGTGGGTCCGGCTGTCCGTGGCCTTTCCATGAGGAATGCCTGTCTCCGCGCTGGGAAAACAAATGCCTCTGAGAAGCCGTTTCCGTCTGACTCCATGGCTCCTCCCCCGGAACTTCGTGCGGCTGGAAGGGGGCATTCTCCTGGGGACAGGTGTGATTTCCAGAGCGGGTTTTGGTCCGAGTTTGAAGCTTCTGTGCCAGCCTTTCCCGGCTCCCCGCTGTGGTGGGAAAGCACTGCGCCGAGTCTAGGAGTCCTGTTACTGTCTGGGTGGTTCTCACGTGGCCAGCGTAGCGCTCTGCGAGTCACAGGCATTGAGTGGTGTGGGAATTGAGTTCCCATTTTAAAGCTTGGTCATTTTTATTTATTTATTTATTTATTTATTTATTTTATTTTTAAAATATATTTTATTGATTTTTTATAGAGAGGAAGGGAGAGAGAGAGCGAAAGCTAGAAACGTCGATGAGAGAGAAACATCGACCAGCTGCCTCTTGCACACCCCCTACCGGGGATGTGCCTGCGACCAACGTACATGCCCTTGACCGGAATCGAACCTGGGACCCTTCAGTCTGCAGACCGATGCTCTACCACTGAGCCAAACCGGCTTCGGCTGCTTGGTCATTTTTAATAACTGTGCCAGTGTCATACTCCAAGGACAAGCTCTTATTTATCTAATTCCTAATTCAAGAGAGCAACGAAATTCTGTGGAAATGTACTGAGAATATTTTGAATTAGTGTTAGTATTCCGTCCCGTGTCCCCCCCCCTCCCCCCACACACGTGTTCACTGTCCTGCAGTCGGGGTGCTTTCTTTGTTCTCAGGCACTGTGTGTGGTGCATTGGAAGCTCACCAGCACCTTTATCTTTTGTCAAGGCTTCGTAATAGGATTCCTGTTTTACCCCACGGTGATTTGTATTGAGATTAATAACGTGCTTCCGTGGAAATGGAAAGTTCTTTACAGATTTGGTAAGGTATCTCTCCGCTTGCTGTTTTTTTAAAAAAAATATTTTATTGATTTTTTACAGAGAGGAAGGGTGAGGGACAGAGCTAGAAACATTGATGAGAGAGAAACATCCATCAGCTGCCTCCTGCATGCCCGCTACTGGGGATGTGCCTGTAACCAAGGCATATGCTCTGGACTGGAATCAAACCTGAGACCCTTGAGTCCTCAGGTGGGCGCTCTATCCACTGGGCAACACGGCCTCCACTTGTTTAATGTTTTGTTTTAGCACGCTTTTGTTCAAAATCATCCGCTTCAAATTTTACTGAAGTTTTAATAATTCTTAATGGGTGTAAGAAAAACTTGAGAGATTCTGGAATCAGAATATTGCTAACTTGCACTTAACATTGAAAGTGGCTGTAATTGCTCTGAATTGTCTCAAAGCTGCCCAGTGGGGAAGGTACAGCCTTTGGTTTGATTGGCCTTTGAAAAGGCAGCGTGCAGGGCGCCCAGTGCCAAGGAAGAGCCTGTCTCTGGCTCCTCTCTGGAGGACCCCCCCCCCCCCATTCTGATCCCCCTGACCCCACGAGCGTGGTGTGCACTGATGGGAAGGTAAGTGCCGGTGGCTGGCGAGGCAGTTCCGTTGTGGAAAGAAAGTGAAGGGAAGGAACCCAGTGGTTGGCTCTCAGGCTGTTTAAAGGGTGTGCAGGACCCCGGGGCACCGAGGAGGAGCTCAGAGTGAGTGCTGCAGGGCCCTGCTCTCAAGAAGCCGGACTGAGCCCTGTCTGCCCGGTGCCGTTTCAGGGGTGGTGGAGGGCGATCTGGCTGCCATAGAAGCCTACAAGTCATCGGGAGGCGACATCGCCCGGCAGCTCTCTGCGGACGAGGTGCGCCTGCTCAACCGCCCTTCCGCCTTCGACGTTGGCTACACCCTGGTGCACCTGGCCATCCGCTTCCAGAGGCAGGACATGCTCGCCATCCTGCTCACCGAGGTGAGTGAGTGCAGCATACCCTCCTCTACGGACGGAAATGTGTTCCTGTTTTCCTCCCCCCTCTGTTGTGTGTGCTTTTGTATAGTACTGAGTTATATGTGACTTAGAAGCTGGGATGTATCTGTTATTCACTCCACTAATATTTATTGAGTACCTACCATGTGCCAGGCATCGCTAAAAAGGTATGACTGTATGCACGTTTACAGTACTCTCTGAAAAAATCCACATGTAAGTGGACCCACGCATTTCAAACCTGTGTTGTTGAAGGTTCAACCGTATATTGAAATATAGCTCTCACAATGCTAAATCAAATTTGTGATACATAAAAAAAATGCCTTTTAAATTTAGGCAGAAGGTTAGTAAAAATGGAGGATTTAAATTTAATTAAAATTGCTATCAGGTTCATGGGCCCTTGCCAAGTTCACGGCCCGAAGTTAGGGCTGCCGGCCTAAGGAGATGGCTGAGTCCTGAGGTGGAAGAGGCAGAGGTGGGCGGGCGCAGGGACAGGCACGCCTGGAGCCTCTCCACTGTCGGCAGCATTCCCGTTTTAGTCCAAGTCGTGTTCTGGACAGATTTCCCCAGCTTTTTGGAAAGGGGCTGAAGGTTAGCTGATTGGAATAAGCTAATTTTGAATTTTCTTTTGGGATCCATTTAACACTGGTGTGAAACAGGCAGTAATATCCTGAACATATTTAATATTTGGTTTTATATAATTCATTGTCACGTCAGGATTAGGTTCCTGGAGTGAAGATGTAGTGAGAATTTCATCACAGCAGATGAGTGGGACCCCATCCTGTGGAGAGTTCAGATGGCACCCTGGAGGCTGTGGGGGAGATGCATTGAAACATTTACTCCCCCAAGGGCAGTCCCACTGGAGTTCTCTACACGTGTTACGTGGGTGACGTGACCCGTAAAACTGACTCTTGGGCGGCTTGTGGAAGATTGGCTCAGACCCACTGCCCGGGAGCCTCCCTTAGGGAGGCCCGCTGGGTCGAGGCTGCCGTCTGGCCACCCCGGCCTCAGCATTCCCCCGTCCAGCCTCAGCCTGACCCACATTCTCTGCATGCAGGGAGCCCAACTTCACTGGGAATCAGACCTCCCGTCATTTGCTGCTGTTGGTCATTTATTTTTTATTTTTTTTAAAGGAATTTTCACTTCTCTTAAAATATATTTTATTGATTATTTACAGAGAAGAAGGGAGACAAATAGAGTTAGAAACATTGATGAGAGAGAAATGTTGATCAGCTGCCTCCTGCATGGCCTCTACTGGGGAAGTACCCACAACCAAGGTACATGCCCTTGACTGGAATCGAACCTGGGACCCTTCAGTCTGCAGGCTGACGCTCTATCCACTGAGCAACACTGCTCGGGGCTGCTGTTGGTTATTTAAAAGGAGATGGGAGCCTTTCCTGGCTGCTCTGTGGTGCGCACTGCCCAGCGCTCCTGTCCTGAGGGCAGGGCTCCCGGTGTCTGCCCGTCCCACATACGAGAGGCCAGTGCTTTGGTAAAAATCCAGGATCATAAAAACGGGAGGGGTTTGCAGTCAGCAGGAACTAACCCATTAGAAATAGCGCCTTCTCTTTTTCCAGGTGAGGGTAATGAACTATTCTCAGCAGAGCATAGGGAATGTCGCTGCTTTCCCCCAGGAGCTGGAATTCCCCGTTTTTAAGAGTTTTTATTGGGGCCTGATGGTTAGTCGTATGCAGGCTGTGCACTGTCCTCCCTCCCTCCTGGGATGAGCCTTTGGGAACAGCAGCGTTTACATACGTTTTCACATGTGCCGCTTTGTATGTTTCCTTTGGAGTAAATTCTTAGGAGCTGCTGAGCCAGAGGCTAACTGGCTCTTTTCCTGGAATGATGTACTGGTGCACTGTAAGGAAATGATACCATACCAGTGCAGTGTAAAGTAAAAAAACAACAGAAAACCCACACGGAATACCACCGGCGTTCCTGGGCCTGCTGGTAATGCCGCACACGGTGTCTTTGTCGAAGGTGTCCCAGCAAGCAGCCAAGTGCATCCCCGCCATGGTGTGTCCCGAGCTGACGGAGCAGATCCGGCGGGAGATCGCGGCCTCGCTGCACCAGCGGAAGGGGGACTTCGCCTGCTACTTCCTCACCGACCTCGTCACCTTCACGCTGCCGGCAGGTGACTCCGCGGCTCCCGGGAGAGGCGCTTCTCTGAGGCCTGACGTGGCTCTGTTAGGAAGCTGCTCTGTGGGCGTCTGGCAGGACTGGCTCCCTGTGTGGACGGAAGTGACCGGTGACCTCCGGGGCCTGGGAGGAGGACAGCCACTGTGACTGGCTGCTCTGTGGGCCTCAGACTTAAAAACTGCCCAGCCCATTGGTTTTTCCCTTTGGTTTTAAGTATTGTCATTTTCCTTTGTTTTTCTTCTTTTCGTGCCTAATACTTTGAAACTAAGAATTAAGTTGTTTGCCTAGCCGGTTTGACTCAGTGGATAGATAGTGTCAGCGTGCGGACTGTAGGTCCCAAGTTCCATTCCAGCCCAGGGCACATACCTGGGTTGCCGGCTCAATCCCCAGTGTGGGCGTGCAGGAGGCAGCCAATCAGTGATTCTCTCTCATCATTGATATTTCTCCCTTCCTCTCTGAAACCAATAAAAACATATTTAAAAAAAAAAAAAGATCAAGTTGTTTGAATCAAAGATACTGGCATTCTTTTGAAAGGATCATTGATTTTCTTTACTCTTTGCCTTGGTTTCTACTGTATCTTTAAAGCAGCAACTTTTCATTTTTCATTCAGTGATAATTGGGAAATGCCTGAGATGTTGTTAAGTTGGCATTGGTGCACCCTACACCAAAAGTTTCTTCCTTCTGAGTGTTTTCAGCTTTTATATCTAGATGTGAACAGGAGCATTTACAAATGGTAGGAGATAATAACTAAGCCTTTTAAAAAGAATATGTTTTTATTGATTTTTTAGAGTGAGAGAAAGGGCGAGGGGGAGAGAGAGAGAAAGAGAGAGAGAGAGAGAGAGAGAGAGAGAGAAAGAAATATCAATAATGAGGGGAAAACAATGATTGGCTGCCTCCTGCACACCCCCTATTGGGGATTGAGCCCGCAACGTGGGCATAAGCCCTGAGAATCAAAAAATGGTTCATGGGTCCCTCAACCACTGAGCCACACTGTGTTAGTAACTTTTATAAGAGGATTCTAAAGTCTGAAAAATTAACAAGCCTGCACAGAGACTGAGAATGTTGGAAGAGAATAGATATAACTTTGTGTCATTAATTATTACTATTATTTGAATATCAGATAGCCTTATTATTTTTTGTCCTTTTATTTCATGTTTATTGAGCTCTGATTGCCATGAAATGAACAGGTCTTTAAAGAGGCAGCTCGGATGTGAGCCTGTGCAGATGTCCTCAGACGCCTTCTCTTTGCAGATATCGAAGACCTGCCTCCGACAGTCCAGGAGAAGGTGTTTGACGAGGTGCTGGACCGGGACGTGCAGAAAGGTGGGCGTGGTGCGGGGACCTCGCCTGGGTTTCAGGAAACTGCCCTTCGTTCTGTGCTTTACTGGCGCTGGCCTCAGAGTTCGGGGGGCCGCTTGCTTTATGTTCACCAGGAGGTAACGGTGTAGAAGGCGTAGGGAGCGCTGTGGGCGTGTGGAAACGCTCTGCCTTCGCTGTGACCCTGACCAGGTCGCGCGGTGTGAAAGGTGCTGAATTGGCCCGTTGCTGCTTATTCCACACCGGCTTTAGAAAGTAAACTTTTTTTTTTAAAAAATATTTTATTGATTTTTTTTACAGAGAGGAAGAGAGAGGGATAGAGAGTTAGAAACATCGATGAGAAAGAATCATCGATCAGCTGCCTCTTGCACACCCCCTACCGGGGATGTGCCCGCAGCCAAGGTACATGCCCTTGACCGGAATCGAACCTGGGACCCTTCAGTTCACAGGCTGACGCTCTATCCACTGAGCCAAACCGGTTTCGGCTAGAAAGTAAACTTTAAATACAGAACTTAATCAGTCAACAGACGATCTAGAGCCACAAGCAGTGTGGGCTATTCAAAGGGAAAATATTCCATCTGGCAGATTTGTGAGGTGCTTGTTGTAGGTGACACTAAACCACTAGCACCTGGAGAAGCTGCTCTGTCCTCCATCCCGTGCCCTGCCTCCCGTGCGTGTGGGATGGACATGCTTCTCCCTCCCTCGCTAGAGCTCGAGGAGGAGTCTCCCATCATAAACTGGTCCCTGGAGCTGGCCACGCGCCTGGACAGCCGGCTCTACGCCCTCTGGAACCGGACGGCGGGGGACTGCCTGCTGGACTCGGTGCTGCAGGCGACCTGGGGCATCTACGACAAGGACTCGGTGCTGCGGAAGGCCCTGCACGACAGCCTGCACGACTGCTCCCACTGGTGAGCCCCGCCGCGCCGGCTCGGCTCCGCGGACGCTCCGCGGGGAGGACGCTGGGTGTGCGCAGCCTCTCCGCCAGCTTTAACGGGAACGCCTGAGGGGGCGGGAGGAGCCGCATACACCCTACGGCCTTCGCTCCTGTGGAGGTGGTTATGGTTTCCTTCCTTTAAAAGGGAGCTGGCGTCGTATTGTGCGTTCTTTGTCTTCTGAGGCAGGTTTTGTGTTGTAGCGCGGCGGCTGGTAAGACACAGGCCCGAGCTCAACCTGGAGGTCCCCCGCTGAGGGCTCAGGCACTGGAAACCATCACTCAGGCTGTTTTCGCGGTTTTGCACGTACAGTGTCCGTCAGTTGTAAATGAGAAAACAGGCTGCGGCTGAATTAAACTTACATTGTCGAAGGTAGTAAGCAGTAGGGGTCATTTGAAAATGTGTCCGCTTTTCCCTACCTCAGTATAAACGTGCTTTTTCCCTCACACCCCCCAGTGCCAGTGGCCACTCCTCACACCTTCATTGCCTCGTCTCTCTGTGCTTCCTGAGCCCGCACTCCGGCCCGCAGGGTGACATGGAGGCCATTGGACTAACCACGGAGGTGTGGCTGTCTCTGTGGAGTCGCGGTGCGGCAGGGGCTGTCAGGCAGGAAGTGTGCGGGAGCGCTGCGGAGGGGACGCACTCGCTGTGGGAGTACAGGGGCAGCTGCGGGCACAACGCCACGGCGGCACCTGCGGGCGGGGACGGCCCGTGTCACCCAGGGGACGTGTGACGGCCCCGAAAGTGTGTCCTTCAGGGTCGGTGGTCTCCCTTTACCTTCTCTGTGGCTTTGCTGTTTGATGCTCTTTATCAGCTCAGAGCTTCTGATTTAGACAGACTTCCTAAAGGATGCTCAGCATTTCTTGTGAGGCAGGAGTACGGCAGCAAACCGGTTTTGTCTGAGAAAGTCTTCAGCTCTTCCCTCCTGAAGGGGCCTGTGCAGACGTCCTCAGACGCCTTCTCTTTGCAGATATCGAAGGCTGGCCTCCGAGAGGTGGGGTTTTTTCCTCCAAACTTTAAAAACATCTCACTCCGTTTTCTTGTTTCCAGGGCTCTGAGGGTGCCTCGGAAGTATGACTTCTTTGTCCTGGGCTGTGGTTTCCAGGTCTGCCGGGAGGTTTTGTCTGGCTTCCTGAGGTTTGCACTCGATGGGCCTCCTCGTAGCTGTCCTGGCGTTTTCCTCTGGTTGTGTGGTGTGCGGCAGGGTGGGAATTCAGTCATAGTGTCTCGGCATTTCTGTCCCCCGCCTCTCCGCTATTTCCAAGAGGCTGCAGATCACAGTGTCTGTACCCTCAGTTTGGAATTCCCTTTTTCTTCTCTCCATTTGCGTTCTCTTTCCCCTTCTGGAAGTTTCTGTCGCCATGCCCTCTAGCTGAGGGTGTCTCCTCAGCTGGGCGATCTACTGCCAGCCCCTCAGAGGCCTTCTTCGTTCTGACTGGGGTTTCTCATCTCCGGCATTTCCATCTCTGTTTACATTGCCATCTGTTCCTGCATGCGCTCCCTGCTGCCCACGAGAGCCCTGAGCATATGAGCCGTAGTTGTTTTAAATTTAAAAGTGACATCTGAAAGCATCTTTCCTGTTCTGTCTTAGGACTTTACAGGTCTAGCTTAACATGTAGTGTTTCTGATCTGATTGGAGCTCATTCTGATGGGAGGTGTGCGGTTTAAAACCACGAACTTTGCCTGCGGCTGTCTGATGGTGCCGGCGTCATTGAGGGAAGAGATTCTGGATTTCCCATTTAATTGCCCTGGACTGTTGTTGACCATCATCTGACCACAAAGCCAGGTTGTCTCTGAGCTGTTTCCTCCGGTGGCCTGTCTGAGGAGGAAGAGCTGGTGGCTAGCTTCAAGCTGTCCTGTTTCCCACTGTGTCCGTGCTGGGTGCGGTGTTCTTTCTGCTGTGCTGAGTCCTCTGGTTTCCATGTAAATGTGAGGATCCGAGTTATCCATCCGCCAAACCCTCCTCTGGGACTGGATCGGGTTGCCTGACCCCTGGGGGATTGTGGAGCACCATCAGGGGAGGGTATGAGTGCATGGACGTGGAATGGGGTTTTGAATGTTGAGCCACACTCGCGTTGCTGAACCACTGGTCGCCATCCCTGGACTTAGTTTGGTTGTCTGTTCTTAACGAGCTGGTATTTCAGTGTTTATATTTTTGTGTGTGGGCAGGATTATTTGAACTTTCTTGTCCTACAGTCTTCTTTGAGGAGTTTTGACTACCCCATCATCATTTAATTTCATGCAGATTTAGCCATCTCATTTATAAAATGATTCTGGGACCTAACCAATTAATTTCCAACTGTGCGCATCTTTTGGTTTGTAGCAACTTCCTATGTTTTTATATTTCTCCTTGAACTTTTCAAAGCAATGTATTTGTTATTGGTGCATTCAAACATACTTTTGAATTTCTTAGGTATTTTAAAAGAGGGATATCCATATTTTATTTTTAAGACACTTGACATTTAAACTTACACTCACTCCTGGTAAAAACCCACCTTGATTACCTGGAGTAGAGAATTCTTTCTAACCAACCAAGTGTTCGACCTGTCCCATCTGTTTGGGGCAGTTTAGAAAATCTAAGCTACAGGCACTTCCTGTCCAGAGTCCCAGGCAGCGCCTGTGGAGACACGGTGACCCTGCCGCACCTACCTGCTTTGTGTGTGTGACTGATGTTTTCTCTGTCACCTGGAGTTCACACACATACAAGAACGGGCCTGGGTTTTTAGCTCTTACTAGTGGCCTGGTGCACAAATGCATGCACCAGTGGTGTCCTCGGCCTGGCCTGGGGCATCGGGCCAAAATGGGCTCTCTGACACCCCCAGGTTGTGAGAGGGCACAGGCCAGGCCGAGGGGCCCCACCAGTGCATGATTGGGGCCAGGGAGGATTGTGGGAGGTTGGCCAGCTGGAGAGGAACCATGGGAGGCTCCATGGCGTGTCCAGCCCATCTCTCTCAGTCCTGATCAGCCAGATCCCATGAACAAGCTAACCTACCAGTTGGAGCGTCTGCCCCCTGGTGGTTAGTGCACGTCATAGTGAGCAGTTGAGTGGCCTTAGATCATTAGCATGCTATGCTTTGATTGGTTGAACAGACAACTGGACGACCAGACACTTAGCATATTAGGCTTTTATTATATAGGATGAGAGAGAGAAAGGGATAGGTTCAATGTCTGTCCTTACTTCAGAGGTCTTAGCTGGCTCGTTTTGTAAGACAATGAGTCGCAATTTTGAGCCTAATTATATCTTGTTTTGCTTAATTTTATACTTGATGTAAAGAACAATAGATTTTGTTTTTAGTAATTCAGTCTACCAATGACCCAGTTTGATTTTCAATCTTCTTAATTTATTAGGCTGAAGTATTTAGGGGGCATTAAATATAAAGAAGGAATTGTTTCTGTGTGTGTGTGTGTGTGTGTGTGTGTGTAAGTACCGTGTGTGTAATGGATAATCTTAGAGAAATAATTCTATTTAGTGCCAGAAACCTCAGCGAAGTGGCGTTGATGTTCTCAGGACCAGGAGGTGTTCCCGCTGCTGTCAGCCACCAGGCGGGAACTCCAGGCGCTCACACAAAGCCAGTCTGATCGGACTCAGCGTGGTTCTGAGTGTTTTTTTGGTTTGGTTTTGTTTTTTAATTTGTAGACCGATAGTGGACAATTGAAGTGAGCTGTTCTCATCACTGACGCTGGAAGTTTTGGCGAACATTTGGAGGTAGTAAGCCAAAGATGGCTGCTAGAGAGAGGAAGCATTTTTAATTTGAAAAATACATTGCAAGCCAGGTGAACTGAACAAAGGGGTAATCTTTTCACTCTCGACATTAAATAAACGACAGGATTTTAAACGGTGTTTATAGAGGCTTGTCTTGTACTGTCTGCTTGTCCTAGGTTTTACACACGCTGGAAAGATTGGGAATCGTGGTATTCTCAGAGCTTTGGTTTGCATTTCTCCCTGCGGGAGGAACAGTGGCAAGAAGACTGGGCCTTCATCCTCTCTCTCGCCAGCCAGGTAAGCTGAGCGCCCGCTGCCGTGAGCGAGGCTGCCACTTGACCCTGGATGCTCAGGCTCTGGCCACAGAGTCCCAGCGGGCAGCGACAGCTCCTCACTGGGTGCCGTCTGTCCGCTGGCGTGGGACTGGGACGGCTAAGCACTGTGTGTGTGTGTGTGTGTGTAAATACTGTGTGTGTGTGTAAGTACTGTGTGTAAACACTGTGTGTGTGTGTGTGTGTGTAAACACTGTGTGTGTAAGTACTGTGTGTAAACACTGTGTGTGTGTGTGTAAACACTGTGTGTGTGTGTAAGCACTGTGTGTGTGTGTGTGTAAGCACTGTGTGTGTGTGTGTGAACACTGCGTGTGAGTGTGTAAGCACCGTGTGTGTAAAAGTACTGCTAGCGTGTAAACACTGTAAGCACTGCATGTGTGTGTAAACACTGTGTGTGTGTGTGTGTGTGTGTGTGTGTGTGTGGAAGCACTGCCTGTGTTCAGATTGCTTTTCACTTGTGTTTCCTCTCAGAAGGCAGCTCTGTGCCTGTCTCCCACACCCGCTGGCGAGCTCCCATCCCGGGTGTGAGGGGGACCTCACTGGCCATGGGCTGGCATGGGCACGCTTGGGCTGCGCTCTGGCCCTGAGGGCCAGGCTGAGCTCTGGCTAAGCGGCCGGGAAGGCTCTTCCTGTGGCGTGGCCGCCGAGAAGTGCCCGGACAAGAGTCCTCTCCCAGCAGCTGTTGGGGAGCGGACCGTTGGGGGAGCCGTAGGTGTGGCTGGTGGTCTGGACGGGGCTCCTGAGAATGAGTGGTCAGAGTCGTGGTCGGGAGGTGGCCGGGGTGTTGACAGTGAGTGTGTAACAGACAGCACGTCTCCCCCGGGCCTGTGGCCGCTCTGGGGGGCTGCCCGGAGGCAGGTGGAAGGGGGCCCCGGCTGTGGGACCTCGCTCCCGGGCGCCCGCCAGCCTGCTGGACTCGGGCGGGAGGTCGGGGCGCAGACGGCTGTGGGAGGACCCGGAGCGGCTTCAGCGGACAGATGGGCTTTCGAGAAGCGCGTGGCACCGAGCGTACCGGAGGCGCCGCGCTGTGTGACGGCGGTGCCCCGGGGGGTCGGTTCTATCGGGAAATGACACTTCGTTTGGTCTGCGCAGCCGGGAGCGAGCCTGGAGCAGACGCACATCTTCGTGCTCGCACACATCCTCAGGCGCCCCATCATCGTGTACGGCGTCAAGTACTACAAGAGCTTCCGGGGCGAGACGCTGGGGTACACGCGGTTCCAAGGTGAGTGGCCAGCGGGCGGCCCCTCAGTGGTGAGCGCAGCGCGTCCAGCCACATCCCCACACCGCGTGCCTCTCTCCCCAGGTGTGTATTTGCCTTTGTTGTGGGAACAGAGCTTTTGCTGGAAAAGTCCGATTGCTCTGGGCTACACGAGGGGCCACTTCTCTGCTCTGGTTGCCATGGAAAACGATGGCTACGGTACCCGCGGCGCTGGTGCTAACCTGAACACCGACGACGACGTCACCATCACCTTCCTGCCTCTGGTGGACAGCGAGAGGAAGCTGCTGCACGTGCACTTCCTGTCCGCCCAGGAGGTGAGCGCCCGCCGCACGTGCCCGCCGTGGTCAGCGGCCGTCAGAGCCGCCCTCAGTGCTGTGGGCACGGCGTGGAGCGAGGACGGGAGCCCTGCCCTCCCTCGGGCAGGGTGAGGGGACCAGGCGGCGCACGGACACGGGGCTTCCGGTTTCGGAAGGTGGGGGGGAGCGGGAGGAGCCGGGCAGGAGGTCGGTCAGCGTGGCAGAGCCTCCTCTCGCAGGATCGGTCCAGGAGACGGTGGCTGGGGCGTGTCACCAGGGTTTTCCCTCGCGGTGTCTGCATGTCCCTGCTGCCGCCTCCTGTGGCCACGGAGCTGGGCTTTCTTAGAAACGGAGGAGGCCGAAGCCACGTGGCCTTGGGGCTGGGAACCAGCAGTCTCATGTGCGCTGTCTCCTCTCTCCCCTCCGCCCGGAAGCTGGGCAACGAGGAGCAGCAGGAGAGGCTGCTCCGGGAATGGCTGGACTGCTGTGTGACCGAGGGCGGCGTGCTGGTGGCCCTGCAGAAGAGCTCCCGGCGGCGCAGCCACCCCCTGGTCACGCACATGGTGGAGAAGTGGCTCGACCGCTACCGGCAGATCCGGCCTTGCGCGTCCCTGTCTGACGGCGAGGAAGACGAAGACGACGAGGACGAGTGAGAGCAGGGAGGAACCAAGGTATCGCTCCGTGGTGACCAGCGAGTGCTGCTCCGGGCAGAGGCTGGCCTGGGACCGAGCGGCCGCAGGACCCGCTGGGGCTCTGCCCACACCCAGTGGAGGTGGCGCGTCTGCGAGCGAGGACAGCTTCGCTCCGGCTGCGGCCTGTGCCACCGTCTCATCCAGACAGAACTCTGCCTTCGCCGTAACCGTCTATAATGTAGCGCATGTGGTGTGTGAGAACTCGTGTATAGGACAGTCGTACCAGCATCCATGTCCCTGAGGAGTTTCAGCATGGGCACCTCCAAAGCACAGGCACATGACTTTGTTCCTTTGAGATGTTTTTAAGTAGAACCCGGCATCCTCTTCCATCCTAAAAGATTCATTTACATCGAGCCTCACTCGAGCTCCCTAGAGATTGCAAACTTTTTGTACAAATTGTCCACAGCAAAACATTAAAATAAAACACTTATTTTATTAATAATTTAGTTCCTGTTGTGCCCAATAAAACCCGATCTTTAAGGAACAAACTACAAGGAAAGAATTTTTATTGAACGAACTCCATGTGGACGCTGCTCCCTTGTTTGGGTTCCTCTCGTACGTGTGCTGTTCGTTTTGCTCCTGTAGCTGACCTGCCTGTTCCGTGTTTGGTATTTATTTGTGTGGAGGGCGCCCTGAACCCGGGTGCTTCTACCCGATGCCAGGCAGCCTCCCGGGAGCGGCTCTGCAGGATGCAGGCAGAGGCGCGCTCACGCCTGCCCACTGGATGCAGTGGACAGCGTGTGCTCGGCCCCCATGGAGGCTCGGGTCCTGGTGTCTTGTACCATCAGCTCTGCTTGAAGCAAACTGTGTTAGAAGGCATGCCTTTGCCTCGCCCACGTGGGAACTCAGTTCAGTACAGAATAAAGATTTAAAACGCAGCAAGGTGGTCAGTGCATTGTCTTAATGAATTTTGCAGTGAGCAGTCTAGAGCCATTCTTATTTAAAGCTAAAATTATAATCTCAGGTAAGAAAGACTCCTGTCAGGAGTATTTGACTGTCAGGTTCCCCATCCATTCAGACAGGTCTGGATCTCAGACCGTCTCAGGCACAGACATGTCCTGACCAGTAGACGGTTGAAGTGGCAGAGAATTCAGAAAGCAGCCCCACGGCGCGCACACACACACACTTTCCTCCTCTTGATGAGGCTGTGAAAGCCTTAGGGTATTTGCTTGTTTCCAAGTCCTGGTTATGATGCATCAGGACGTGTGAAGCTTGAACCATAAAGCCAGGAGGAGCATGTCCGGGGCTGGTGTGATCAGTGCTTCAGCTCTTTCCCCGTGCCCAGGATGAAAGGACCCCTTGCTGCATGCAACAGGACTCCACAGAAAGAGGTAATGTGCAAATTGACCGACACCCCAACACACAAGATGGCCACCCCCATGTGGACACAAGATGGCTGGCATGGGACGGCCCAGGCCTGCCAGGGAGGGCAGTTGGGGCGATCGGGTCAGCTGGCAGGGGAGTGGTTAGGGGCAATCAGGTAGGCAGGAGAGTGGTTGGGAGCCACAGTCCTGGATTGTGAGAGGTATTAGAGAGCATGCAGGCTGGGCTGAGGGACACCCCCACCCCATGCACAAATTTTGTGCCTCTAGTGTTACAATGAAGGTGAATGTGCTGTTCTGAGTGGTCAGCCTTTTCTACAAACGGACTTTTTGTGGTGGTCACGTTGGTCAGTAGTTGTTTTAGCAGCTGACACTACTTAGCACTAATATCTCTCTAAACTTGCCCCACGTGAGCAAGGCTCCAGGGGGCAGTCCCTGGCACAGGTGCTCTAAGCAGACTGCCTTCCCAGTCGGAGGAGCAGAGCGCTGCCTGGAGGGTCCCCGGAGGAGCCAGCGTGTGGTCAGCGGTACTGCTTCCCGAGGGGCCTGCCCACTTCCGCCATCAGCAGCACCCCTGCCTGTGGGAAGGACTGCCGTCCCAGGCCCTGCGCTCCCAGCTGGCTGGAAATGCCACAATTTTGGGGAGTCAGTGCCATGTTCAGCTCTTCAACGGCCTATTGTGTTCCTGAGAGCATGTCGTCCTTCCCTGAAGCGTGTGGCCGGGACTGCCGGGCGTGCGAGCCTGTGGCGGACGGGCTCCTTCCCGGGAGGACACAGGAGTGGTGTCGCGCTAATGAAAACGCAGGCACACGGCAACGGCCCAGGCCCAGTCTGAGCAGGGAGTTCTGCCGGCCCAGTCCTGGCAGCCGGGCTCGCTCTGCCCTGCCCCCCATCGCCCGCCTCTGCTGCCTGGGGTCCCAGGACTGACCGTGGCTGCTGCTCCTAGACCTCCCGGCCTTTGTGGGGTGGTTTCCACGTGGCTGACCACGGAGGGAGGTGCTGGGGCTGCATCTGAAACCCAGCGGGAGGCGCTGCTGCTTAAAGGGCAGGGGAGGGGGGGAGGGGCAGCGGGGGGGACCGCAGGAGGGCCTGGCAGTGTGGGCGCCTCAGACGCACCAGCACAGAGCGGGTGGTGGTTACGTCCTTCACACAAGGAGCGGCTGTGGTAACTGTTTTGCAACGTTTCTTTGTCAGTGTTGTAAGAAGAGAATTTTGAGATTCACCTTCCTTCCTGTGTCAGTGCTTGAGCCAGGTGATTGTTTTTAGGAAAATTAAAATCAAACTCTCAAACCTGGCCAATTCTGTTTCTTGAGTTGACGTAGTTCTAACCCTGTTTCATCCTGAGAACGGACAGAGTGCCTGAACGAGGGGCTTCCCTGGGGCTGAGCTTTCCATCACGCGCGCTCGCCCTCGGTCCCCGGCGGTCCCTGGCGCCTGTCGAAGGGCCTGGAATGTCTCGAGCAGAGGTTGCTGCCCGTGGATTTCAGAACAGAATTTTATCACTTTTTATTGAAAACTGCACCGAACGCTAAATGTCCACCTTTACAAGAAACAATACAGTAACGTAACTCACACTAAAACAAAACATTTCTGATAGCCATTATTTTTCTGTTTGGGACAGTTTCAAAGGTTTTTGTCACAAAAACAGGAATGTACCTATACAAAGGCTCAAAATAGGCCATCTTTTAAACAAAAAGGCAATGATTCACAAAAGACTATGAATATAACATGTAACTAGTTGATACAAATCTAATAGGATTTGTTAAAATCAGTCACATCTAATAACACACCTGAAGTGTTCTTGTATAAAATATCACGTGAAGAAAAGAAGGTTTTATCAATGTCTAAAAAAGTGGGTTTGTTCATAGACAATCTGACAAGTTACCATAAAAAGTGTTTCCTGAGACATAAGGAAATGCAACATTATTCTCCTTGAACCTTTCAGCTCAAGACTTTCCACTCAATAAAATAGCTGAGGATCTGAACTGAGAAAATATATTTGAGTACAAACAGCTTGTGAAACTTAATACTTTTTTTTTCTTTTTTTTTTTTTTTGCATCATTAGAGGGTATTACGTAACTCACAACCACTCGCCCGCTCAGTATGCAGTTCGGGCGGGAGACTTCTGTCCAGGAGCGACCGTCTTCCGTCTTCCGTCCGTGCGTGCAGCGAGCGGTCTGACCAGGCAGACGGTTCCTCCCGGCTTTGCAGTGATGCAGTCTTCCTATTAGCAAAGAGGTGACCAGCCCCGGGGACCGAAGGGACGAGAGTCACAGGACGGGGATTGCCTCGCAACGTTTTTATTGGTGTTTGGAGCTCCTGACCAACCACCTGTACAGCCAGGTGTCCGGCCTGCGGTGCCCAGGGGCTGGTAAAGGAAAAGGCTCTACTTTGTGATCGGATGCACAGATGAAGAACAACACACGGTAACAGAAGTTGGTCGTTAATCAGCCACGTCCTGTCCTTCCGGCCTCCCTCGGCGATGGAAGGCACCTTCCGCTGCCCGCGTCTCGGCTTCTAGCTCTTGTAGTGGTCACACTGGTGACAGCGCGGACGCCCGTTCCTCTCCTCTCAGCTCCTCTGTTGTCCACTGTCTCTTGGTCCCAGGCTGACCGTGGTCATCCTCTGCTATTGCTCGTTGGGGTGCTCCCGATTGTCCCCGTGCTTGGTGGGCTGGTTGGGAGAGGGGGCTTGGGAAGGGTGCGCCACGGTGGGCAGGTTGTGCGTCACGGGGATGCCTCCGGGCATGATGCCCTCCATGGCGGCAGGAAGCCCCCCCGGGGCCACGCCCACGATGCCCGGCGGGTATCTAAGGCGCACAGAGAAGAGCAGGTGAGTCCAGGACAGGAAATGCCACGCGCTGGGCTCCGCCCACTTCTGATCTCTCTTATGGGATGATCTATCAGCCTACCTACCCCCAAACAAGGAGGAACCTGGGTAAAAACTCGAACACTGACACTCAAGTCATGAGCAACAAGGCCTGGTTTGTCTAATCAAAGCACAGTGTCCCCCACTCGTGTGTGTGGCTCTGCCCTCCACAAGGAATCCTGCACAGGACTTGACCCCCAGCAGGCAGCTGGAGTCCTCTCCACCTACATGTGGCCGCCTGGGCTGCTGGCACGACAGGCAGAGCAGGGGCACATGCTGGCAGCGCGCGCTGTGCGCAGACACGAGGCCTTGAGCCTCCAGAGCAGGGCGCAGGGTTCACACGCAGCGAGCCCGGTTCTAGGCTGGGCCCTGAGGCCCGGGCAGAGGGGGGCAGGAGTTCCCTCCGCCCAGCTGGGCGAGCTGCCCGGGCCCCGTCCTCCCGTGGCCTTACCTGTAAGTGGCACCGTTGAGCTCTGGATGGATTGCTTGCTGGTCTATTACTGACCAAGGAGCCGTTGTAACAAAGAATTCCTTGTTCACACAGTTCCTTAAGCTCTCAGGGATGCGGCCTGGAACGAGACAGTTACATTTCCTGAGGGCGAGGGGGTTAAACGTCAGACTTGGTAGGGGCTTCTGGGGCCAATCTACGTGGTTTGAGCCGACATCTGACAGCTCACCTCCCGCCAGGGAGGGGCCGGCCGCACCGAGCTCCAGCCCTGCGGCAGCCAGGACACGAGCAGGGCCCCGCCCGGTGCACTGGCCGCTGTGGCCGAGAGGGACGCGCCCAAACGGCCCAACCCACTCACTCCCCCAGCCTGAGCGTGAGGTCTGCCCACAGCTGACCCCGACCGTGACCCCGGGCGGGGCTCACCCGTGATGGCGCGGCGGATCTCGGTGGCGGCGGCCTCCCGCATCTCCAGCGAGGCCTGTTCACTGTACCAGGCCGTGTGGGGCGTGCAGATGAGATTCGGCGCATCTTTCAAGGGCCCCTGAGCAAAGCTGGAGAAGGCAGAGATGCCCTGAGGAGCTGGCCCCTCCCCGGGCGGCTCCCCCCGGGCGGGCAGGGAGGCTGGAGCAGCCACGACGCACAAACAGAAGGACCAGTGAGGTCGGCCTGTGAGCCGTGTCTACAGACCAAGCAAACCACCCCCGTCTGGGATCGGGGCCGGGGGCTCGGCTTGGGGGCCGGACGCACCTGAAAGGCTCCGACTCGTGCACGTCCAGGGCTGCACCTCGTATCCTGCCTTCCTTGAGGGCCTGGGCCAAGGCCTTCTCATCCACCAGCCCGCCGCGGGCCGCGTTCACCAGGAAGGCGCCCTGCCGCATCTGGGAGAGGCAGAGTGTTAGCGGGAGGCGGAGCCGGCGGGAGGCCGAGGGCGGGAGGCGTCTCCTGTCGGCTCCCGCTGATCCTGCCAGGGGCCTCCCGGGCTCCTCACTGCCGCCTCGGGGACGCCCCTGCTCACTGAGGAGCCGCCGAGGCGCACCTGCTTGATGGTGAAGTCGTTGACCAGGTGGTGGTTGTGCTCGTTGAGGCTGCAGTGCAGGGACACGCAGTCGCTCTGGTACAGCAGGTCCTGCAGCGTGTAGACCCTCTGCACGCCCAGGGACCGCTCGGTCCCGTCCTGCAAGTAGGGGTCGTAGAAGATGACGCTGAAGCCAAAGGCCTTGGCTCGAACGGCGACCGCCTGCCCCGTGCGACCTGCGGAGAGAGCACGTCCGGTGAGCGAGTCTGGCCTCTCCCAACAGCACGGGACTGGCCTCCATGGACGGCTAAGGGCGCGGCCAAAGGCGTGAGCGTCGGCACGGACTTGCGTGCTGGCCAGGACCCACGGAGGCCCGTCCATTGAGGCGGAGAACAGCCAGCTCTCCCTGGAGCCACCTGCAGGGCAGCGGACCTGGCGCGCCAGCAGAGGGCGCTGTGGCTCAGCACGCCTGCCTTTCAGGCCAAGTGGCCTGTGTACTGAGTGATCACACCAGCCCAGAGCGGACAGGTGTGCAGCCCTCCCACCCCACAGCCGCCCCCTGGGCCGCCCCGAGGCCTGACCCTCAGCCCCAGAGACCGCCTGAGCCTTCTGGCAGCCAGCCCGGCACTCACCGCCCGCGTGCGTCACTCACGCCCCCTCCCAGTCCCGAGAGGCAGGCAGCAGCTGGCCTCACTGCCTCCCCAGCTTACAGACCAGGGACCAGGCGGAGGTCAATAACCCTCAGGGTCACGGATTCCCTCCCAAACGCTACGTGTGGCCAGCAGCCGTGTCACCATGGACAACCGCTGACTCGGCTGTCACTGCGCCTGGCGCCGGCTGAGGCCTCCCGGCTCGGGGCTCCGCCCACGGGAACTGGCAGGCCCAGCACCTTCCTGCTGCCCAGCCCCCTGCGGACAGCAGACTCCAGTCCCGGGCGGGGCCGCAGGGCCCTGCACGTACCGAAGCCGATGAGGCCCAGCGTCTCCCCGCGGATGCGGGCTGCGCCTGAGGCCACCTCGCGGATCTGCTCCACGCTCTGCACCCGTGTGCCCTCCCGCAGCGCCTGGTACAGCCACGTGTTCCTCCGGTACAGGTTGAGGATGTGGCAGAGGGTGGAGTCGGCCGTCTCCTCCACGGCCGCCGACGGGATGTTGCACACGGCGATCCCTGGAGGAGGCAGGGCCTGGGGTGAGCGCCCCCCCTCCCCCCCCCGCGTCAGAGCGGGGCCGGGGCCGGGGCGCAGAGGCCAGTGAAGCAGCTTCTGAGGGCAGCATGGAGGCCTGGCTCACAGGCCCCTCAGGGCCACACTGGGGACCACAGGCAGCACCCAGGGCCGAGGGCTGGGGCAGTGCATGGCAGCCATGGCTACAGGGTCAGGCCCAGCCTGCAGGGAGCAGAGGCCGAGGCCAGGGCCCCGCTGGCAGCACAGGACGCCCCGAGGCCACACCTCAGGGCCTCTCCGAGGGCCACAGGCCTGGGCTCAGCACCTGGAGCCCCCAGCAGCCGGCCGCTCCCCCAGCGCCTCGCCCTCCCCTGGGGAGGCCCAGACCCCACGCGGCAGCCGCCGGGAGGGGGCGCCCGGCGCACCTCTGCACCCGCAGGCCCCGTCCTCTGAGCCGCCCCCGGCCCCGGCCCGCGCTGCCGCCACTCACCCAGCTCGCCGGCCGCCTTGATGTCCACGTTGTCGTAGCCGCTCCCTATCCGCACGATCACTCTCAGGGCCTTGAACTTCTCCAGGTCCTCCCGCGTGAGGGTGATGGTGTGGTACATCATGGCGCCCACGGCCTCGTTCAGCACCTGCGGGCGCAGAGCTGCAGCCACGGCCCCGCGCCCGGCAGGCGGGGCACAAGGGCCGGACAGCCCCCCCGGCCGGGGCTGCTGGCCTCTGGCCGCCCGGGGTGGGCGGGGGAGGGGAGGGGCTGAGAGGCACAGCCAGGCCGCGGGCCGGCACCCACCTTCTCGTGGATCTCCTGCGTGGACTGCGCGTCGCAGAAGGCCACGGTGGCCAGGTCCTTGAGGATGGGCATCTCCACCGTGCAGTCCCGGCCGTCCAGCAGCGCCACCAGGGGCCGGGGGTGCAGGGGGCCGTTCATGATCTGGGGGCGGATACCTGGGGAGCGGCAGGGCTGCTGGGCGGCGGAGGGGCATCCCTCACCCCGTGGCGGCGACGCGTGTCCGCGCCTCCGCCGCCTGCCCCGAGGCCCGCCCGCCCCGTCCTCCCCCGTGGGGCCGCCCCCTGAGGCCCGCCCGCCCCGTCCTCCCCCGTGGGGCCGCCCCCTGAAGCCCGCCCGCCCCGTCCTCCCCCGTGGGGCCGCCCCCTGAGGCCCGCTCGCCCCGTCCTCCCCCGTGGGGCCGCCCCCCGAGGCCCGCCCGCCCCGTCCTCCCCCGTGGGGCCGCCCCCTGAGGCCCGCTCGCCCCGTCCTCCCCCGTGGGGCCGCCCCCCGAGGCCCGCTCGCCCTGTCCTCCCCCGTGGGGCCGCCCCCCGAGGCCCGCCCGCCCCGTCCTCCCCCGTGGGGCTGCAGGCCGCACAGCCAACAGGGCGGCGCTGGGACCGAGGGGCTGGACTGGAGAAGGCAGGATGCCGCCTGCTGGGCCTCGGGTGGGTCCAGGCTGGCCCCGTGCCGGTGACACCCTCCCACGGAGCCGGCAGGAGCCACGTGGAGCGAAAGCCACGGCCTCATGGAACTCGGGCCAAGGAATCCCAAGAAGGTCACGCTCGGCTCCGTGGCCCCCGCCTCACATCCCGGCCCGGCCCCGCACGGCCAGCCCCGTGGCCTCTGCCCTGCACCGCGCCCGGCACCGCCGCGGCCCCTGGACGCCGCCGACCGCGCAGACAGGCCCCTGTCCTGGACTCGGGGAAGGGCAGGGGAGGGGCGGGCCCTCAAGCAGCCAGGGACCCTCCCGACAACTGCCTCCCCAGGACCCGGGCGCCCAGAGCAGACGCCCGGTGACGTGGCCCCCGCATCCCTGCACCGGGCAGGACGGGGACCGCCGCCTGGGGCCCCCCGCTGGCCGTCCCATGAGGCCCAGGTGTGCGTGTGAACGGGCGGGTCTCCCGAAGACAGGCCCTTAGACCCAGCCCTCTGGGGAGGAAGAGGGAGCCGCCAGGTCACAGGGAACACCTCCCATCTCCCTCACACCACGCCCTCAGCCGCCAGGGGACCGGCGGAGGGCAGGACGTGCCGGGGGAGGAGCTAAAGGGCGCGCCGCCACCCCGGGCCTGCCGGCCACTAGCTCCCTCCCACATCTGCCAGGAAATGGCGAGACGGCCACCCCCCAGCCCCTCCACGCTGCCCCGGGCCTCCCAGGGGTGAGAGCACGGACTGGACCCCACAGGAAGGAGGTCCATGGGACAAGGTTTGCAGAGTTCATGGCCATAAGAAACCCGAGTTGTTAGTTAAAACACTGCGCCAGGAAAGGTGGGCACAGGCAGGCGACCGAGAGGCGGGGCCGTCACCACCAGATGCCCGTCCACAGCATCAGAGCAGCATCTCGTTACCCGGGAAACAAAGGCCAGGTTGCCTAGCAATCACCTCCCTCCGCCTTGGCTCCCTCTCCGGTGAAACTGGCCCGGCAGCAGAAGGCAGCCCAGCCCGAGACGCGTGCCGCTCTGCAGGCTGGGCGGGGGGACCGTGGAGGGGGTGGGAACCGCGTGTCCTGTGCGAGGTCTGGGGAGCCCAGGGGGCTGCTGAGGCCCCAGCACGGAGGGGGATGGGAAGCGTCGCTGGCCTGCCCGGGGCTGCTGCCGAGGAAAGGCCGTGCTCCAGGCCGAAGGCCCCCGCCCCTGGGGCTGAGCAGCAGCGCAGGTGGAGGGCCCAGGGCACCCGGGCACCGGGAGGGGAGGCTGCCCCGGCTCCACCTGCCTGGGCCCGGAAGTGAGTGCCGAGGGGAGGGGGGATAATCACCCCTCGTCATCAGGTCTGTAAACACGGCAGCAAGGAGACCGCGGAGACCAGCAGCTGGGACTGGCTGCAGGGTGGGTGCCCGCAGGGAGGGTGCTGCAGGGGGGGTGCCTGCAGGGTAGGTGCCCAGAGGGTGGGTGCCGCAGGGGCGTTGCCCGGAGGGAGGGTGCCGCAGGGGGGGTGCCGCCTTTCTGTTGTGGGGGTTTGGGGAAAATTTGGGGGAAATGCACGGCAGGTGCTCAGTGAGCGACCACAGCGAGGTTTGTAGTAAAAGGTGAGGCTGCCAGTTCCAGACACTGCTCCCCCCGAGTGCCAGGCCCAGCGAGAATCCCACTGTCACTCTCACCCCGTCCACGGCCAGGCTGGGTGTGGCCGCCATTGGGCTGTCCCCCATCCCAGAGCCAGCCCCCCGAAACCAGCCCCAGGCAAAGGGCAAAGCCAAGACCCGCGGTGAAGCGAGGCCGATGGAAGGAGCCAGGCAAATTCTCCCAGGCCCATGGCCCACAGCAGGAGGCAGGAGGCAGGAGGCAGGAGGCAGGAGGCAGGAGGCAATCCGGAAAAAGTGATCAGTGTGACCCCCCCCCCCCCCCCAGGCAGGACCTGGGGGCCGGCGGGGCGGGGCGCCAGGCGCAGGGGGAGCAGAGGGAGGCCCAGAGGACAGAGCCGGCGCCACAGGAGCGAGCGGAGCTGTGCTTCCCTGGTGCGGCCGGGGTTCCTGTTTCACTGGGAAAGGCCGGGCCGTCTGACCCGGAGCCAGTGTCAGCCTAGAGGGCAGAGCAGGCGCCACCCCCGGGCGCTGGTCCTCAGGCGCGTCCCCGTGACCGATGGGGTCCAGGCTGCACCCCATGAAGCCGGCGGCCCAGGAGCGGCGGAGGAAGGGGAGGCGGAGAGTGGCCCCTGCCGCCTGTGCCCGGCTCTTTTGGGGCAAAAAAGTGAAAATGGCGCAGCGCTGCCCTTTGCCCGGCCACACCGGGACCGGGAGGGGGCGCGGTGAAGCGGCTGCGGAAGATCCCGGCGGTGCCAGCCCGGTCGGCGTGAGGGCAGCGGCCGCCCAGCACAGGGAGCCGGTCCTCCCCGAAAGCCAGCCAGGACGGGCGGGGTCAGGGCAAACGGACACATGGAAACATAAACGTGGACGACAGCCAGGCGGAACCCCAGCTCCCGCCCCCCAGACGAGAGGGGAAGGGGAGCCAGGCGGAGCCCGAGGTGAAGCGCTCCTCATGCGGCCGTGACCCCAGCGGCTGAGGCAGCCACGTCCAGACTTAAAGACCGCCGTCTCCGTCCGCTCAGGCCCTGAGGGGGGGGCCCTGGGAGGCCCAGTGTCCGCCCTGAGGCCTGGGTGCTGCCCCTCAGGAGGGACAGATTGAACCCCCCGGGCTGAGCCCGCGCCTGCCCAACACCTCGTGCAGGTCAGCCCTGGGAGGCCGAGCTGACACAGGCCAGGGGACAGGACTTATTTCCTGGCCGCTTCCAAGCCCCTCGCCGCAAACAGCACTGACCATCACCAGCGGCTCAGACGAGGCCCCCAGGGAGGGCCGGGCAGAGGAACGGGCGGGAAGGGGAGCAGGCGGGAGGCAGGTCCTCGGCAGCCAGCCCTCCCAGGACTTCACGGAGGAGATAATCTTCCCGTGATTATGACCAACCCTCCCGTTGCTTAGCAACACATAATTAAGGAATATGTTTTCCGATCCGCTTTGCAAGCCCAGCCATTATCAGATGAAATTACTGGAGCAACAAATGTCATCGCCATGCAAATCAGCGGCTGCGAGGGAGAACGTGTGACCGGAGGGGAGGCGGCCTCGGAAATCATCCAGGTTCCTTAGCCGCACGGGGACTTTTTTGTTTTTTTAACAAAAGGCAAGTAAACTGCTCAGACTTCAAAATAAATCCATCCATGAGACAAACACGAGAACCTGCAGACAGGAGACCAGCCGGGCCCCGCAGCGTCTCAGCCAGCCAGCGGCCAGCGTGCCCCCCCCCAGCGCCCGCCTCTCCCGCTTCCCAAACAGAATGCGGGCGGCACCCCTCGCCTGGCTGCTGCCCGACCAGCCCCTGAGGTGTTTCCCACGGCGGCGCAAGTCCCGGCCAGCGAGCGACAGGGTCTGTGGGTGCCGGACAGCACCCCACCTTCTCCCAGCACCCCGCCTTCTCCAAGCCGTTCCCCCCCCCCCCCCCAACTAGCGGCTGCGTCTGTTCCCAACGATTTCCCAGTTTCTCCCAGACACACGGCCGTTTCAGCGCCAAAAAGGAAAAGCCACCGACCGCCCTGAGCTGCCCCGGAGCGGGGGTGTGTGGCCCCAGGCCCAGCGCCTGTGGGTGGTGTGAGAGCATGCGTGGTGTGTGTGGTGTCTGTATGAGAGCGTGTGTGGTGTGTGTGGTGTCTGTGTGAGAGCGTGTGGGGTGTGTGGCCTCCCGAGCTCAGCCTGAGAGCACAGAAGCCAGGACCCCGTGGACCCCCGCCCTCCTGTCCCCGGGCCCCTGGGGGAGGAGGGGGTGCATTACTTGGTTCCGGGGCGAGCATGGTGGACACGATGATGGGCGCCCCGGTCCGCCGGGCCACCTTTTGGGAGGGCGCGTGCGGCGTGTGCAGGCTCGGGCCGGCCGGCTCCCCGGGGGCCGGGGGCCTCCGCAGCGGCGCGGCGTGCAGGCTCCGCTCCCGCTTGAGCAGCTCCATGGGCACCGTGTACGCCGTGGAGTAGGCCGTCCGTGCCGGCGGCGGGAACGCGGGGCCCGGCCGCGCCGAGAGGGGGCAGGGCCCGGGGGAGCCGTACCCCGAGTCGGCGGGGAAGTGGGGGGCCGGGTAGGCGGCCGCGTCCGGGAGGTGCTGGGAGGGCGCGCTGGAGGGCCGGCGCCCGGGGGCCCCGCGGGGGGCCGCCTGCAGGGGGCCCAGGGGCTGGGGCTGCGGGTCCCCGGGCAGCTCGGGGCGGGTGCGGGGCGCGGGGCCGCCCGGGCCCTGCCTGCGCAGCTGCATCTCGGTCCGGCAGTGGCCGGCCAGGCGGCTGAGCACGCGGGCCTGGCCCAGGTTGGGGGCCACGCACTTGATGTCGGCCTCCTCCAGCGAGGCCAGCACGGCCGGGCAGTCGAAGCCCTGCTGCAGCAGCGCCGCCAGCGTGGCCTCCGCCACCCCCTCGGCCCGCAGCAGCGCCAGGAACTCGGGCGGCGCGGCCCTCCGGCCGGCCGGCCCCGGGAGGCTCAGGTCCGCCTCGCCGCCCTCGGGCCCGTAGCCACCGTGCGGGGCGCCCGGCCCCCCGTCAGAGGCCGCCCCGGTGGGGTCCACGACCAGGCAGGTGGGGGCGGCCTGCCGGGCGGGGGCCGGGTCCGCGGGCCGCTCCCCGGCGTCCTCGTAGGCGGCCAGCTCCCCGTAGCGCGCGGGCGGCCCCAGCGCCACCGCTTTACCCGCGGGGGCCCCCCAGCCGGGCACGTGCTCCCAGGCCACGCGGCCGCCGTAGCCGGGCAGCGGCCGGGGCCCGGGGTCCCGGGGCGGCAGGCGCGCGGCCAGCACGGCCTGGCGGCTGCCGTAGAAGGCGAAGTCCGGCGCCGAGCCCTTCCTGCCGGCCACGGCGCCGTAGAAGGCCTCCTGGCACAGGTCGGGCGCCGCTTCGTGCCAGGGCCCCCCGTCCGTCAGCGCGCTCCGGCCCGCCGCCTCGGCCGCCTCCCAGGGGTCCTCGCCCCAGCCGGCGGCATCCCAGCTCTGCGACCGCCCCACCCCGACGGGCCTGCTGGGCACCGGCATGGGCGGACGGGGGTCTGCACCGATCTCCAGCCGCACACATCCAGCCGCCGCGCCAAGCCGGAGCTGGCAGAGCACCGCGGGTGTCCTATTGCCGGGGACGCCTCAATTATTAATCCCGGAACCCGAGCGGTGGCCGGCCTCCCCGCCCGCAGCCCCGCCCGGCTCCCAGGCCCGGCTGCCCGGGGATTAGGAGCTAAATAAAGCCTGAGCTTCTGTCCTGCTCACCAGCCGGAAGCCGCGGGCTAGCAGGCCCCCGACCTGCAGCGGGTATGGCTCCGGCTCACCTCCCGGCCTCCCCAGGGTGCTCTCTGGGCGGCCCCTCCCTCTCCCCTCCCCCCTCCCAAAGCGGCCTGCCCGCCCCCCCCGCATCCGCTCCCCCCCACAAGGGACAGAAGGGAAGAGGAAAAGACGCTTTAATGTGGGTCCAATCCTAATCCGCCGATGAAATGTTAATCCACTGCGCACGGCTCAGAACAGATTAACCGGACAGGCAGGCTGGTGGGTAAAAAGGCCGGCTCCTGCGGTTCTAGAACGAGGCGCCGATGCCTCACCCACACGGACCTCCGGCCCGAGGAGCCTGGGCGGGGACCAATCCGGAGCTGGGATCGGTGAACTCCATCCAGAGCCTGGGCAGAGGCCCGGACCAGCTCCGGCCGCTGTGCAGCAAGGCCGAGGCTCTTTAAAAAACACTATTCACTCCAGAGAGGAAGGAGCCTGCCACCCGGCCTGTGCCCGGGCCAGCACCGAGCCGTGACCTCCTGGTCCAACCACTGAACCACGCCGGCCCAGCCACACAAAAACCCTTTTCGAAGGGAGACAGTGCGGCCTCTGTGAGGCAGGAAGGGGCAGACCGTTTCCAGGAACTGGGGAGACGGCGCGGAGGGCAGCGCCTGCCGCCCGGGCCGGTCGGTGTGGATGCACCTTCGGGACAACCTGCTTGTCAGCACGGTCCCCGGAGCCGGCTCGGGCAATGGCCGTCTGTTTAGGGACGCGGCTCCCTTCCTCTGTTGTCAGTAAAAATGTTTTTGAAGAGCAGCCTTCGCGTTTTGCTCCAGAGCAGTCTGTTATTGCCCCAGCCCTCTCCCCCTCCACGCCGGGCCGCGGGCAGAGGGAAGCAGGGCACCAGCCCCTGGCCCCAGCTGTGCTGGCCCCGCCCAGCTGCAGGCCGGCCCTCCTCAGGACAGGACGCCCCGCTCACCTACGCCCACTCCGCTCCCTGCACGCCGGGGCAGCGGTCAGCAGGCTCATCGTCAGCAGAGCCGAACAGCGACAGTTCAGTGACTGACATTTCTTTTGAGAGCCAACTTTTTAAACTTAAACTTCTTCTAACGCCACTTCTATAAAACAGACTCTCCCAGGCCGCGGTGTTCTGTGGAAGAGCCACACTCAAGGGGCCAAAGAGCCACAGTTTGCTGACCACGGCCTTAGAAGACACAGGGCAAAAGGCAGGCACACAGAGCCGGCCGAATGAGGACAGCGCGCTCCGGTTACCGAGATCTCCCGGCTCCCGGCAGGCCCCGCCTCCGGGCTGGTCTCCGGGCCTGGCTCGCAGGCTGCCTCCCCCCCTCCCTGCGCGAAGGCTGAGACACAGCGGCTTCCCTGGTGGCGCCGCAGGGAGAGCACGCACAAGGCGGGTCCACGCGGAGGCAGCATCGTCAGGCAGGCCTTTGCCCGAGAAACAGCCCACATCTCCTCCCCTCCCGTCTCAGACCTGAACGCAGGCCCCGGGGGGACTCCGCCTCCCCCGCCCCTGCCAGCGAACCCGCTGTGGGGACCCCGCCCTGCGGAGTGACCCCGGGCGGGGCGGGCGTCTCTGGCACCAGGCCTGTCACGGGGACCGAATGTTAAGGCTTCACCTGCTGGCCGTGCAGGCACCAGGCCCTGGCGTAGGCGTTCTGTGCCCACAGGATGCGCCAGGAGCGGTGACTGTCACACTGAGACGCTGGGCTGGGAGGAGCGGGCCGGTGGGGCCCAGGGCCGGGGACCAGCCCCAGAGCCAGCACCCATGGACCAGAACTCCGGGCCGCCTGGGCTCTCTGCCCCTTCAGAAATCCCCAAAGCCCCCAAGTGTCCCCAACTCTGTCACTGACAAGAGTAGCTATTTGAGCGTCAGAGTAACCGCTAAGAGGCAACCTCTCAACCCCCCAACTCAAAACAGGGCGCCGGGGGCGCCTGCAGGCCAGGACCCGGCCTTTAGCCAACGGAGGGCCGAGGCCTGAGCCGCAGTGTCAGCGCTCCTGCTGGTTCCTTCTCCGCTCTTCTTGTAATGACAAAACCGGACAGCAGGTGGCGACCGTGCCCCACTCCGGCAGACAAGCTGCGGAGCCCGGTCCCGTCCCCACTGGGATGACGCGTCTCCCGTGGAGGGTGAAAACCCCAGACGGACCTGCTGCTCAGCACCGCGGCCTGTGAGCAGTGGAGGTTCCGGAAAGGACCGTCTTTCTGAGAACTCGTGTTGGCGACACCCAGCACGACGTCCAATTCCGAAAGAGGAACGAGCCCCCAGACCTGGCTCTGAGCCGAGGACGCGCTCCCGTGGCTAACTGCCCGCCCGGGCGGGGCCTCCTCCGGGGACGGCCAGCCCTCCGCTTCTGGTCCCCCTCCTAGGCCAGCAGCCGGCCCGGGCAGCCCCACCCCCTCGGCTCCGGGCGATGAGAGGTCAGAGGGCCTCCCGGCTCCAGGGTCCCACTTCCCACTTTCTGCTGAGCCCAGACGGCTGGTTTGTCCTGCCACGTCTCAGAGCTTGTGTTTACCCAGCTCCGGCCTTTAAGCTGTTCTTCCTCTGTCCCCAGAACACCTGCTCGAGAGGTGGACACCCTCCTGGGTGCCTGGGCACAAGGGGGCGGGGGCAAGAACAGCAGCGGCAGCACAAAGCCAAGGCCGCGTCACCCTCCCTGGCCCTCGGAGTGGACGCGGGGCAGTGGATGCGGGCAGTGTGGACACGGGCGGAGTGGACACGCTGCTCTTAGAATTGGCGAGTTTAAATAACCCTGCCGAGTGCAGTCGGAGCCCAACAGCGCATGGACAAGAGCGGAGGGAAGCTGAAGCCTGCACGTCACAGACACTAAGCAACAGAACTAGTAAAACATTCAACCTGGTTCTCTCCTGCAGAAGGCGAGGCCTGCGCCTCCAAACTGACCTTAACCCAGAACGGCGGCCAGCGGCCAGCGGCAGGGACCGGTGGCCAGTGACCGGGAGGAAGGCACTCATTTCCTTCCTCGCAGACTTCCACGAAGCTTTGCCTTGGCTGCTTCCTCTGCTGACCTCCGTCCTGACCCGGGGCTCGGTTCCAGCATCATCGACATTGTCTAGCTGACTGCTGTATATTTACACAGCTAAGGCAATTAGCGCTAATCACGTAATTACTGGAAATGTGGGTAATTGTCTGATCCAAAATATAATTATAATGTATAGCAACATTATGAATCCCATTTTAAATATCCACATTTTGGACCTATTTGTAGATATTTATTGCAAATGATTGTGGACTACCTATAGACAGCCAGCTTCAACACTGATTCTTTTTTTTAAATCCTCACCTGAGGATATTTTTCCAACTAGTTTTTAGAGAGAGTGGAAGGGAGCGAGAGAATGAGAGAAAGAGGGGGTAGGGAGAAAGGGGGGGAGGAAGATAGATAGTCATCAATTGGTTGCTTCCCACAGGCACCCAGAATGGGGACCAAACCTGTAGCTTAGGTTCCTGCCTTTGACTGGGAGTCGAACCCGAGACCCTTCGGTGGTCGGGCGACTTGCCAACTGTGATGGCGAGCCCGCCCGCCATGCCAGCGAACGCCCAGGGGGAAACCAAGGCCTCGGGTCCTGAGCAGCCGCCGCAGGCCCTGCTCCCATCTCGATGGCTGGGTATCAAGCACCGCAATCAAGCCGAGCCCAAGGACACGTGCAGACAGAGCGCTGCCCAGCAATCCCCGCCGGGCCTGCCGTCGCTCAGACCGTGTTCCAGCTGCTGGGACGGAGGCCACGCCCGGAGCAGGGGGGCCTCTGCGCTGTGCGAACCCCGAGCCCCGGCATCCGGGCGAAGGCCCTGCACCTGGGCAGACCTCCGCCGCCATCCCTACAGGAGCCGGAGGCTCCGCCGCAGCTGGAACTCATTCAGTAACGTTCGGACCACGATTCAGAAGTTACGGTGTGCTGCCACTCGGCAGGACGCGGCTCTGGATGCCTCTCACCCCCCTCCCCCCGCCCCGGCTGTGGCCACGTCTACTGAGAGGACACATCTGCATGGACAACCGGTGGACACGCACTCCTGTCCGAGTCAGGGACCGACCAGGTGGGAGCACTGGCTGAGCCGGCCTGGTGCCCGGGGGCGTCCCCCAGGAGAGGGCGCTGCTTCCTCAGCCTTGTCAGTGCCGGGCCATTCCCGTTAGATGTTAATCGGGTTTGTTTTCCTCTCACAGGGGACGCACTCGCACGTCCTCAGAGAGCAGGGCGCGCACACAGGGCAGCCGGCTCCTGGGATCCACGTGCCATTCATCCTTGCAAACGTCTTAATTCGAAACAGGGCGAACCGGAACCCTCAGGAAGTGAGGAAGATGGCTCTAATATCCAGGTCTTTCATATGCAAATGACCGAGGCCTCCTTCCTCCCCAGCTTCCTCCCGCCCACCCGCCCGGAGGCCAGGCCTCGACCTCTGTGCAAAGGTCAGGCCTGCTGAGGCTGAGGCCTCGCTGGGCTGGGGCTGTGCGCGCCGTCTGGCCGGGGAACCCCGGTGCCCTTCCCGATGGAGGCGGCACCGCGGCCTTGGCTGAAACCACCCAGCACGTGGCTCTTACCTTCGCAAATCCTGTCCAATCGCTGGCGCTTGACTTTGTGCTTATCCACAAGGGCCATTCTTTAGCGGACTTTGCAACTCTGATTCAAGGCCAGCGGTCCTCTAAGGCTTAGGGGGACGGGCAGGAGGCTGCGGGCATGACGCCGCTATGGACCTGCAACAAGGAGAAAAGAGCCTTACTCTCCGGGCCTCTTCTGTGAACTCCAGGCTGCAAACAGCAACGAGCCGCTGGCCTGCAGCGGGATGACCTGTCCGCACTGCCAGAGCCGAGCACAGCCCGCTGACCTGTGCGGTGCGTGTGCGACCCCAGGCAGAGCGGCGCAGGCCAGGAGCACCTGGGGGCGGCGCAGGCCCGCGGCCCGCGGCCGGGCGGTTCACAGGAACTGCCACGCCACGCTGCCCGCCGGGGGCCGGGGGCCGGGGGCCGGGGTCAGGGGTCAGTGCCATGGAGGACAACACAGCCTTGGCCGCCACGGCAGGAGAACGGGACAGAAAGGCCCGCCCTCCTCACCGGGCTCAGTGCCATCTCCCCAGCCATCGCGAGGGCAGCGTCCAGGCAGGAGGGCTGGGGACGAGGAGCCTCCGAGGGAAAGCCATGGACCACGGAGGATGAGGAGGGAGCCCGTGGCTCTCGCTCCGGGAGGCTCCGACCCTCACTTCCGCCTCACCCATGGGCCAGCCCAGACCATCCTGCTGCCTGCCCCAGCTCTGAGCTCGCCGCTGCAGCTCGCCGTGGCTGGACAGCACCCACAGCAAAGAGGTGCCCAGACACCCAGCCACAGAGGGACAGGGACAGAGGGAGGCCCGTCCCTCTGCCCCAGGCCGGCCCGCAGGCTGACTGTGGAAAGGCAGGTGCTCACAGCCCCTGGTGGTTAACGGCTAATTTCCCAGCAACAAGACTGAAAAAGCACCCCAAACATTTATGGCAATAATTCTGTGGCCTGCTTTTAAAAACATATATTTTACTGATTTTTCACAGGAGGGAAGAGGGATAGAGTTAGAAACATCGATGAGAGAGAAACATCGACCAGCTGCCTCCTGCACACCCCCCACTGGGGATGTGCCCGCAACCAAGGTGCATGCCTTTGACCAGATTCGAACCCAAGACCCTTCAGTCCGCAGGCCGACAGCCACACCAGTTAGGGCTGTGTGGTGTTTTTTTAAAGAGCCAGGCAGAAGCACAACGTCTGTTCCATAAATAATTAACGCAACACGAATTCGCAAGCTGCCCAGACTCTTCCCACAATGGAGTCCTCACACCGGGCAGGGCTGGAGAGGGGCCGGGCTGGGGAGGGGCCGGGCTGGGGAGGGGCCGGGCCAGGCTGGGGAGAGGCCGGGCTGGGGAGATGAAGGAGCCCTCACCTGGTCACCGGCGGAAGGCCTGGGCGGGTGACGCTGCAGTGGACAGTTCTGCTTTGCACAGTGGGGAGGGGGATGGCCATCACAGAGGATAGGACCCGTGTGCCCCGGGGGCCCTCGGCCTGCCCAGAGCTTGGGTCCGAGCGCTGACCAAGCGCATGGCTCTCCCGGACGCGGTGGTGAAGCCAGAGCCCGGGCGGGCGGCCCCGCAGAGGGTGAGGGTTAACTTGTTCGAGTTTGTGAGCTGTCTCAGGGGAGGGGCGACAGCGTCACGTCTGAGCGGGATGGAGCGCACACCTCGCCCTCCAGTGCCTGTGTGAGGCACAGCCTCCCCGGCTCCCTCTGGATTTTAATCTGAGTAATTAGAGGCTTCCCGAAAACCTGATGGCAGAACCTCCATTATGCAATCAAAGGGAAGACCGGCATCAGCTTACACAAATCAATGTGTCCGTTATTTATAAAAGTTTTTAAAAAGCACTGACTGTGTGCCTGGCTTTGGGGAGGGTGGGAGGGGAGAGCCCCGTGGCCGGCTCTCCTGGGCCCTCCGCTGTGGGCCGTCCCAGGTGGCCACGCACACAGGGAGTCTGGGTGTGCGTGGTCTGGACCTGGTGGCAGTCACCTCTGATTCCCGAAGCTTCCATCCCCTCCTGCAGCATTTCTTTGGAAGCAAGAACTTAGGAAATGCTCCTGCAGGGACTAACTGACACAGCCCTCTCGGCGGCAGGCACAGCTGAGGGCAGGGTAACGGTGGGAGGGTGAGATGAGCCACGGAAATACAAAGGCTCCCAGCAGGCCCCGGGGCACAGGGACCCCGCCCCCCTCCAGGGTCTCCTGCACCACAGGCCACAAGGCCGGGAGGGACCCAGCGGAGAAGCATCAGCGCTGAGCACAGGTGAGGGCGGTAACGGCCGGAGCAGGCGGGCCGCCCTCCGACTCCTCCGGCCCAGCTGTCTCGGGTGCTCAGGCTCCTTTAAGAACCTGGCACGGCTCGGGCCCAGCAGGAGCGGTAAGCCCCGGGCCTGGGCGGCCGGCGGGGGACCCTCCCACGGGCTCTGCGGTCTCACTCAGTACACTGGGTACAACAGACAAGTGGCCGGGGTGGGGTGAGCGGGGAGCCCGGCCGGGTTAAACAGCAGACTGACTCCGCAGCCAACAGCCGCAGGGTCTCTTTGAGGGTGAAACGGAGCCTGTGGGCTGAGATCGTGGGCGCTGGCTCAGTAGCTGGCAGCATGTTTCTTTATTTTTGTCCCCCCCGCCCCCACGTTGAAAACAGGCTTAGCCACCAAGGAGCACGAGGTGTGCAGGGCAGCCTCGCCCCACAGCCCACCCTGCCAGGGGTAAGCAGGGGACCCGTAACCACACTGAGGCTGCCACTCAAGTCCCGGCTGTTATCTGTCCCCAGGGAAGGCCCAGTGCAGCCCAGCCCTCGGGCGGCAAGGTCACACCCTGGTCACTGCCCTCGATCGGCTCTGGGGGCCCCACCCTCTGCTCCCGGGGCTGATGCAACAATGGCCTCAGACAGACGCACAGACACAGTCCACAGTCCACCTCCCTTTCCCACGCCTGCGCCTGGCGCTGGGGAACTGAGACGTGTGCGGGTTTAAAACGCCCACACACCGTACTGCGGGAACCCTAGCTCCGGGTCACCAGGCTGGATGAGTGTCTGTTCCTTTAAAAGGTAATACGCTGCTTTGTAATTCACGGGGTCCCAGGCAGGACCAGGCCGTGGGTGGGGACGGAGGTGGACTGCCTGCCTGCATCCCCAGCTCGGGACAGGGCACTGCCTGCCTGCATCCCCCGCTAGGGACAGGGCACTGCCTGCCTGCATCCCCCGCTCGGACAGGGCACTGCCTGCCTGCATCCCCGGTCAGATGCTGCGGGCCTGGGAGGCTTGACGGAGGACCTCAGGCTGCGCCCCCTGCCGGGAGGGGTTTGACGGGGGTGGGGACGGCCGGGTCTGAGTCTCCTGCGTTTTCTAAGTGCGTGCTGGGGGTACGGGGACGTGGGTGGGTGGGGTGTGGGGGGACAGGGGGGCAGGGACTTGACTCTCGGTCCCATGGCCCCAGACCCTGACAGGGAGATTTTATATATGTTTTACTAATTTTCTTTCATCTGACACTCACTTCTATTATAGAGAAAGGGCACATATCAATATTAAAATATTTCTCTAATTAATTCCCTTCTAACGTGCACGAATGTTGTGCACCGGACCACTAGTACAAGTATAAAAACCACCGTCCACAATTCAGGGCAGGTCAAAACCTGCCACCCAGTTGGTGACAAGAGAATTCAAATTCCCTGAACTTCTATCCGTGGGTGTCAGATAAGGATCTTGGGCCTGCGACCCCCCTCTTTGCACCTGCCGCTTCCCCCCAACATTCTCTGGGGCTTTGAAGGAGACAGAAGTAGCTGTAGACCCAGCTCCCCGGGCTCGCCCTGTCGGAGAACAGAGCGAGCGGTCGGAGCGCGTGCAGGCCGCCTGGCGGCGTGGTCTGCCAGGTCGGAGGCCGTCCCGAGGGAGCAAATGCAGACACGGCGCCGGACGAACCACGGAGACAGCAGGCCCAGAGCAGGAGCGGCTCCTAAGGGCTGTGCTGTGTGCGCCATGACGGGGACTCAGAGCTGTCTTCCCGCTGAAGACAGCGAGGCCTCCCTGTGAAGGATTCCCACACCCTTAAAAGCACCTGGCTTAAAATCAAGCTTTAGGAAGAAATATTGTCACAAAGCATCCTTTAGAAGCACAGGCGAAACGAAACAGAAAGGATAAAGGCACATAAGCTTTGGTCTGCACGGAGGGGAGGGGAAGCCTGGCTGGGGACCGAGGACCCACGCACAGGCTTGTTCTCTTCCCCGTCCTCCCCTTGGGAGGAGAGTGGCCAAGACCAGCTGAACGGGGCCCACCCTGACCTTGACCCTGACCAACAACTCCTCCTTGGCTGCATACAGAGAGCAAGAAATCTCTGCGGAATGCTTACACCGAGCGAGGAAAGTGAACACGGCCCGGAGGGCGCGCCCAGAGCGTTGGAACGTTCTCAGGAAATGCCCGCAGACGGGCCTCCGCCTAAGGAGGTCGCTCAGGGCCCAGGGGTCACCGAGGCGGTGTCTGCCGCCTGCGATACAATCGTGCAGCCACAGATGAAGCAGCTGATAGCCACTGAGGGCCGGGCCCGGGGGCCACGGGGGAGGAGCCACGGAGGACAGCTGTGTGGACGCCACTGCTAAGCTGTGCTGAGCTTGAAAACACCGAGTCTAAGCTATGGGGTGTGGGGGGTGGGGACTAGTAAAAATTTAACATTTTTAAGGCAACTTTGGATTATTTGGCTTATTCTAACATATATGAGTTATATGTGTATTAAAATGTCTAATAAAGACAATTACAGGAATAAGCTGGTTGTCAGCCCTCGCCGGTTTGGCTCAGTGGATAGAGCACCAGCCTGTGGCCTGAGAGGTCCGGGTTTGATTCCGGTCAAGGGCACATGCCCAGGTTGCGGGCTCGGTCTGACGTGCAGGAGGCAGCCAATCAGCGATTCGCTCTCATCATTGGTGTTTCTCTGTCTGCCTTCCTCTTGGAAATCAATAAAGATATATTTAAGAAACCTTTTAAACAAGTGGCGGTGATGGGATCTTGAATTTTTAGAGATCGCGTGGACAGACTTGGGAGATGCCTGCTCCTGCTGCCGCTGGAATGCCTCCACCGCCTGCTGTCTTCTCGAGCCCCGTCCCGCGGGGCCAGGCTGCCCTGTGAGACCAGCCCCTGCAGCGTGGACCCCACAGGAGGGCGTGCTCTCTGCACCCCGGGCTGGCTCACCGCGTGTGTGTGTGTGTGTGTGTGTAGCTGGCTTCTCTCCCAGCCCTTCCCAGAGCAGGCCCACCCAGAGGCCTGGTGCCCAGCACGGGGCCCTGCGGCCAGCAGAGGGCACTGCACGCCCTGCTCGGCCTCCGAGGCTGTGGGCTTAGCTGCTTGGCCAGGATCCCCGCCGCCCCCTCCCGGCTCCTGTCTCCCAGCTTGGCCTCTCGGAGAGCCGGGAGCTAGAGTCCAGAAAAGTTGGTGGTTTCAGGATGACACCCTGCATTTCCCTCAGGACGCAGAAGGCGGGCACCCCGCGCCGCCCTCACGGGAACACGCTCAGGCCTCGGACACCAGCCGGGCCGGGAGCACGGGGCCTGCCTGGCCGGTGCCTGGGCTGGCGGCGTGTCCCCCGAGCTGGGGGCCGGCACGGAGCAGAGGGGCTCGCCTGGTGGGTGAGCTCTCGTTAGCCCGGAGCCTGGTTTAAAGGCAGTCACCGAGGAGGGAGCACAGGGACGGGATGGAAAGCAGCTTGGCACAGACACTGTTTACCAGGAACGGGCTGAGGGGCTGGCAAAGGCCTGCCGGGTTCCCATGGCGAACCACAGCTTCCGGCACAGGCACACCGGGCCGCGGGTGACCTCAGCTCCCTCGCCCCCGGGTGTTTGCTGCAAACCTCAGACGCCTCAGAACGTACCACCACCCCGGACGCCCATTCGGAGGGAGGGGGGACACGGGGTTCCCAGGAGCGGGGCGGCCGCGGTGCCGGCCGGCGGAGGGAGGGCTTTCCCCGGGCCTCCGCCTGCCGGCCGGCCACAGCAGCAGGAGCCCACCTCGCCGTCTTCCTGATCACCGGGCTCCCAGAAGCCAAACACAGATGCAGCGCATCAGCCCCGCCCCCACCCCCGCCGGCACCCACAGGATCCGGCTGAGAAGGAAGGAGGGGCTGGTCAGCCCATCGGCGCGGAAGCAGGGGACACATGTCCCACCCTCCACAGGACCAGCATCCTCTCAGCCCCATGCGAAGCTAAGGTTGCCATAGCAACAGATGCCCCAAGGACATGGCTTATTCTTGGCCTGACTTGGCAGGTGATGTTCTGAAAGGACCCACACATGGGGATCCGAGTGCCCACCTGAGCCGACTCCGCCTTCTAGGCCACGGCCCCGGGAGCCCCTCGGCCCTGCCTGCTCGGACATCACAGGCCTCTCCACCTCGTTCCAACCCACAGCCCACGGCGGGGGGGACAACCCAGAGAGGCCTGTGGCCACTGGCAGCCAGGGAGAGGCTGAGAGGCCAACAGGAAGGCCGGGTCCGAGGCTGCCTGCAGGCCTTCAGCCCGAGGGCCCTCAGGCGGGCGGTGGGGATGCTACAGAGGAACTGACGGTGGGCCGGTGCGGGTCCATTTTCAGAAAGCAAGTGTCTGGGAAGATGATCTCACAGACAGCAGGAGCGCTCCCTCCAAACCCCCGCCTCCGGAACAGCAGGGGCCCCCTCGGTCCCAGTCCAGGGGGAGTGGACCAGAGCAGCCAGGCGGGGCCCAAGCCAAACAGGCGCCCGAGGACGGTAACCTGTTCGCAATCCACAGGCCGGCCGGAGCACAGGGCGCCGCCCAGCGCAGCTCACTCCCGTGGGCCGGCCACGAAACAGGAGTGCTGTCGGCCGGGCGGCATCCTTGTCAAACGAGGTGCTGCTCGCACGGCGCAGGGCCCAGCGGTCCAAAGCGCGGCTTCCTGTGAGCACTCCGCACGCAGAGGCTGGGACAGCGAAGGAGCCGCTGTTAACCTCCTAGAGGCCCGACGCACGGGCCCCGCTGGGCGCTCGGAAGGCCATTGCGCCGTCCAGTCTAATTAGCACCTTAGCTCCTTGGTATGTTATAGGCTCTATGCTCGGAGGGAGGAGCGGGTAGCAGGAGGGGCCTCTGCTCCGTTCAGAGCACCGCGCAGCCTTTCCCGCGACCAGAGCTGACAGATGGCCGAGATGCCGGGAACCCAGGGGCAGAGGCCTGGAGTGCAGCCTGGGCGGGGGCACACAAAACCGCTTGTGTGCGCACACATGCTTTTGTGGCCTGGACGGCTTCTTGGAATCATGGCATTTCTGGGCCATTCTGAGGCTTGAGAAATTAACAAATCCAAGCTGCTGCCCTCACAGACTGAGAACCCGAGACTCAACAACTCCAGTCACTTCCAGCCCATGTTTCTGCTCATCCCCACGGGCCCCCGCCATCCCCACAGGCCCCCGCCATCCCCACGGGCCCCCGCCATCCCCACGGACCCCCCGCCACCGCCACGGGCCCCCGCCATCCCCACGGGCCCCCGCCATCCCCACGGGCCCCCGCCATCCCCACGGATCCCCCGCCATCCCCACAAACTCCCCGCCATCCCCACGGGCCCCCGCCATCCCCACGGACCCCCCGCCACCCCCCGCCACCCCCCACAGTGCCGCCAGCTGTTGCCGATCGGAAATCTGAAGGCCCAGAGCCAGCTTCAGCCAGGCCTTCCAGGTTGAAAACGTGCAGTTCCTCTCATTGAGCCCCACCACCGCCCCTGAGCCCCGACTAACGCCCCAAAGGGGGAAACCCTCACACGCTGGCCAACAGACAGGCCAGCAGGACGGAGAGGGAAATGGTTGGAGTCTCACTAAGAAAACCTGCTCAGCCCCGGCAGGGCTCCGAGGGAAGGACCAGGGACCGCAGCTCTGACTGCGCGTTCCCGAAAGGCGAGGCTGTCCTTACCACACGCACACTGCACAACAGCCGGTACCCTGCACAACAGCCGGCACCCTGCACAACCGCCGGCACCCTGCACAACCGCCGGCACCCTGCACAACCGCCGGCACCCTGCACAACAGCCGGCACCCTGCACAACAGCCGGCACCCTGCACAACAGCCGGCACCCGCACAACCGCCGGCACCCCGCACAACCGCCGGCACCCCGCACAACCGCCGGCACCCTGCACAACAGCCGGCACCCTGCAGAGCCTTCTGGGCACCAGCGCACCGGCTCAGGGGCAGGCGGCCGCAAACACTCCCGCTCCGAGTCCAGAGCAAGGCGCCCCCCTCAGAGTACAACACACAGTCGCCCATCGCGGCCTCAACCTGCTCTGGCGAGGCTTCAGGGCGCTGCCCCAGCCTTCCAGGTGCCCCCACACATTGTCGGGGGGGCCCAGGGGAAGCCCGCTCCTCTGACCACACCCCGGCCCAGAGCGCCAGGCTCAGCGCACGTGCCCCGCGTCACTGCTGCGCCCTGTGGGCTTCCAGGGAGGCTGGGCACGGCCTCTACCCCCGCCTCCGCCACGCACGGCCCCGGCCGGTGGGGTCTGTACTCAGACCAGGGGTGTCGGCTCCAGAAACTCCCGCAGGCCTAGGCCTCCCATGCCATCACTGCCAGCCCGTCTCGGCAATGGCGGTCCAGGGCACACGGTGGTCCTCCTGGGGACCACCTCCCAGTCACCCCGGGACCCCACCCACCGCTGGATGGGTGGCGGTGCTCTCCCGGGGTGCTGGGAGCTGCCCGCATCCATGTCTGTGCCTGTTCCCGGGCACAGGGCAGCTCCAGCTGCGGGGTCAGCAGCTCTGTGGAGACCGGACTCGGGCGGGCTCAGTCCACCCGCCGCCTCCCAGGCTTCTCGCTGGGCAGAAGCAGGAAGCGGGGATCTTATTCTCAGAGGGAGCTCAGGAAGGGTTAAATGGGTTTTTGGAAACAAAAGTTATGAAAATGGCCCCAATACAATCTGATGAGGTCAGCGTGAACAGAGGCCTAATGACACCAGTAAGAAAAACCATCTGTCGGTGTCGAGAGGTCGGCAGGAAGTGGGTGGGACTCAGGCTGCTCCGATTGGCCGGGCCAGCGCTCCTAGAAAGAGAGCACATGGCCCCACTGAGCCCCGAACAACAGAGCCCCTGCGATGGTCCCCGAGCAGCCCCGCCGCACAGCCAGGCCCCGGGACCTGACTGCAGCCAGCCCTTTGTTCGCTCACCGAGGGGGCGGCCGGGAACACTGTGTGTGCACACGGGCGGCCTCTCGGGCACAGAATCTCCAGTTTCACTTTTTGGTGGAAAACTACTTGGTTCACTGGAACAGCAAATGTTTCAATAAATCCATCACCACAAAGTCCAGAAGACGCGTTTCTTTGGAAAAACAGGAAGTCCCGGTACATAACATGAGCGGCTTAAAATAGGGCCAAGTTCATTTGTTGACAAAAGCCCGGGCTTTTGGACCTGATTTGTCCCAGATCCAACTCACCTTTTAATCCTCCTTCCCAAGCGAATCCTGTTCCCTCAGCAACAGGCGGCCTGGGCTTTGTTAAGGTCTGACAGTCACAGGGCTGGCCGGGGGGGGGGGGGGCCTGGCTGTCCGCTGTCCTCAAGCCCCCGGCCCCCACAGGGCGCAGGAACACGGGGGCCGTGCCAGGCTTCTCGTCAGAGGCCTTCCGGAAACTTGTCTGTTCTTCACGGACAGCCAGAGCTTTACAGAAGCCCCGACTGCGACCCCGAGCTGCCCCCACACTTACCCCACACAGCAGGCAAAGCGGGGCGGCTGCGCCCACGCCTGGAAGCACCAGCCCCTCTCTGTCAGGACCAGGCGGGACGCAGCCAGGAGCCGTTCCCGTTCTCCCCAAAGGCGGGCAGTGCGAGCAGCTTGGGTACGAGCAACCCCCCAGGAACGGCAGACGGCTCCGCCGGCCGCGGTGCGCGCCGGTCCGGGGCTCCTCTGGGCGCCGCCCCCGCACTGACCCCTGCTCCCCGCACTGACCGGCAGCAGCAGGAGGCGGCGTGCACACCGCGCAGCAGGGCGCGCACAGACTACATCCGTGTTAAAAGAAAACCACGGAGTGTGTACAGGTCAGAGGCTCAGCCAGCCACGCTGTGGGGGCCGCCCCGGGCCGGGGTCTCCCGTGGCCACAGAGTGCCCTCTGCCCCGTCCTCGGCCGTCCGGGCGGGGCAGACCGCGCCGCCGCCTCGGTTCGGGTGGGCTGCCGGCTGCAGAGAAGCCAGGAGGCAAGCGCTTTCGTTTAAAAAGTAAAACCGTGGACAACTAGAGTGAGAAGCGGGGGAAACAGGATGCGTGGTTTAAAAAAACACCACCGTTTAGATGAGATTTAGCCTGACTCCAAGACCTGCCTTCAGGGACCCGCCCTGGCTCCCAGCTGTCCCGGAAAGGCCCCGCTGCAGCAGCGCCCTGCCCCAGCGGGCCGCTGCCCGGCCTGCGTCACCCGAGCCGCCAGTGAGGGCAGCGGAGCCGCAGCGACCCGGGTGTGGGTGCGTGTGTGTCTGTGTGTGTCTCTGTGTGTGTGTGTGTGTGTGTGTGTCTGTGTGTGTGTGTGTCTGTGTGTGTGTCTGTGTGTGTGTGTCTGTGTGTGTGTCTGTGTGTGTGTCTGTGTGTGTGTCTCTGTGTGTGTGTGTGTGTGTGTGTCTGTGTGTGTGTGTGGGGGGGTGTCTGTGTGTGTCTGTGTGTGTGTGTGGGGGGGGTGTCTGTGTGTGTGTGTGTGTGTCTGTGTGTGTGTGTGTGTGTGTGTGAGTGGGTGTCTGTGTCTGTGTGTGTGTCTGTGTGTGTGTGTCTCTGTGTGTGTGTGTGTGTGTGTGTGTGTCTGTGTGTGTGTGTCTGTGTGTGTGAGTGGGTGTCTGTGTGTGTGTGTCTATGTGTGTGTGTGGGGTGTCTGTGTGTGTGTGTGTGTGTGTGTGTGTATCTGGGAAGAGCCTGCGGGGGCCCCGTCTGGGCTCCCTGGGAGCCAGAGCCAGGAAGAGGGTGTGTCAGGGAGTCGGATGAGGCCTGGCTTTGCTGCTCTTCTGGGGAGACCCTCGGGCAGAGGGGGGGCTCAGGATGGATCAGAAGGCCATCGCCCTGTGAGCACACTCCGCAGCCCCACCCGCGACCCTCAAAGCACATGGCTGCTGAGACCCCAAGCCCCAGTCACTCACCGGAGAGCGGAGGACGCGGAGCTGGAGCACGTGGACGGCCGTGGCCAGGCGCACACGCACACGCACTCCACACAGTTCACTCAGCACCGCGTGCTATTTTTACCCTCCACCACCCTCCCAGGGAAGCCGCGGCAGAAAATGGGCTGCGGTGCTCCGGCTCCCGCCTCCCGCCTCCCCTCATACCGTCCGCCGACTACCTGCTTCCCGCCTCAGGGAGGCACCATGAATATGTCATTTGAAACTGAGTTCAAGACTTTTTTCCCCTGGCTGATGGCCAGTTCGATTCCCAGTCAGGGCTCAGGCCCGGGTTGTGGGCGCAACCCCCAGGGGGTGGTGTGCAGGAGGCAGCTGATCAGTGATTCTCTCTCATCACTGATGTTTCCCTCTCTCCCTTGCTCTGAGAAAGGTTTGAGTAGCTTTTAAATGGAAATGCAGTGTGACTCACCAGGCCTGCTGAGGCCCCCGCCCTCTCCGGCCTGCCTGTCACAGCTCCCGGCGGCCAGCCTCAGCTGCTGTGAGCCGGCCTGTGGCTGTCACCGGTGCCGGGCAGGGCCGAGTGCCCGCTGGGAGGACAGACCAAGGAGGGCCAGGGAGGCAGAGATTTCAGGCCGACAATGCAGCCTCACACCTGTAAGTGTTCCCCGTTCTAGAACCTTCCAGCCTGCCCTGGTGTGCCCAAGGGCACGGGCCCCTCTCTGCTCCAGATCCCCGAGGCCCTGCAGAGGCAAAGCGCCTGGTGTGTTCACGGTTTCACTCAGGACACCTGCCCGGGTGTCCCAGCAAGCTGAGCACACCGCCCCCCGCACTGTTCAGGAATGTCCCCGGACGAAGCAAACTGCGGAGCAAACATGGCATTTCTGTCCGCGGGGCCGGCCAACTCTAAAAACACTTCCTGGCAGGAACTGCCCTGCCCCTGGGGGAGTGGCTTCTACACAAGGAGCAGCCTGGGAAGGAACAGGGGCTCCCCCTCCTCCTGGCCCCCTGCAAACACCAGCTCTGTCCCGCTCAGCTGGAGGGCCCATCCTGGCTGGGCGGCGGGGACTCAGCCACCAGGAGAACGGGCTCTGAGAGCAAAGCCGGTCCCGGGCCGAGGCAGAGCCGCTGCTCTCACACACACGGAGCCGGGCGCCGCTGGGCCCCGCTCCCGCCGGGTAAACCCACGGCCACGTAAAGACCCGATTCTTACCGAATCAGTCCCCGCGATCATCAGTCAGGGACGGCGGGGCTGGGATTCGCGCACAGGACCAGCTCCCAGGGTGAACAGGCTCGAGGCCGAAAGCTCCGCGCTGGGTCTCGCTCCCGAAGCCGGAGGGTCTGCGAGGACAGGCGTGCGGAGGGGACGGGGTGGTCCCTGCACCACGTCATCAGCGCCTCCCAGGCACCTGACGCCTCGCACCCACCCTCGAGCCCACTGTAATCAACGACCCAGACCCAGCGCCACCTTCCTGCGGGGACGGTATTTAAAAGGCACCAGACGACGGGTCACTGCGGCTTGTTGTAGTTCCCCAGGGCAATGGCGTTACAACCGCGCGTACGGTGCAGCGGGCAGCGGGAGGGAGAGCAACCGAGGCCCGGCGACGAGAGGAAGACGCGTTGTGCTTCCGGGGCGGGAGACACGGTGGTCCCAGCTGGAGGCGCCGGCCTGGGATGGGGGACCCCGCTGCTCGCTGGACGGTTACTATTCCTCACCCCAATCCCACGCCTGCTGGACGCTGCCCGCTGGACCCGGGCCGGGCATGAACAGGTCAGCTCGCTGAAAAAGCCCCCCCGGGGTCACGGCTGGGGGCGGGCGTCTTGGACAGAACAGTGCCAAGGCCACGGTCAGGCCGGTTTCCGAGACTCGGAGCAGCCGGTACCAGCCTGCCTCTGCCACGCGGGCCCCGCCCCGCGCGGGAGTGGGGACACAGCCCGAGGTCTGTGGTCAAGGTCACAGGAAGGCGGAGAAGAATGAGACCTTTCTGGTTTGGTTACTCAGCTCAAAGCTGGTTTTGTTCCCTTCTTCCGGCTCGGCTGAGTTTTGCATATTTAGGGTTTTAGTTTCTCAAGAATATTCTTGAATGGTTATCTTCAATGCCCCGGGGACCGCGCTGCCGCTGAGAGCGTGAAATGCGCTGGACACGCGGCGGCTCCCGCGGGGAAGGTTCGCCCCGCTCTCCGGAGCACCCGGGGTCTCACCGCACCTGCCGGAGGACGCGGGGCTCAGGGCGAAGCCCACAGCCCACACGGAGAGCTGCTCTCCCTGCCCAGCGCTCCGACCCGGAACGTCCCGTGGCTCCAGGACGCAGCCTTCCCAGCGGACACACACACACACACGGACACACACACGGACACACACATACGGACACACACACACGGACACACACACGCACACGGACACACGCACACGGACACACACACACACACGGACACACACACGCACACGGACACACACACACGGACACACACACACGCACACGGACACACACATACGGACACACACACGGACACACACACGGACACACACACACGGACACACACACGGACACACACACGGACACACACACACGGACACACACACGGACACACACACGCACACACACACGCACACACACGGACACACACACACGGACACGGACACACACGTGCGCACACACACAAACACATGGACACACGGACACACACGGACACACACACAAACACACACAAACACACAAACACACACGGACACACACGTGCGCACACGCACACACACGGACACACGGACACACACACGGACACACACAGAGACACACACGGACACACACGCACACACACACACACATACACACACAACGACGACGACGACACATGGACGACGACCAGGCCTGTGTATCTTCCGTCCCTGCCACCGTTTCCCGCCGGCAGGCAGCAGCTCCCCCCCCCCCACACACACACAGCTGGACCTCGGACCCGTGTCATCTCCGATGCGCCAGCTCCTGATGGGGAAGAGAAGCCGCGAGAATGAACCGGTGCCGCCAGGAAGGCTGGGCACGCCAGGCGCCGCCTCCCCTCAGCCTCAGGGCTGCCCTTTCCTGCGGATGCCCGGACCCAGACTCCCCGGTCCGTTTATCCCCCCCAATGCCTCCAGCCGCTGCCACAACCTCCACCCGCTCTGCGGACCCTCCGCCCAGCACCGAGAGCAGCCACCCAGCCTCAAAGTCAGAATCCGCGAGTCCAACCCGAAGGGCGCCCACAGCAACACGCTTCGTGCTCCAAGTTCCCGTCGCACAATCCTGGTTTCCAGAGTCCGCCCGCGCTAGGACACGCCGCCTGTGCTCGGCGGTGGACCAGGAAGAGCCGTCCGAGGACGAAGGGTCTCCCTTTCCGCGGAGGTTCTGAGAGAGTTTCGCTATTTGCAAAACTGCTGCCCTGACACCCCTCCCGACGGCTGAACAGGGACCAGCGAGGGGAACTACTTCCTTTACTGCATCGCCCGTCACAGAAACAACCCCCAGGAATTAAATGGCAGAGGGTTCAAGCTCCTTCAGTTATGGCAAACGCCTCAGACCATGCAAATACCCGTCCAAGGGGAATGGGCACACGGAACTCTGCCTTATCACTTTTTCTAGGAACCTAAAATCCGACGTAATAAAAGGCTAATACGCAAACTGTCCCCTGGGGAGTCCAATGCGCACTATGAGGCGTGCTGACCACCAGGGGCCGCGTGGAACGTGGTGGGCAACCAGCGGCGTCGGTGGGGCGCCGAGGGAGCGAGGGTAGGAGGCGGCGGGGAACCGGATGGGCCCTGATCGCAGGCCAGGCCTAGGGCACCCACCGTGCGTGAATTCCGTGTACCGGCCTCTGGTGTGCTGTACGTGTTAAACCACAGAGAAAGACTCACCACCCGCAACACTGCGTCCTGCAGAGTGAGCCTGTGTGCAGCTGTCCCTGCCAGCCCTCCGAGGACCCGTCTGTGTGTGCAGCAGGTGCCGTTGGCATCCAGGTGCCCAGCGGGCTGCGCTGAGGGGAGGGGACCCGGGGCAGCCATGTTGGCAGGCCCAGGTGGCGGGGGCTCCATAAGCCTGCCAGCCCCTGGGCACTGGAGGAGGGACCCACCAGGACTAGGGAACGAACGGGAACCCGGGACATCCCCGCGGAGCTCCGGGGCGGAGGAGGCAGTAAAGCCGCTAACAAATCAGCCACTTGTGCAGGAAGCTCGAGTCAACGTGGAGCAGGAAATTAATCCAGCATGCCGAGGACGGCATATTGGAACGAGGCGGGGAGCCTGCCCCAGTGAAGTAAGACCAGAAAGACGCAGTAAAACCTGCAAGATTCACATTAAACAGAACAAGCCGACGGATGGCTCAGGGCGCAGAGCGGGCCGGGGCTGGAGACCCTCCGCCAGGCCCGGAGGGGGGCTGCGGGTAAGAGGCACCTGTGTGACCCGGGCACCCGGGGCCCAGGGCGTGCTCCGGGCCTGTGTTCTCAGAGGAACGGGACCGAGTGGAGACAGGAAGGGAAGAACCGCCCTGCCTGGGCTCCAAGCTCCCTGCCCAGGCCTGGCGCCGGCGCTGACAGGGACCCAAGCGCGCTGCTGCCCGGGGCACGCTGCCCCACGCTGCCCCACGCTGCCAGGGCACGCTGCCCCACGCTGCCCCACGCTACCCCACGCTGCCCAGGGCACGCTGCCCCACGCTACCCCACGCTGCCAGGGCACACTGCCCTATGCTGCCCTATGCTGCCCCACACTGCCCCACGCTGCCCAGGGCACGCTGCCCCACGCTGCCCCACGCTGCCCAGGGCACGCTGCCCCACGCTGCCCCACGCTGCCAGGGCACGCTGCCCCATGCTGCCCCACGCTGCCCAGGGCACGCTGCCCCACGCTGCCCTACGCTGCCCAGGGCACGCTGCCCCACGCTGCCCAGGGCACGCTGCCCCATGCTGCCCCACGCTGCCCAGGGCACGCTGCCCCACGCTGCCAGGGCACACTGCCCTATGCTGCCCTATGCTGCCCCACACTGCCCCACGCTGCCCAGGGCACACTGCCCTATGCTGCCCTATGCTGCCCCACACTGCCCCACGCTGCCCAGGGCACGCTGCCCCACGCTGCCCCACGCTGCCCCACGCTGCCCCACGCTGCCCCACGCTGCCAGGGCACGCTGCCCCACGCTGCCCCACGCTGCCCCACGCTGCCCAGGGCACGCTGCCCCACGCTGCCCCACGCTGCCCAGGGCACGCTGCCCAGGGCACGCTGCCCCACGCTGCCCCATGCTGCCCCACGCTGCCCCACGCTGTGCGTGGGGTTTCCCACAAAGGAGCTCTTCGGGACATTGGCAGCTTCCCCGGTGAGGGGCAGAAATCACCCAGGAAAGAGCCATGGGTGCGTGGCCGATGCCCAATCCCCCCCGCCCCCCCAATATGCCACCGTCTTCCCATCTGAGCCCCGAGTTCACGCTCTGGTCACCCAGACAGCCTTCAGCTTGCACGGCCACCATGGAATCCCGTCATCCCAGCGCCTGGTAAACAGGAGTCAGGGTTTCGGCTTAACGAAAGGGGTCTGAACCCATTCCCAAGGGGTCCCTGATGCCGTCTGCTCCCCAGTCCACAGAGAAAACTGTCTGGCTGCATCCTCAGGGCCCCCCAGGAACGAAGCAGAACCTTTCGGGCGGGACACCCCGCTGGGGAGACAGGACCGGCGGGCAGCACAGCCATCACATGGACGCCAGACCTCCGGGTCCCCCTTCCTCAGACGGAGACGAGCCAGCAGAGCTGGTTTCAATAAGGAAGAAAAAGCAATGACGGAAGATCGTTTTCCAACAGCCTGTGGCACACCGGAAGCTGAACCGAGGAGCCCGGGCTCCGACAACGGGGGGCCGCTGCCCTGCACGGTGCCTGCCTCCCCTCCCCAGGGACACCCCCTCCCCAGGGACACCCCTCCCCAGGGACACCCCCTCCCCAGGGACACCCCCTCCCCAGGGACACCCCCTCCCCAGGACACCCCCTCCCCAGGGACACCCCCTCCCCAGGGACACAGGCGGCCAGAACATGTCCTGGTTGTTAATTTGAACAGAATCGGTCCCCAAAGTAGGGCTGTGCCCATGGTGTTTGTTTCCGGAAACTTTCTCAGTGAGGCTGGGAGCGGCCTAGGAGCCCGCAGGCCTTTCCCGGGACGAAGACCACGGCAGCCGAGGGGGAAGTGCGGGCTTCTTTCCGGGCTCTGAGCGCGGGGGGGGGGGTGGGGGGGGGGGGGGCCGCCAGAACTGAAAACCCCGGAGCTGCTCGCTGGTCCCGAAGCCGCGCCTCATGTCTGACTGCTCTGAGCTAGTCCTGCGTCCATTCCTGCACTGACCGTCCATTCCTGCACTGACCGTCCATTCCTGCACTGACCGCCGCTCGCGGCCGATGCTCAGATCACTCGGCGTGCAGTGCGCGGCGACGGGCGCTCTAGGCGGACTCTGAGACCAGCTTTCTGAGCAGGAAAGCCCAGCGGCTGGTAACTACTCCAGGGAACAGCAGTCAAACCTCCAGAGACGCCCCGCCCGGACCTGGGCGCAGGTAGGGGTCTTACTATCGCCATCAGCAGGAGCCCCGTCACCGGCCCCTGACCGCGGGGGGGAAGCCACAGCGCCCTGGCCAGGCAGTGACCGCCAGCGGCGCTGGATTCTCGGAGTGCGCCCTGCCCCGGCCTCTGGCCACTGCCCGCTGGCCATCCTGCGGAGAGGACCACCGGGGGCTGAGGCCACCCCTAAGCTGCCATCTGCCGTCCCGACCGGCATCCCGGGAAACCCGATCTCCGACGGAGCTTTTCCAGAACGGACTCCGGCCCCGACGCCAGAGGCCTCCACACACACCCCCAAAGGTGGGGAAGGAGAAACCGCGCCCAGCAGCGGAGGCCATGCATTATTGATGGAGCGCAGGGAACTTTAGCCTCGGCCAGATGGGAGGGCCGACCCGGGCCCGCTCGCCCCGGAGGTCCGCGCTAGGGGCGCCGCTGCCCGACCGCGGGGTCCGTGGGCCCGGCGCCCATCGGCGATCCCCACCCACCCCTCCCCTCCCCCCCTGACACAGGGCCCTGGGGAAGCACGCAGTGGTGGGCAGGAGGGTGGCTTGGGGGCCGGAGGATGGAAGTCGTGTAGCCAGCCTGAGGCGGCGCCTGGTCCCACGGAACCAACGTGCACCACGTGAACAATGACGGTGACCGACGTGACGTGAGATGAAGTGAGACCCAGGGTCTCCCACGCTCTCCTGGGCCCTCCCTGGATGCAGGAGGAACGGGGGGGGGGGGGGGGGTGCTTCTGTGAGCAGCGGGAAGCAGAGGACAGCAGGACGCACAGAGGTGATGGCGGAAGGCCCTCACTTGGCCACCCTCAGAGATGGACGCGGGGAAGGGCCAGGGGCTGAGACCAGGGAGAAGCCAAGACCCGCAGCCTCTACACGGCCTCGCCTCCGCCTCCCCTCGCTCAGGACGCCGGGGGCGACAGCTTCCGGGGAGGAAGCAGACTGTGACCACGGGGCCTAGAAGGGGCGGAGCAGAAGCCAGGGGCCTGCAGCTGGGGCACAGCCTCCCGGATCAGAGATGACAGCGATGTCCCCTGTCTGAGAAGCAGCCACTCACCTCCTTACCGAACGGCCTCCCGCTGAGATGGCCCCGTGACACCCCGCGCACCCAGGACGCCTCCCAGGCTTTCCTGCCGGAACGTGGCTCTGGGGGACGTTCCCGCGGAGACGGCCTTCCACGCGGCCTGTCCACGGGTAACGGCACCGCTTTAGAGGGACGGTCTCCCCTCCCGCCACCCACACCAGACACTTCCCAGGAGCTCCCGGTGGGGGGGGGGGGGGGAGGAGGGAGGAGGTTACAGGTCGAAGGGCACGCAGCTATCTCGGAAGGCGGGCTGGCTTCCAAGTTCAAAGACTGTAACTGATTACGTCATGGTCACACTCCCTGACAGAATCTCACTAACCTTCTCGCAGACACACGGACACACGTGTGTATGTCCACGTGCACGCACACGACAGCCTGTGCACTGGGTTTAGCTCTCCCGCCAGCCTCTGGGTGCCCTGGAGTAGAGCCGAGGCGGCGACCGCACCGATGGCAGGGCCGCCCCGGAACAAACCAGTTCCTTCCAGTGACACCGGGCACCAGACGTGGGCGTGGCTTCGGCTTCGGCGCCAGGACACTCGGAAAGCACCCCCTTGGAGCGGGACGGTGCTGCCGAGCCTGGCACCCAGGGCGCCCGGCAGGGCGTGCGGGCTCTGTCCCGCCTCGGTGTCCCTCCTCCGGCCTCTCCTCCGCCCCCTCACTGCCCCCCCCCCCCCCGCCTGCGTCACAGACGCCCGGACGCTTTGGGGAATGAGCTTCCTGGGTCCCCAGAGCGGAGAGCGAGGATGTCTCCGGCGTGTCCACGGGACCCTGCGGCCACAGAAGGCAGACAGGGTCAAGGACAGGCCTCGCCACCAAAGGGAGGCCCCCCCTCCCCCCCGCCGGCCACTCCACGGAGATCACACCCCCCCCCCCCAGCCGCCCCTGTATGCGGGCAGCAGTGCAGCGGGTCCTATTTTAGGCGGATTTTCCACATTAGAAGGCAAACGGGTGAAGAGGACCGTACAGCACAGCCTACGCCTGACACTGTTTAGCTCCGAGTCAAACACCGAGGCCAGGACTGAGCACGTGGGGGCCACAGCCGCCTGCCTGTGCTGGCCCTGCCCCTCCCCCGCCCCCACACCGCTGGGCAGGAGCTCACTGACCCGATGCTACTGGACGGACAATCCTCCCCGTGGGGCGAGGCTGGCGGAGCCCAGGGCACCTGCTACTTCCAATCTACGCTTTGAAACGGCAGCCGGGCCTGGCCGGGGAGCTCGGGGGGAGGAGGGGGCGGGGGGCGGCACCCCACTCCCGGCGTGAGCTCCAAATTCACCTGCAGCCGCGCACAGGCACCGCTTTCCCCCAGAAACCGGGCGCCGGCTTCCACCCGACCAGCCCCAAGCTCCGCTGCAGGAAATAATTGAATTAAAGAGTTGCCGTAATTCGTTCGAGTGAGATAGCAGCCAGCCAGCGGGGAGCGAAGACAGCGCTGCTCGGCTGCCATCTTCTCGAGGAGAGAGCAAGCAATAGAACGCGGTTCAAAGGACAGATGGGGCCTCCCTAATCGTCCCCAGATTCCGAGCAGCAGGGGTGGCGACTAAACGGTTTCAATTAAAAGTTACGGAGCAGGAGAAGCAGGCGTGAGCTATGCCTGTGCTGGTGAGCTCCTCGGCTGACTCTGGGGTGGCGTGGCCCCGGTTTCAGACAGACAGCCCAGTGCCCATGACACAGAGCAGTGAGCCACCCGACCCCATGGCCGAGACCAGGGGACACCGACCGGTTGTCCGATGCCCTGTCTTGAACGCCCGGGTGAGTCTAAGGAGGTGAGCTAGGCTCAAGCGCCCCCACCCGGCCCCACACGCCAACACAGGCAGGGTCACCCCTTCCCAGAAGGAGCAGAGCCGCCTGAGGGCGGATCTTGGTTTTTGTGTTCTTTGTGTGTGTGTGTGTGTGTGTGTGTGTGTAAAGCAAAACCAGATAGTAATACATGTTTACGGTGATAAAAAACCTGGGAATACACAAAATTTGAATATTCCTCAATTACACAGAACAGTTAACTTTTTGTTACTGTAGTTAGTATTTCCTGCTCCATCTTTTTTTCTGAGAGCAGGAAAGAAAAATGCAAAATAAAACAAAATAACAGGGTGATCACAAAATTCCTGCATGATTCGAGCCCGAGGCTCAGGAATCTAACACGGCGGATCCACAGTCCTTATTTCCCAGCTCAAAACCCACCAAACCCTCAGCCAGAGAGCAGAGGGAGAACAGTTCCTGTCCCGGAGCGCAGATTAAGTCACATGGCTGTTTGCGAAGCTAAGAGGGAGACCGCACTGGGCCCAGTTACCTAGACAGAGTCTGCCCGAGAACCTCGCCTCAGATGGCTCACACACATAAGGTTAAAAAAAGAAAAAGAAAGTTACTTCTAACTCAGGTAAGAAATACCGAAGGCTACGCAGCATTAAACATCTCTCGGAGGCTTGTTTAGCGAAATTAACTGGCAGGTTAATAGGGGGGCAATGCCTGATATATAAGAGTGCCCGATTTCTTCAGAGAAATTAACATTTCAATCCTGTTCTATCTAGAAGTCATTAAACCGCGCCGTGAGTTATTGGAACGGCAGGAGCGAATTAACGCTATTCATCAGCGGGTCCAGGCGCTTCCGAGCGCCCTAATGGAAAAGCCGCCCCCCACTTCCATGGCTGCTCGTTATCGTGCACCAGCTCTGCCTCAGTATATAAACCTGTCCCCTCTCCGTAATTCATGTGACCACAGCCACTCACACCCTACACTATCGCCGCCTCCGGTCACTTTCTGCAGCTTCTGCCGGAACCTGCAATGCTGTGGTTGGTGTGGGAGCCGCTGGCTGGGGCCTGAGGGTGCCCTGGCATTAGCGCTGGCCTAACAGCGGGATCAGAGCCATGCTTGCTGAGGGCCTGGCGGAGGGAATGGGTACACCGGCCCACTCGTGGCCTCTGAAATCTGATGATAAAAGTGCGGGTCCAGCCTGGGAGGACGAAAAGGCCGCACAGCCCCTCACCACAGCCCCTCACATTTCAGCCCTCGGTGAAGACGGGAGCTGTTTGCCTCAGACCTCCGTTCTCTTTGGGGGGAGCCAGGAGAGCGGCTGCACCAGGTGAGGGTGCGGGTCTGAGAAACCCCTCACCTGGCCAGCTTCAGGTGCCCCCAGTCACACACACCACAGCAGGGTCTGTACCCCACGTGTGAGGGTCTGCACGGGTTTGTGTGTGTGCATCGAAGTGTGCAAGTTCAGTCAGAATGAGCTGGTCCGGGTGCTGGTGACTCGGAGACAGGCTGCTGCAATGCTTGCCTCTGCCAAGGTGTCCACCGGCCTACAAGGTGTCTCCAGAGGGATCGAGGCCACAGTAATGACCGTGCAGCAGCCACAGCCAAGGACCGGGTTCAGACAGTGCACACCTGCAGAGACCACCTTGGCTGCCTATCGGTCACCGGGGCTACAGATCCTGCTTGTGGCATGTGTGACTGTGGGCACCTGCGGCTGGACCAGCCCTGGGAACAGGTGTGGGCCTGCCTCCCTCCCCCATCCAGCCCGGGGCCTGGCTCCTGCGAAGCCCAAGGAGCATGTCCTAGTGCGGGCCCACCGGGCCGGTCTGGGGAATGGCGCTCCAGGCCCCAACATGCACCTCAGCTGAGAGCTCGTCAGGAAGCCTTTCCCAGCTGGGCTCTATGTGAGAGAGGACAGCATCCCCCAAGACAACAGCAACCAGGTGCCTTCAACATCAAACCTTTTCCCACCAACTCCTGACTGTGGGGGAGCTGGTAACGGAGCAGAGCATTCTGGATGTGCGGGTCCCACCCAGACGCAGGCACCATGCTATTCTGCTCCTGCCAGTGCCAGGAGTGGGTCAGCCTCCGTTAGCCACTGAACTCGGAGTAAATGAGGGTGCTCCCGAACCTGCGGGTCCCACCACACACAGGGCACGGGGTGGGCTGTGCCTGACTGACCAGCACGCCCACAACACCCAGCTCGAGGGGCTCCCCCTTCAGGGCAAGAGCTGGACCAGTCTGGGTCCCCCCACACTCCACCCCAAAACGCCGCTTTCCCCTCCGCCCCCGTGGCCAGGGAGAGCCGGCTAGCCCAGCGCGCAGGTTCGCTGCAGGGCCTCGGGCCCTGACGGGACCGGAAGCGCCGGTCACAGCGGCGGGAAAAGCTCCTTGCCCTCGTGCTTCACAGGAGGACGGTGCCTCGGGCTCACAGGCTGGCAGGAAAAATAAGCTCTCTCGGGGCCCACACCCGGGGGAAGCAAAGGTGCCCGCTCCCAGAAGTGCAGCACCCACAGAATGGCCACAGGCTCTGAGCCCAGCACTCCAGCCGGGCCGGCCATCCCGGGTCCCTCCCAGAACCAACTCAATCCCAGCCCACGCTGGCCAGAGGCACCCTCACACAGAATCAGGCCCCCAAACCCCACACTGCGAACCCCGTGGGGAGGACACGGCTGTGTCGGCCAGGTCACGGAGCCCCGGAAACCTCATCTGCCCGAGAACGGAGCCATTAGCTGAGTTACTGCCAAGCACAGATGTTGTCTATATCTAAAAATTCCCAAACAGATCAATTAGCATATTATAAAGGATTTACTTCCATTTTCCCTTGACAGATCATAAAAGCCAAACACAAGGCTCAGTCTGAAGCTGACAAGTGCGTGCGGCAGGAGAAGACGGTATTTATAATGATTAGCCACCTAATTAATTCCAAGAGCAGAATGTCAAAAGCTGTAAATCCAGCCCTTTGGTAACGGAAGCTCGACATCAGACAAGGCACTTCTGCCGAGAAGGGAGGCCTGGCGTCTCCCCACATTTGAGCCCCGCCAGGTGGCTGCTCTCCTGCCTCCCACTCGGGTGCATGGGAAAGAGGCTGAGCTCGGGGCAATGTGTCGCCTGCACCCCTCCCCCCACAACCCGAAACGGAGGCAATCAATTCTAAAATTAAAGAATTTAAACCTGTGCAGACTTTAACGGAGCTTAGGACACGTGCTCCCTCCTCCTGGGACAGAAATCCGCTCAGTTTAGAAGGAGAAACCTCCGCCTGACTGGGCCTCCTGTTTCACCTTGGCTGTTCGGGGGAGACCCTGGAAGAGACGCCAGACACCAAGGGACACAGCCGGTCCTCGGAAAGACCTTCCTTGTCGGTTAGAATCTCCCTTTGGGGGGGCGGGGAGGGCGGACAGGCAGAAGAGCGAGAACAACACGAAACCAAGGATTTCAGAGACGGGGAGCTGCCCCTCCCCACACTCCCCGAACCCCTCCTGGCCTCAGACCCGCATTTAAAGAGACCGCGCTTAACGGAGGAGAGGACGCCGGGGGCACCCAGGTGGGCACCCAGGTGGGCACAGCTCTAGATTTTAAACGAGACGTGGCTCCTGAGTTTCACTGAACACACCGCACACTCCCCGTTGTCTTGCTATCACTACTGTTCTCACGGAATCCTCCTTTCCTGACGGGTGTTTCTTCACGACCCGGACTGTTAATAACAGGAATGTGGCCTTACGTCAGCCATCAGTGGAATCTTGAGGAAAGATTACGGTGACCCAAGGGTCTGCGAAGCCCCAGGCTCTGATAACGCCAGCCATTATTCAGTGAGAGTTCAGACAGTCTGAATTCCCTCCCATTGCTTGTTATAAATCTGCATTTTTCAGAATTTGCCATAAGACGCGGAGTCCAGAGCGCTGACCCGGATCTAACAGGCTTCATGGGAAGCGGCCGAGCTGGCAGGCTCCCCAGCGCTGCCCTCAGATAGAGCCGCCTGGCCTGGCCTCCCCGCCGACCTGGTCACCCCCCAGGGACGGGACCGCCCCCCTCCTCCTCCCGGCACACGGAATGTCCACGCAATGGCAGAGCCTGGGCGCCATCGGCAGAGCCTGGGCGCCATCGGCAGAGGGGGGACCTGCTCCCACAGAGGGAAGCACAGCAGTGAACAGGGATGCAGGCAGTGGGATCAGCACTTCCCGTCACCCCTTCCTCCACCACGAGGGGAACCTGCAGGGAAAGGCTCCAGGGAACCCCAAACCCTTCCTCCCGATGAAGGAACATCACTAGCAGGCTGATGGGAAAGGGGGTTTTGCTTCCCACGTCCGAGGTCCCAGGAGAGCTGTGTGTTATGAACAGGGAAGTCTAGGGTCCTCGTCACCTTTCGCCTGAGCGTTCCTGCAACCTGGATGCCAGCGTCTCACTGACCCCACAACTCGGCGATGGACCATCTCTGCTCACCCCCATTTCACAGGGGAACCAAGGCAGTAAGCGCAGAGGGGTTTCGTCTGCCCAAGGTCAATGCCACCAGAGGGGGCCAAGGTCATGCTGCAAGCATTCCTGGCCCTATGTCAGCCCCCCACCCCCACCACGCCCCATCACCAAGGCGACGGCCGGGCTCTGCCTTCCCCACGCAAACACGAGGAGCGGTGCCAAAGCCGTGGGGCTGCCGAGGGCGGGAGCACCGCCGCTGCGTTCCCTGCGTTCCCGGCTACGAGCTGGGCTGCTTCCCGGCCCGGAGCGCGAGCAATCTGCTGTGTAAACACCAGGCAGAAGGCTTTCCGGCTGCCGCAGCCTCCCGGGCTGCCACTGACCCCGTGGGGGATCAGAGCACAGATCAATGCGGCGCCTTCCGAGGGGAAGCTGCAGCCCTCGCCGGCGTAGAGGCCGCCGCGCTGTAATCAGGGAGCACAGCGAGCACAGTCCTCTCCGAGCGAAGGTTTTAACCACGGAGGCCTGGGGCCAGCAGCTACGCACGCAGGAAGTACCAGCCTCCCAATCCGCAGGGCAGCGGGGCGGGCCCCGTGCTGGGCCCATGAAGGAATCTGATCTGCAGGCCATCTGTCCCCCGTCCCCAGGGACCGGGCGGTGGGCGCGGGCGCAGTGGGCCTCCTCCCAGCACTCGCACTCCCAGCTCCGAGGCAGCCCTCGCCCGGGAGGGGAGCCAGGAGGGAACAGGGGGTCCCCAGGGCCCACGGAATTCAAACTCCCAGCCCCGCCCGCAGGCAGGGGAGACGGGAAGCTCAGGATTTATGCTTTATTCTTTCAGAGCACGCACCTCCCCAACAGGGAGTGCAGCACGCTGAGCTGCCTTCTGCCTGCGGAGCACACTCCCAGCTCATGCCGCCAGCCTGCCCTCCAGACAGGTGCCGGGCGGGCCCAGCATGCCAACCACCGGTCCCATTCATCCAAACAGCGCGTGGCTTCTGTAATGTGTGGGTCCCGTCCATAAACTATGGAGCCCGGGAGGGCCCGGACAGGGATCCTGCTTCAGGGGCTGGGGAGCCACCTTAGAGAGGTTAGCCAACGGAGCGCTGCTCCTGACCCAAGTTCATCCACCACACCTGGCCTAATTTCACCGGAGCCGGAAGCTGCGTCCCCCAGGAGACTGGCACCCGGGCTTCTGTGCCACCAACGAGCAGCCACCGCCCTCCCGAGAGGACCCCAGTGTGCAAGAGGGGGATGGACACCTAGCAGAGCCAACCCCAGTGCGTTACCGATACTGAGATGCAGATGAGGCCAAGAGCATTGATCTAGACCGGTGGTCGGCAAACCACAGCTCGCAAGCCACATGCGGCTCTTTGGCCCCTGGAGTGTGGCTCTTCCACAAAATACCACGTGTGGGCGCGCACATACAGTGCGACTGAAACTTCGTGGCTCATGCGCAGACGTTGGTTTTCGGCCTGGGCGAGGCTATTTTGAAGAAGTGACGTTGGAACACTCAAGGAGTCAAAGGGCTGCATGTGGCTCGAGAGCCGCGGTTTGCAGACCACTGATCTAGACGACCCCCCCCCCCCCCGACACAGAACCTGCCTCACACAGTGTGTCCCCACAGCAGGTCGCCCCTGCGGCCACGCGCTGGGGGAGCAATCCACGTGGTCTGCAGAAGGGGCGGGCGATGGTCACCGTGGCCAGGGGCCATCCATGCAGCCGCGCTGCCCAGTCCCACGCTCCCTCCGAGAGGACAGGCCGCTCGGAGCTCCGCCCCTGCCCGCTTCAGCCGCGTTTCCCAAGGAGCGGCAGGTGGCACCGGGCCGGCCAACATAGGGTCCCGTCAGTCAAACCGCGTCCGGCTGGGCGGAGGGGAGGGCGGCCGCGGAGAAGGTGTTGAGTTACCGGGCCCGGGAACCGGATATCTGCCACGTTTTCTGCAAATCTCCGACAGTAAATACCGTCCAATGAATCAAGGCCCACTCCCAACGGACCCCGGGGGGAAGCTCAGGGACGTCTGATCCGTGGGCCTGAGAGCGCGATGGGGTGCGGTGGGAGCGCCGTCTTAGGACACGTTTGTGAAGACCCGGGCATTAAGCGCCGTGACCAGGGCCCAGGTCACCCCACACGCTTGTTTCCTGTTGTTCTCTCTGCCGCACGGCGAACCGGACTGAAAGGTCCCGGCTTCTGCGGCCCCCAGGTGTGGCTGTTCTCTTAAACAGGGCCCTGCTGGGGAACTGATTTGTTTGCTGCCGGGGCTGAGGAGACCGCGCCATGAAATATGTATAAATGCCACCGCGCTGCCGCTCAGGATGAGACGGGAGAGCTGCCCTCTATACCTGCTCACGCACGGGCCACTCGGGCACTCATCCACACGCGCTCCCCACGTGCTCACACAGAACCCGCTGAATCACGCACTTCCCTTTACCCCTCCTTCTTACTAACGGGGACAATCTGCGGGAATTATTATTATTATTATTTTTAAAAAATATATCTTTTATTGATTTTTTACAAAGAGGAAGCGGGGGAGAGAGTTAGAAACATCGATGAGAGAGAAACATCGACCAGCTGCCTCTTGCACACCCCCTACTGGGGATGTGCCCGAAACCAATGTACATGCCCTTGACCAGAATCGAACCCGGGACCTTTCAGTCCATAGGCTGAAGCTCTATCCACTGAACCACACCGGTTTTGGCGGGAATTACCTTAATTGCTACGTGGAAGAGCGCGTTCAGCTCACCGAGGAGGCTGTATTTAACACCACGAGGCCAGGCGGGAGTCGCCATTTGCCAAAAACAGATGAGTCACTCAATAAATAAAGCAAGTGTGTTCCGTGGGTGTGGGAGGGCAGGTAAGGAGGCAGCCACGGCACCCGGCGTGGGGACACGCTCCCCCAGGGACAGCGGAGTGGAGATGAAGCCCTCCCAGCAGCCAGACTGCGCTCTGGAGCATCTGCTGCTAAGGAAGCTGCTACTCGAACCCGGGAGTGGTGTGTCCCTCCGTGAGGACCGAGAGGGAAGTACGAGCTGAAACCGCCTAGCACTAAGAGCATGCTAACAGAATGCCACTGGTCTAATGCACGCTAGGAGCGGTGACTGCAGTGGTGGCAACGCATAAATACTAAACAAAAGATTTACACACACACACACACACACACACACACACCCTTTTCCTCTCTCGTTAATCACGCCTGATTGGAGACCCAACATTTTTTACGAGGAAGCTAATTTCCTTCCCATTCACACTTCCACATCATCAACCTGCAACTTACAGTGAACAGAAAATAACCATTTCCTGCAACAAGGGCGGCCCTGACCCTGACCCTGGTAGCTCCCGGCCCCCATTCTTCTTCCCTTTAACACAGGTGGGCGCTGAGCCTCAGGAACAATGGCCACCAGTCCTCGGGCATCGCCGCCGGCTGTCCCCTAACCTGGGCAGTGATCTGAGCATCAGTAAAATGGGTTCCCAGCCAGCACGTAAGAGTCTTAGAAAAGAGGCGGACCTCCCGCCCACCAGCATCACACCTCGATAGGTCGTCCCCCCCACCCCCAAATCAGCTGGTCAGAACCAGCAGCTGTGAGGGCGGAGGAGGGGAACAGCCAGCAGGCAGAAAGCAGCCACCAGGAGGAGTCGGTGGGGGCGCGGCCCTGGGTGCCAGGATGGGACACTCTGCGAACAGAACAAGGGACAGGACGGGGACTGGCTCTCTGGTCCTCGCAGGAGGAAGGAGGGCTGCGTCAGCTCCTCCCAGGGAACGGCTCCCACCTGAACTTGGACCTGCAGCTCAGTCATAAATCCCAGGAAGCAGAGCGCTGCCCTGCAGCCGGGGCCCTCCGCACAGTGCCACCCCGCTGTCAGACCTGGCCGAAGCGCCAGCACCGTCCCCCGCAGGTGACAGGCCTGACTGCCTCTGGCCGTGTGTTCACGTGGGCATGGTGCCCGTGGCTGAGGACAGAGCGGGCCGCGGGGCCCAGGCAGGCTGAGGCCACGGGAGGACAGCATGGCCACTGCCCCTCACAGCCACAGCCCGGGGCTTCGGATGGCCTCTCCCGGGGCCCTGCGGGGAGCATGATGGGGTCTGTGAGCGTCTCCCGGGCGGGCGGCCGGGTGCTCGGCAGTGTCCCTGCCAAACCGCAGCCGCACTGCCCACCACCTCCCAGCACAAAGCCCGCGCCGACTCCATCCCCGCTCGTCTGCAGACATTTCACAAACAGCACTGTTTCTCCCCGACGCTTCTGTTAAAATGACAAGGTGACTGGGAGCCGCTACAAATATTAATGCTCAATAACAAAACAGCACGAGACAAATACCGACCAGTGTGAACGGACCTAACGGCTGCAGGAGGGGGGCCCTCGCAAGGCGCTGTACCCCGTAACCCGCGGAGGGCAGCGGAGGAGCAGAGCCAGCGGCCTGTCCCCGCTCACCACACGCACAGAGCGGGCCCCTCCGGGGAGAAGCTGGTGTTTGGAGTTATTAAAAAAAAAAGCCACATTCCACAATGCCAGCCTAGAACAATAGGCTTCCACAAAGCTACTCAATGAGGACACACCCCGCATCACTGAGACGTCGTCATGGAGCAGAAGGTCCAGCACTTCCCTCCCGCCCACGTGAAAAGGCCTGACTGTTCCGGCACAGCAGAGCGCCCCCCGCAGGCTAACACGCCCCTCCGGCTGCACCCCAGGTGCCCCTCGGGCGCGGCCGCCCCAAAGCGGGCACACCGTCCTGGCCAGAGACAGCCACAGAGGAGAGGACCAAGGGTTTACAGGTACTTTCTGGGACCCGAGAGAACGCCCCGTGAGTACATGCCAGGCGGTCAGGGTGCAGTTAGCCCACTGGCGGCGCTCGGGGCTCAAGACCCTGATTAGAAGGCGGGCTGCAGCTTCATTCTGACCCGACTTCGCGGTTATGCAGTCAGCATTCTGAGGTGGCCCCCGGTACACAGGGTCCCAGGGTGGTTAACTGTTAGGCTGAGGCAATGAAAAGCTGTTCCTCACCACGGCTGGTATTTAACAGCCATCCATCCCTGCATGGTAAACGTCCACATTCGTATCTTGAGAGGAAGTAGTTTTCCAACCACGGTGTCTATGAGAGACACACTGAGCACTGCTCTCAAGGCCAGGCTGTCCCGATGAGAGGACACCCCCTTATCCCCCTCCCTCCCCCCCCAGCAGCAGGTGAGCCTCAGGCCTTTCTGTGAGAACTTGGGCACGGGGCACAGCCAGTGCTCGGACGCCGTGGGCCCACAGGAGTCCGTGGATTTATTTCCATCATCCTGAAAACACTTTCAAACCCAGCACCCCAAAACTGGGACTGAGACCACCAAACCCAGCCCCACAGAGACCTGCCCAGCAATGTTTCTGAGATCCCGGGCGACTCCAGCATCTCACAGGGCCCACATGAAGGAACGGGAGTGTTCTGGTTGAGAGGAACCAAACACTTCCTGACAAACACTCCCACGCTGCTCCCAGAATGCTCCTCGGCATTTCCAGCCTCTCCCGCCTCTGATGCGGAGGTGCTTGGAGGGCTCGGGTGAGGGGTCCTCGGGGATGTCACGTCCGCTGTGGCCTCTGGAGGGCAAGACCTCTCGGGCCAGTGCGTGCTCAAGCCTCCTGGAGGCAGCCACAGAAGTGTGAGCCACGGAAGACGCGTGGCTAGCAAGCTGCTTGCGCCTCAGGGAGCGCACCTACCACTGTGCGGGGACTCGAGGGGCGAGGCCGTCTCCCCAGCTCGCCTTTACTCTTCGTAACTAATGTCAGGAGGTCCTAGCACGACTCCCACTCGGACCCACGTCCCTAGCACTGCGTTCCGGTGACCTATCTTTATGGCAGCAGCGGCAGCAATCACTTCACACGGAACTATATTGCTTCAGTTAATTACATGTATTTTGCTTCTGATAAATGGAAATACCAGATGCAATTAATTGAACGGCAATCAATATGGCCCTGCATTGGATGTCCCCATGAAGCTCCCAGAGGCTGTGCGATCCATAGCCGCCCGCTAATTGAAAACACACTCCAGAGGGGTTCTGGAAGGCTGAGCTTTTACCTGCGGGCACTGCCCGGTAACTCACCAAGAGGAATCCGTCCAGGCCTACGGCGCACACGGCGGGCTGCCCGTCGCTGGAAGGGAGTCCGGCGTCATTGGCTCACGACCACTCACGGCGACGAAACCTGGAAGCAGAGGAGCTGGGTCAGTGGAGCCGAAGCCGCCGCTGTGCGTTTCCATCCCGCGGGCCTTTAATTGCCTTTCCCAGGGCCCGGCTCGGGCTTCCAGAGGTTATTAAATGGTTTCATTAAAAATACTATTTGTCTTGCTTTAGTCGCAGCGCAGATCGCACTAAACAGAGGAGCAGAGAACAAATGGGCCTTTCCATCTCTGCGGACACGGAGCCCCTGTGCAAAGCTGGGAGTGCTCCCCGTCTCCCGCGGCGCAGAGGCCGCGCAATCAATACCCCAAGAAGACGTGTCCCCGCCGCGGAGGGATGTGGGGTTACACCCGGCATCGCACAGGCCAGGTCATTAGCATAAACGCTGACAACTGTTAATCCACTGCACTCTGATTAACGGCTGCAGTTGTCCATTAATAGAAGGCGTTTTAACTTACTGCTGAAATTGATTACTCAGTTAAGAATTCAATCCCAATGTCCAATAAAATTGCACTTTCTTGGCAAATGCAATATGAAAAGAGGCGATGCATTAAAGAGAACGCACATTTATTTCCCGACACATGGAATGAAGAGCAAATCCACGGCCCTTCCGCACAATCTGAGCCACTTCCTGTCCACGGAGCGGCGGGGGCCAGAGGGGAAGGGACACGCCGTGGCAGACAGGAAAGGCAGACACCTGGGCAGCGGCGGCCACGTCTCTTTTCTGTGGTTTTCCCACAGAACACTGAATTTCACCAGTGGAGTGCCACGCAGCTGGTGTCTGCTTGGCGGAAGCCTCTCCCAGTCCCAGGAGCGGGCGGCGTGGGTGGTGGGAATGACGGCGGTGGCCAGCCCGCCTTACAACTGACCAGGATCCCTATGACGGATCAACATTTTAAAAACGTCTGACATCTCAACCGCATTCTACCTTCCAAACCATTCATATCGCAGGAAACTAGAGTTTATTATAGTTTCTCCTCTTTTAAACAGTCTTGGGGTCCATCCTGTGACGTATCCTGAGAGGAACACCTGATTTCCCAGCCCCGACCCCTATCTCCGAAAGTCAGTCCCGGGCCACGCTGACGTAGGAGGCGGACACTCCGGGGACGCAGCCAGGCCCTCCTCGGAGGATAGGAGAGCGGGGGCAGGAGCGGTCTGAAGACCTGCTCAAGTCCAAGAAGGAATCTGCTCTCCACCACGGCGCGGTTCCCACACCGACTGCGGCCACGCTATCCTCCCGGGCGCCCCTCCACTCACTGCAGCGCGGCCAGAACCGAACCATGTGCATCAGCTCTGCACCAATCCGCCTTCATCCCGGGGACAGCCACCCCGAAAGCCAATCTTCCCGCAGCCCCACACAGCTGCCGGCACCAGGAGCGGAGCTCAAGTCCACACGTCCCTGCTCGCCCCCTCCCCCCTCCAGTTCTGACCTCAGTACGCGTGCCTCCAGGAAGACACTGCGCATGCTCGGCTCTGTAGGGAGAATGTTGATGGAAATTCTGTAATATTAATTATGTCCAGCTGGCTTTACGTCTTAAAAATGCAAAAAGACCCAACAGCCAAGATTTCAGAACTCTGGTCTTTTTTAAAAAAATATATATATTTTTATTGATTTTTTACGGAGAGGAAGAGAGAGGGATAGAGAGTTAGAAACATCGATGAGAGAGAATCATCGATCAGCTGCCTCCTGCACACCCCCCACCGGGGATGTGCCTGCAACCAAGGTACATGCCCTTGACTGGAATCGAACCAGGGACCCTTCAGTCCGCAGGCAGACGCTCTATCCACTGAACCAAACTGGTTTCAGCAGAACTCTGGTCTTAAATATAAGGACAGTGCGTGGAAAACTGTAAGGGGCGTCCTGGCACTCGCCACTTGGTAAAAACAAACCAGCCCATTTCCTGTGCCGGCCCAGAGGCAGCCAGCCCCGCCCGCTGTGTCCCTGCCCACCCTGCCTGCCCGCGGTGGCCTCTCCCCGCGGATGGGGACGGGCAGGGTGGCCAGTGCCATCCACCGGCCCGGGCTGCTGGGGAAACAAACAGGACAGGGGATGCCCGGCTGCGGGGAGGGAGCCGTGGGAACGTAAACAGGGAATCAGTAGATGGTGCCGCTGATCGGCCGACAGGAGCCAAGTTTTGGAAGAAGAAGAGGGGCTCCCCGAGCAGCACCCCACACAGCCTCTGTGGGCTCCGGCTGCCTTCCCACACTGCTGCCCAGCTCCCAGAAGCCGGCCGTGTCCCCACGTGTCCGCAGAAGGCCAGCGGGCCAGGAAGCCGCCTGTTAACGCTGAAGAGACCAGAGGGGGGAGAAGATCCTCGCTGGGGGGCGGGCCCCCCAACATCAACCCGGCTCGGGGGACAGCTGCCCACGGGGCCACGCAATGCAGGCCCCGCAGTGGAGACAGGTGTCGGCTCCCTCACAGGCCGCACACTGTCCGTGTCTCAGCAACTGTCTTCCGGGTCCCAAATGGTAACTAAACAGGAGAACCACCTGCCGAGACATGCGTGCCTCTGTGAAATGGTCCAGAACCTTCCAGAAGCGGGGGGAGGGGAGGAGGCTGCTAGAACACAGCCGCTCCAGCCACCAGGGTGCCGGGGAAGAGGCCCTGCCCAGGTGCCCTCCCCGCCGGAGACGAGGGCATGGAGGAGGCAGAGGTGTTCTCTAAGTGCCTTGCTGCCAGGCACCCCACCGACACCCATTGATCAGGGCCCAGGGTTAGCTCGGCAGCGACACAAACCCATGTGCTGACAATCGGTACCACAAACCCCGCTGATGACAGAGCAGTCTGTCCCTGACCCCACCCTATCCCTAGGGAGAAATGAGAGGTGTGGTCAATATTTACATAAAAAGAAGAAACATCTAAGAAGCCAACTGAAAAGAAAATCGTTGAGCCCTAACCGTTTGGCTCAGTGGATAGAGTATCACCATGCGGACTGAGGGTCCCAGGTTCGATTCCAGTCAAGGGCATGTGCCTTGGCTGCGGGCACATCCCCAGTGAGGGGCGTGCAGGAGGCAGCTATTTGATGTTTCTCTCTCATCAATGTTTCTAGGTCTCTATCCCTCTCCCTTCCTCTCTGTAAAAATTCAATAAAATATATTTAAAAAAAAGGAAAAGAAAATGGCTGAATAACAATCTCTCCTCTAATAAAGCGGCTACCGAGGAACCCTTTCTCCCAAGTTCTGCTTCTCCACACACTTCGGCACACGGCCCACACAGGCAGACCACACAGCGGGAGCGAGGGGGCTCTGGCCAGCCTCCTACCCGCTGAGCCCACGCTGCGTGGAGGCCTGACGCCACCCCTGCCACCAGCCAGGAGGCCGTTTGCACCTCCCAGGCCTCCACAGCGGGCTTTCTCCTCGCCGAGTTCTGGTCACAGTGGAGTCCGGAACAAGGCTGGGCCTCGGCGTCAGTGACACGGAAGCACGAGTGCCTCCCCAGGGGCTGCCCGAGGGGAAAGGCCGCCCCTAAGGCCACGCTGCGCTGCGTTCCATTGACGTGACATCCCACACAGACGGAAACAGACCAGTGGCTGTCTGGGTTAGGGGCTGGGCGCCAACTCTGGAACTTTCTCTGAACAAGCTGGGTCTTGGAAGGAGGCCAGCTCTGTAAACAGCCGTGCGTTTCGGCCACCTGACGTGGGCGTGGCTGCAGACGGACAACAGGGGCCCCTGGGTGCGGGGCCTCCTGCTTCTAGACCACAGGGTGCTTGCAGGACCCCCCCCTCCCCCCACCCCGCACAGCAGTGAAGGCCTGGAGTGAACACATGCGCACGGCATCTGATTGGTGCGGACCCAATCTGCCAATTCCCTGGTCCGGTTGCTATCATTTTGCCAATTGCTACCCTGGGGAGTCTAGGCAAAGGTATCACTTCCCTTACAACCACCTGCGATTCCCCAACTGCTTCAAAGTAACAACTTTAGTTACAAAGTAACAGGTAGGCTCGCCTCTGGGGTTTGTGTGGCCGGTGGTGACCCATAGACAGGAGGACTCCTTCCCGGGGCCAGTGCTTGGCTCTGGGCGCTGCTGACTCAGGGCGGCCTGGGCCCAGCTCCCGAACCCTGACCTCCGCCGCACTTGGCAAAGACCCGGCTGTAAGTTCTTTCCTGGGAACGGGCACAGCTGCCTGGTTTCTGCTCCCAGCTGCCAGGTCACATCCGAAGGGCCCCTCCCCCCTCCCCCCAGCAGCCGGGCACAGAGCTCCAGCCGGGCGGGTCCTCGCTGGGCGGGTGGGCACCCTGGCAGCGAACTCCCGGGCTCCCTGCCCCTGCCCGGCCGAACCGAAACCACAGGCAGCAGGCAGAGCAGGCCGAGACTGGCCCGGGTGACGCACACGGCGCTCCGCGGGCTGGCCACCTTCCAACACCAGCTCCCTCGGAGAAAGTTCTGGATGCCTTGGCAGCCCACCAGTCAGGCGACCCACAGCGACAGCGCTGCTCCTGCAGCTGCCCGCGGACCTTGCCGGTGCCCTGAGCCCCGCGTCAGCATTTGTGACAAAGCTCTGCCCGGCTCTGCGTCTGTCTGTCCTCCCAGCGCCCCTGCGGCCTCCCTTCACGGAGCTGCTGGCTCACCCGGCCCCTCCCTAACTCCCGCCGAGCCAGAGGAGCCAGGAGGAGGGACTGACAGGAGCATCTGTGCGTCCGGCCTTACTGTCCTCGGGTCACAGGATCCCGGTGTCCCCCATGACAACCACCAATGCCGCCCCCTCCCGGGATGCCGCTGAGCGTGTACAGGCGAAAGCACGTTTCAATAATACCCCCCCCCCCCCCCCATTCTATAAACCCGCCAGTAGCCGCTGACTCAAAGGCCGAACGCATTCAGTCACCAGCACTGCCCGCTTCCCGGCCGCCCAAGATAACCGGGCTCTCCCCGGGGATCGAGAATCACATTCCACAGGAATTAAATATGTAACTCGATTAAGCATGTTTATGTCTCCGCAGTGACATTTAAAATAGAAGTAATCATTTTCCTTCTTAAAAGAAAAACTCTCTCAAACATAATTCGAAGCTGTCAAGCTATCTTCGGCTGCGGATCTCGTAAATGTCACAGCCCTTCAAGGGGGCGGCGGCTCCCCTTAAACCCGCGCCCCGCGCACTTACATCCCTGCTGGCATTTACCCCGACGGAGCACGGCGTGCCCTTCTCCGCGGGCTCTGCTGGGCGCCCGGCCCATCTCTCCCGCAGCCCAGGCTGCAGTGCCTCTGGGCGGCTGGCCGCGGCCAGCGGGGCCCCGCACCCAGTCACAGCCCCCTGCCTTACGGGGCGAAGGTACCCCTGTGACTCCCGCTGAACTCTGGGTAACCCGATGCTGTACGCCCAGCGGTAAGACCGTGCTGCTCAGATGCAAGAAGAACTCGGAACGCATCCTCCCAAGTCGATGACCTACATACTCGATAGCAAACACGCGCTATATTTAAACCCAGAGCAGATAAGCCTTCCATCCCGGCCTCCCTTCCTCTGCACGGGGAGCGCAAGCCTGGTCAGCACCAGCGGCCTGGGGAGCCCGAGAGAGCAGTGTGCTCCGGTCCCGTGATTTCAGTAACTAGACACGAGCATCATGTGTGTAAAGACCAACATGAGCACATCCCCACGGAGCCTGAGTCCCGCCTCCCAGCCCCGGCCAACAGCAGGCGCTCCGCCGAAAGCCAGGCCGGTGCCGCGGTGGGGTAAGCGGGGTAACGGGCCCGCACACACCAAGGCCCACGGGGCTGCAGACGCTCCCTAAGCCGAGCCCGGGACGGGCACCACGTCACCTCGGAAACGGCGGCGCTGGCAGGAAAAGGCCGAGGCCTCGCGGTCTGTCCTGGCTCTCCCTGGGGGCCGTGGCACCGCGGCAGCTGCGGGAACCCAGCCTGACACGTGTCACCAGCCCTCACTGAGCTCTCCGCCCAGGACACAGCTTCCCAGCGAGTCACTGCGCTGGTGAGCAACCAGGACACGCTGTCCCCGCGGCTCAGGGCTGTCCGCTGAGGGCGCCCCGCTCACAGCCAGCTCTCCTGGCGTCTGCAGCTGCCGGAGGCGCGTTCTCATCACCTCTAGCCCTTCCCAGCCCACCCCTCGCAGAGCCCTGCTGTGCGGAGTCCTCGGATGGCTCCGGAAAGAGGCGGGGTAAAACGGAATCCACACTAGTAGCCTATTCACCACACCCCCCAGGCGCTGGCCTCCGGGACCCGGAGAGGCTGCCGGCCGGCTGTACGGTGAGGCCTGGCCCGCGAGGCCAGTATATCCCGGCGGCTGGGCGCAGGCCGGCCGCGCCCACAGGGGCTGACCTGCAGGTAGCCCCTCGCACTGACACAAACTGGACATGCACGTGCGGCGGTCACACCAGCTTGTCAGCCACGAGCACAGGACGGAGGGCACAGACGGGACAGGAACCAGGAGGCAAAGACTGCGATCCTCATGCCGCTGGGAGAGAGGCGGCGGCGGCAGGCTGTCTCCATGCGCCCTGGCTGCTCTCTCCAGAGCGGTGCCGCCCCCAGGGCACACGGGGCAGCTCCGAGTCCCCCTGTGGGTGCAGGACCCGCTCCCGCAGAGCCAGCCTTCTGCTGGGCGGTTTAAAGTAACGGCTCGGTTTTCACGATGGGTAGTGGTGTAAAACTTTATAGCTGCTTTATAAAACTAAACATACACCTAATTCTACAACTCAGCAATTCCTCGTCGAGGAATTTATCCAAGAGAACTGAAAACATATGTCCAATAAAGTCATGTACAAGAATGGGCCACAGTAGCTTTATTCAGGAATGCCAAGGGCTCGACACAGCCCTGTGCGTCCACAGCGAGCAAACACCGGGGCATCCAGAGTCCCCGTGGAACATGACGCACCGAGTGAAAGGAACAAGCCAGTGATCCAGCTACAACATTCCAACCCACAAAAACATGCTAAATTTAATTTTTTTTAAAGCGCTTTTGCAGAAAAGTATGGATGGTGTAATATACATGTAATACTGCGTATATACATAGGCCTGTGTGTGTAGCGTATGTGTGTATGCGTGTACTTTATATATTACACTGGTGGCCCGGGGCATGAAATTCATGCATTGGGGGTGGGGGTCCCTCAGCCCAGTCTGCACTGTGTTTGGAAGCGGCAGAGGCGCCCGGGGCTTTGAACGGAAGACTCCAAGGTCACCTGACACTGAACCAAGCCTGAGTTCTGAGGCCAACGCCCAGAGGCGCATCGATCCACGCTGGCTGCCTCCGCCCTGGCGCCCGCGGAGGCCGTGGCCAACTGGGAAAGCTGAGCAGCTGTCCTTGTCCGGGGGAAGGTCCGACTCACAAACTTCAAGTTTGCAAAAACGCTTCCGTGTCCATCAAGCCTGAGAGACCATGAAAGCGGGGGCCCAGAATGACTGTGTGAGCCGCGAAGGAACAAAAAATAAATTCTGTCCGAGGGGCTGACAGCTCAATCCGAGACGTCAGGACGACGGAAACCAGGAAGTAACGGTCCTTTTGTTCGAGTTTCCCAACAGCCACAGCAGCCGCCATGGCACAGAGGGGACTGCAGCCCGGGGCGGGGTGACCGCCAGGACCCCCAGCTGGTGAGGGGGGTGCCGGGAGAGGGGGTTTCCGGGCCGCTGACTCAGCACCCAGATCTGGTCCAGGTCCCGGCCCGCCCAAAAGCTCCAAGACCGAGCCTCGCTCCTGTGTGGATGCCGTCCACGCAGGTGCCGCTTCGATGGCTGGTAGGCACCAGGACCAGCACCCTCTGATACGCTCGTTTGAATAAAAAAGCACGTCACTGAAATATGGATTTTCATCTGCATAACACTTTACCAACAAATTCCACAACATTCAAGTGAGAACAGATGATGCACTAAAATATCAAAAAACAAGAACCGGGTTTGGTAAACAGTAGAGCGCTATTTTCTCATCACCCCAATGGATTTAGTCTCAATAAACACAAATCAGCAAACAGTGACGATTTTAATGGTATGGTACGCAACGGTATTTTGAGTGACAGCCCCAGAAAAACAACTTTCTCAGCGAGGGACAGACAGCAGGAGAGACAAATCAGAATGGACGACGAAGTTCTAAGGATTCAGTGGCCCCTGGATCTGAGCTTGGCCCCAGCCTTCTCGCACAGAAAGCTCCCTGGCCGGTGACGGACAGCAAGGAGGGAGTCCTGGAGGCCCGGGTCTCCTCAAACTGCCCCCACTCCGATCCTGGTGCCTGGTGCGTGCCAACAGTGACACCCAAGTCCCGGTCCAGTGCCGGCCCAGGCAGCCTCCTGCCTCGGGACCACCTCCGTATGGATGACGCATCAGGTGCAGCCTGCTGGGGGCAGCTGGGCAGCGGTGGGACCTGCTCACCTGCCTCACCCCCTCCTCTGGGCCCCGCCCCATCATCTCTGAAAGTGACAGCACAGTCAAACCTCAGACTGACCCCACTTGGTTGAGCTCCAGTGAGCCAGGCCTGGAGCAGGAGTCCAGGCCCAGCCCAGAGAAACGCAGGCCACCTCTCCTCGGGGTCAGCACCGCTCCCTCTGAGCACAGGAGGCTGTTGGCAGCTGGCACTGGGCACAGCTGCAATCTGTACGTCATTGCAGAGACCGGGCTGGCGTTCGAATCAGATGAACCGTTTCAGTTACTCAGATGCCAGAGTTCAGGACTTCCTGGGACACAGAGCGACCACCCTCCAGCCGGCGAGCTCAGGGGCAGGAGGAGAGCCTGCCCTGTACGTGCTCTCCGGAGCCGGCCTGTGCGAGCCGCACGTGGGAGCTGACTGCCCTGAGGTCCGCAGACACCCCTCCCTCCTGGCCGTGGCCCCGAGACCCAGCTTGTTTGCATGGGCAATATGGTGGATCCAGAAACCACACACAGGCGTTTCTGACTTCACCTGCACGTTAAGCAGGAAACAGGGACAGACACAGCTGTCAGAAGCCACATCCTAGACCCCGTCATGGTCCAAGTGCCGGGCACGCAAGACCACGGCGGCCCCAGTGACCCAACTCTTCCACCCACTTCCTGTTCCATCCCAACAGCCACTCGCCAGGGACTTGCTATCCCTCCCACGTCACGGGGGGGTGGGTGGGGAAGGAGACGGAGCTCAGCCCCACCCCCGAGTCCACAGCAGCAAAAGCAGAAACCCCAACTGAGTCCACGCCAGGGCACCAGGGGGAGCCCCTCAGCAGAGGCCGTGGGCAGGGAGCTCGGCGGAATGAGATGGAGCTTCACGGAATGGACCCCTGCTTCCTTCCACCGACCCCTTCACCCGGGCGGGGGGAGGGGAGGGGCAGGGGTGGTGGTCACGGCATGGCTCTAGCGGGGATCTGCTGGGAGGCTCGAGGCTCCTCCATGGAGCCCCGGGGAGAAGAGAGGTCCTCTGAGTGGGCTGGGACCGGCCGCCGCCGAGCGAGGAGAACGTCAGGCGGTGAAGGCAGAGCACCCGCACCCCAGGGCCCCTCTCCAGGTGTTCAGGGGAGGAACCCGCCCACCAGACCCCGCCTGAACCTCGTGCCCTCCCATCCCGGCCCTGAGTTGGCACCCCCCCTCTCTCCACAGCAGCAGAGCCACCCCGCCCTCCCCCCACACACTGTCCACGGGGTCATCCCAACACGGGGCACCCAGGATCTCAAACTGCCCCCCGTTAGTAACTACACAGCAACCGAGGCCCCGGGCACCCCGCGGGCCAGCTGGAGGCGACTCCCGGTCCAGGAGCCACCCGTTCCCACGTGCGCACTTCCTCTTACCGGGGCCCCACAGCCCTGCCGCCTCCCCCGGAGCCTCCACAGGAGCCCAGTGACCCACAAGCAAGGTTCCTGGAAAGGCCAGGACTTCCTCCTCCCTCTCCGCCCCCCTCCAGTACCCGCTTCCCTCTCTCCGGTCCATTCACGGCGCACGCCCCCCCCACCAGGGGACCCTCCCCACCCATCCCCCTTGACTCACCCGTTTTGGGGCGCCCACCCCACCCAGGCACAGAGCCCCGACAGGCTGGCCGGCCCGCGCCAGCCCTACTTCCTAGGCGACAGCCGCCCTCCCGCCGGCCGCACTGACCGGCTGAGGCTCCGGGCCCGCGGCGGTGGCCGGGCAGCCAGCTCTCCACCTCCGATCCGCCCACCGCACCCACCGCACCCGCCGCACCGTCCCGCAGGACGATTCCTCTCTGCTCCCGCAGGCCTCGCAGAGCCGACGGCCAGCACCCAGACCCTCACCTGCGGGGAAGCCCGGCCCCGGGGTCCTGCCTGCGGCCGCCGAGCGGGAGCCGGCCTCCCAGGAAGCCTCTCCCGGGCCTGCCCCCGCCCAGCCTGCGGGGCAGGAAGTCGGGACCTGCCCGGCTCTGGGCCTGTGCCTGCGGGCAGGGGCAGGAGGGAGCAGCTGCGGGCGTGGGGCTGGGCGGCGCTGGCTGCTCAGTACAATCACCTGGAGCTTTTCCAACCAGGAGCCGAGGCGGATCCCACCCAGGCCGCGGACTGGAGCGCAGAGGCGGGGCTTACAGGTCTTCAGTGCCCGGGTGCCCGGGCCCAGGCAGGAGGGCGAGCAGGGGCTGGAGGGGCCTGGCAGAGGGCCGGCACCTCCAACGGACAAGCCAGAGGGAGCCCAGGGGGCCCCGCCCCTCTGCAGCCCACACGCCCCTCCCGAAGAGACCTTCCCTTGTCAGTGTATAGATGGGCCCGTCCCAGTCTGGGACCATAGCCCCTCCCTGCCTGGCTGCCCGGCCACCACTGCCGGCCTGTGTGGTCCCTCCTTGCAGGCAGGACCTGGTCAGGCCACCATCCCGGAGCCGCGTGGCATGGGCGGGGTCTGCTGCGCTGTGCCGCCACTGCCCTGCAGGCCCCGGGAGACAGCGGCAAGGCCAGCAGCGCCCCTGCTGCAGGAATGCTGCCTGGGCACTGAGGGCCTTCCCTGCTCACGTCCACTCACCCTGACCCCACCAGGGCCACTCCCGGACCCCCCGCGTGCGCGGGCACATGCCCGGGCCGTGACCTCGGCCCCACAGCCGGTTACAGAACACAGTCCCCTGCCGACCGTCAGCCCGGGAACCTGACATCTCGGGAGAGACTCCCCGCCTCCCCAGGCGACAGGGGTGTTCTTCCCGGTGACGCTGCCGTGGCTGTGAGCCAGGGGCCATTTCCAGTGAGGGGTGGGGGCCTGCAGCTAGCAGGGCGCAGACCACCCAGCTCTCCCCAATCTCAGCACCGCCGCCTCTGCCAGGACGAGCTGTTTGCTATCGCAGGGCGTGCTCCTGTGCTTATTGTGTTCACCTCAATCGCCCCATCACAACCCACGGGACACGTGGGCCATTTCAGAGAAGGGCCTGGACATCAAGGGGACAGGGAGGCGGGCCCTTCTGTCCAGGTTCCTGGAACCTAGACAGTCCTGTTCAGAACACCCTCTGATCAGAAAGCGCTGTTTTGTCTTTCTTGTTATTGATGTGTGTTTTTTAAATGTAAATTCTTTATTGTGGAAAGTATTACATGTCTCCTTTCTCCCCCACTGACCGCTCGCCGCACGCTCCGCCCCCAGCACAGCCTTCACCCCCCACTGGACACGGCAGTTTTTATCAAGGGTTCGCCATGGGCCCACAGCTGGCCTGGCTTCTGGGCAAAGCAGCCGTGACCGAGCCCAGAGCAGGGCCCTGGTGTGCCGAGGCCTGTGGGTCCCCGTGGACCACGGTGGGCGGCCCCCTGGGTCCAGCCGACCGCAGCAGCCGGTTCTCCTCAAGGATGGGGCGAACAGCACTCTCTACCACGGGTCACTTTAAAGGCACAAGGTGCTCCAGCCAGAAGCAAACAAAGCTTCCCAAGATGCTTTCCAAATTCCAGACACTCGCTGGGCCGCAAAGGGGGCCCCGCTTCCTCCTAGTTCCCGTCTCACACCGGCCGGTTCTTAATAAAAGAGAATCGCCTATTTATTTGCTTACCGTACACTCGGAAAGACAATAAACTGGAAAGCTTCATAAATCTCCCAGGGAATTCCTTTAAACAAGGACCGTCAGCAAAGCTCCGTAAATAACCTCTGCCAGCCTCCCAATCACCTCAGCACTCGCTTTCCTTCCTGCCTTTGTGCTGATCTCCCAGCAAACAAGTCAAACCCAGCACCACACGGCTTTTCTTCTCCCCGAGGTAAGACCGGAAAACATCCGGGCGTCCGCTGGGGACATCAGGTGCAAAGTGGGGGCCAAGCGGACCCGACCAGGACACCCTGCACCCCACCCCACCCCCAACCGGCCACGCCGCCCTCCCTGACTGACAGAACCAGCCCGGAGCCCCCCAGCCCGGGGACAGCACCGCCCCCGTGCAGGAACCACAGCAGAGCGGGCAGACCCTATGAAACCGCTCCCCCGCTTCCTCCCCCTGGGGGCTGCCCCCCCCCCCACCTGCGGACGGAGCCTCCACAGGCAGGTGCTGCTCGCTCAGTGGAACGCCCAGGCCTCCCGACCAGCCCTGCCCGCCACGTCTCCGCACGCACCCTGGACGGGCCGATGAGAACGACCTTGGGCGGCTCAGGAACACCGGAGACGGACAGGCGACCGCGGAGGTGTCAAGGACTGAGCTAAAAATAAGTTCAAACAAGAGGCGGCCGAGGCGCACAATCAACACGGGGACTCGCACGCGCTGCTGTAATCAGTGTGCGATCAGGGCAGATCGCCGCGGCACCAGGGGTGACTCCTCCGGCCGAAGGCTGAAGAGCCAGCCGTGCCGCCCGCCGCCCACGCCCGCCGCCCACGCCTGCAGAGGCCCAGCCCCGGGGGACCCCATCGGCCCCGAGCCTTCAGCTTCACCTCCGGACCTCGGTTCTGAGCCCCAGGCTCGCTCACTGGCCCCGGCAGCCATGTGCGTCCCGGCCGGGCCACTTGGTTGGGGTGCAGATGTGGGCGCTGATGCACGGCCCACCCAGCAGCCCATGAGGCTGGCGCGCACCTGTCACCCAAGAGCTGCGTCCCTGCAAGTTAGAGCTGGCGAGCTGGCCCGGGAGGCGCAGTCACTGCTACCCGGGGCCACACCCAATCCTGCTGGGGATCCCTGGTGCTCAGTGAAAGGAGCGGTGTTGTTATTACTATTTACCCACCAGGCATTCCTAATATAAGCTCAATCAGAAAGGTCCAGCCCGAACCCAGGCCTCGCCAGCAGATCTTCCCAACGGGCACCCCCTGAGACGCCGCCTGACAGGTGCCAGCCCAGGACTGCTCTGAGCCTCGGCCGGCGGGGCCTGGGCACAGGGTGGCAAGCTGCTCACCCACTCCCCTCCCAGTCCACGGGAATTCAAGATCCACCCAAGGGAGGTGGCTTCTCACCTTGAAGTGACCATGTGGAGCCAGGCGCGGGGCGCACGGCGAGGGCAGGACCCCAGCGGCCGGGCACCTGGCCCAGCTGAGGATGGCACCACTGAATATGCTTGTCGCCGCCCTTCTGGACAGAACACACGTGTCTCCCTTTTGTTTAAATGAATCTCAGCCTCTGGGCAACTTTTCCCTGGCGAGGACCACAGAGGGCGCTGCTGTTGGCACGGAGGACCAGGGTCCTCCCACAGTAAGAACTGCTGGGCAGCGGGCTCCAAGCTCTCTGTTCAGGGTCCAGGACGCTGGTGCCAACACCTTGCCCACCGGCTCCTGCAGCCTCTGGGCGTGCTCAGGTGCCAACCTTCCAGCCCCTGGCCCGGACTCCTCTCCCGCACCTGGAAGCCCCGACTCCGGTGAGCATGTGACCATGTCTTCATGCCCGGCTGCTGGCACCTGAGGGCCGCCGGGGCCCAGGATGCTGAGACACGGGGCTCAGGGCGGAGACCAAGGGCACGTTCAGGCTGAGCTCAGGCGGGAAGGCGTCCTAACATCGAATGCGCACCTGAGACGTGGACAGAGCCGCTGAGCGCAATGCAGGCGGCCGCCCACCCTCAGTGCTGGGGCTGGTGTGTGTGTGTGTGCGCGCGCGCACATAACCAGCAACAACCAGAAAATTAACAAACACCGCGATCCCAGGTAAAATTTTAAAACATTCCTAGACTCACTTCCCCCCAACGGAACAGAAGGAAGGAACCTGAGAGAGAGAGCGAGTTGATGGCGGCTTTGCTCACAGTGCAATCGGGTCACGGGCGACCACGCGTGTCCAGCGCCTTCTCCTTAAACGCCACGGTCCTATCCGACGCCCAGGACTGGAGTCAGGGAGGGACACCGGCCAGGGGGTGCCCCACAGAAAGGCCCCCCAGTCCTCCAGGCTTCGCACAAACCCCTCCTGCCTCCCCTACCCCTTCCCTCCTCCCCAGCACCCGGGCCAGGCTTCCCCCTCGGAAGACCGATTTGCTGGGTGCTGGGCACGGGACCCTGCTTGGTGGCGGGACTATCTGTGACCACGTGGTGCCACAGCCTGCCAAGGCCTGCAGAGCTGCGCCCCGGCAGGGGCCCCGCACTGAGTGCAAGTTCTATGGACGTAACCAAGGTTTAACCAGCGCATCTCCCGGTGCAGCCAGCGGAGGCAGTGACACCTGCACACACCCTGCCTACCGCTCTCCGAGGGCTGGCCTCAGTCCACCCAGCACGGCCCATCACCCCGCACACAGCTCCCGTCTCCCTGAAACCCGCTGCGCCCCAAACAACGGTGCCGGGAAGGAGACCAGAGCTCCAGCAGCTGTAGCCAGGAAATGAAAAACGAGATTCCCCGCAAGTATGTTCCTTAATTGCTCTTACCTTGGGGTCCACCCATCACATTCAGCTGCCCCCCACTCCCTTCAGCCTAGGCCAAACCCACAGGTGTTACAGGCGAAGACGGGACGGGTCGCCATGCGGCTGGGTCTACCTCGCTGGTGGCTGCTGTCGCCATCCTGGGCCAGGGTGGGCCTTGGGTGCATAGGCTGCGCTAGCAGCCCCTGAGCTCCCCCTAGAGGCCACACCCAGCCTAACAGGCCCCGGCGGGTGGCGCTGAGACCCCGGGGCCTCCATGCAGAATCCAGGTACCAGTGCTGAGGGGGAAGGCACCTCGGTGTCGTTCACGGGGGTCTAAGGGCAGAGCCTCCCGCACCCCGTCCCTTGTTAGAGAGGACACACCCTGAGCCCCTGGAGACGCCGACAGGAAGGCAGAGAGGAAAGGGACGCTGACCACAGCCTGCGCCTACCCGCTGGGTCGGAAGGACAGCAGGACCAGGCGCACGGGACAGAACTCAACCGGGGGAAACGGTGACGGACCCACCACGCACCCAAGTCCGTGAGCCCCCACTTCTCCCTCTCGGCGCCACAGCCAGCTGGGCGCTGACGGCGCTGACGGTGCCTGGGCGCCAGCAGCCCTCTGCAGTGCTCCAGGCAGAGCGCCTGGGCGGCCCCAGGCATTCCTCCCCAATGACCGGCAGCTGAACCCAGGCCACAGGCAAAACCGAGACTCGGTTACACACCTTACCAAAAGGTACCTTCGCCAGGTGTCCGGGAGTGGGTTTTGATATGTAAATCCAGGAATGCTCGGGCCTACTCAGGAATGCACGCAATCTCCTCTGTCTTGGCTTTTGGTGAACTTCCTGGTGTTTGGGGGATAAAATAAACGCTGCTCTGGTCACTGTCCTCCATCAGAGGGCAGCGGTCCGCCCGTCCCAGTGTTTCCCTTCTCTCTCTGTGTCTTGTCTCTTTCCTTTCTCAACCCCCAGCCCCTCCACTCAAAGAACCGAATTACCTCTTTCCGTGCTGGACTCAGAAGAGAGACCCCGCCATACTCCACCCTCACCCGCTGGAACCACAGCCACAGCCCTAAATGCCGCGCCTGCCGGCGGTAAACCTGAACCCAGGCCCTCTCGGCACCTGCAGCCCCAGCCCTCCCACTGCCCACACCTCCTGCTCTCTACGCCCATGGAACAGGAATGCCCGTATCTGAGAATTCCCTCAGGGCAAGTGACGGGTTTGCCATGCATCCGTCAACGCCCACACAGATGCCCGGAGGGGGATGCAAATGCCCGGCACTCTGCCCCTCGCCCAGGCCTTCCGCTGCTCAGGATGGGGACGGATGTTCCGTCTTACACACCAGCCAGTCCTTCCCCAATCACAGGAGAGCAATAACCTTCAGTTCTTCACGGGTCACCCTCCTCACCCCTCAGCCTGGGAACTCACCCCAGCCGGGCACCCGAGCCCTGGCACCCACCCAGCTCGTGTACACTCAGCGCTTTGCTGAACTTCAGCAAAAACCCTGCTGGCTCTTGCTCAGAGCCCTGGCACCTGGCACCTAGCAGGAGTAGCTCTATCTGCTGGAGAAGCACATTCTCCTTAAACAGGCAATTCTCAGAAGAAGCAAATCCATCTCAATGTCACTGCACAAATCAATCCAAATTGAATTACCGTACCATAATGTAAAAATTTAAAACCCCATGCATAAAATATTATGCACCATTTTTATTTGATCTACTAAATCACAGCTTCCCCAAACCCCTTCGAGGGGCGTTCCAGGAACGCGCAACCGCTTCACTGGCGAGCGCACGCGTGACGGCAGCAGCACTGCCCCTGCTATGGGGACCTCCGCCAGGCGCCCCGCTTTACTTGTATTTAATCTCGATCAGGACGTCCGTCTGGAAATAGAAAGGTATGAGCCTCCATAAACACCATAAATCACAGTCACTTATTCCTGGCCCAAGCCCACAGCAGCCCCAAAAGAAGCTGCCAGGGCCCCGCAGGCTGCCGCTCCCCTAACCCGAGCAGCAGGGGGCTCCACACCCAGTGCAGCTCCAGGAGGGCCCCCAGAAGCAGCTACCCATCCAGAAAGGGCCCAAGACGGAGCTCTCCTCACGGGCAGGAGGCCCCTGAGTCCTTCTCCTCTGAGGACATCACGCTGTCTTTTCAAGTTCACCTTCAAGGAGCAGGAGTGACCCGAGGAAGCTCCAGGCTCCCAGCTGGATGGACTTCCTCCCCCCCTCCGCCTTCAAACCTCCGCACCCCTCACCCCAGGCTGCTCCATCCCCACCTGTGAGCGCACCCGCGGCTGCTGAGCCGTCTGTCCGTTCCAAAGTGCCAGTGCCCACACTGCCTCCCGGCTCATGTCCGGTGGCTACTCAAAGCCAAACAAGCACGTGCCCAGGGTTTCTGATGACAGAACTCAGGTGAGCTGCCCTCTGCCTGGAAATGTAAGCCGTCGGCCTCACCCAAGTGCCCCCATTAACGCCACAGCCACGATAAAAGCATTCGCTGCAAACGTGTTTCCTTTCGTTTCCGAGTTCAAGGTGTCTCCCCAAACCCGAGTCCGGCAGGCGAGGAAATGCTGCTGTCCGCTCCCCCGCCCCGGGAGGTGGGCCTCTGGCTGCGCGGCAGGTGGGCGCGCCTGTGCTGGTCCCAAGTCCAGGCTCAGTGAGGCCTGCCCCTGCGTCCGCCCGGACGTGTGTCCACAGGTTTCCATTCACTGGCACCGACTCTGTAAAGATGTCTCTCCTGGGCAGGACATGGCCACTGCCCGCCGGTGAGGAGTGAATGCCAAGGGCGTCAGGATAGGCCCCGCTCCATTTGAACGCACACCCGCGGAATGGCCCCGAGTCCTCAGGAACGTGCCGTTCGGCTGGGGCGCATCCCTCTTAACCGCAGGCCAGGAGAGCAGCTGGGCAGACATCCCCATCCCGCTTCCATGCAGCCATTCTCGGGCTGGGGGGCAGCAGAGGTTTCCTGAATCTCTACCACTCCTGTGCCCAGTGTTCGGACCACAGCCCAGGGTGTGGCGGCGGAGCGGCGTGTTGGAGGGGAGACAGCGTGTGTGCTGCGGGCAGGGGCGGCCGGCTGCGCCCAGAACCACGGAGTTTGCCCCGCCCCCAGCTTCTCCGAGGGGGCGGGGGCGGTGGGGAGCCCGGAGACCCCCCTCCGGAAGCCACCCTCTCAAGCCACCGGGGCTCCGCGGGGCTGCAGGAGCCACGCAGTGAAAGCGCGGTGCCCGCGGCGGCCTCCCACCGAACCGCTGAGCTCGCGGGGACTCACAGGCCCGGCTGGGGGCCTGGCGGCTCCAACGGGGCAGCGGGGAGGGGCCTTGGTGGCAATTACCCAGCACGCCGAGCGCTGCTGTGGCCACTGTGCCCGCCTCCGCAGTGACACTGGGATGCTGGTAACAAACTGGGCCGGCTGAACATTTCCCAGCATCCACTGCTCACCTCCCTCCATCTCCCACCCCCCCTGCAATGGTGGCGCTCGGACAGCCTGACCCCTGACCCCGTGCGCCTCTGCTCCAGCACTGGCTGCTCCAGGGCATTCCCAATGCCCATCTGGCTTTCCAAGTGCGACCCTTCAATGGCAGGAATTCAGCCCAGAGAGACCGCTGGGCCATGAGCCGGCCGGCCCGCCCCGAGGGGACAGACAACCGGCCTCTCCGTGGACCTCGGAAGGGCATCTTCCCAAACTGGCCCCAGCCCCCCCTCCCCCTGCCACACCCGCAGAGCCCACCCCACACCCGGAGCCCAGCAGGCGGGCGGCGGGAACAGCGCCCGGGGCCGCATCCTCACCCAGACTGCGCTGACCCTGTGGGTGTCGCGGCCCTGAGGTCGGTTCCTGCGGCTGAATGAATGCCCCGGAGGCGGCCAAGAGCCACCGCTCCAGGGCCGGGTCAGGAACACTCGCGAACACCCACAGCCAGGCGGCCCCGGTCCCGGGCCGGCCACTCACTAGTCTGCTGCGGCCCAAGTGCCCACCACAGGCCAGGCCACTGCCCAGAGCACCCAGACGCCCTGACTGCTCCGCTGCCCGTGGCCACCTCACTCCCTTCATCTGCTCTGTAAACAGGGTGCTGAGCCCCCCCCCCACCCAGCAGAGCCTAGTGAGGGGGGGAGGGGGAGGGGGAGGGGGCTAGGAGAGGCGGGCAGCTGGGCCGTCCTGGGACAAAGACAGGGGCACCGAGCGGCTTACTTTCCCTTGTCCTCGGGAGGGAGAGCAGGTCTGAAATAGAAAGTAAATACTTCACTAGGCATTTCTGAGTGACCTAATATGGAGTAACATTCCAGTCTAAAAGCCACCTCCTTCCCTGGCTGGGTTGGCTCAATGGATAGAGCGTCGGCTTGCGGACTCAAGGGTCCCAGGTTCAATTCTGGTCAGGGGCATGTACACTGGTTGCGGGCACATCTCTAGTGGAAGGTGTGCAGGAAGCAGCTGATCGATGTTTCTCTCTCATCAATGTTTCTAACTCTCTATCCCTCTCCCTCTCTGAAAAAAAAAATCAATAAAAAATATTAAAAACAACAACAACAAAAAATACCACCTCCAGAGTGGGTTCAGCTCAGCACTGTGGCCCCAGGAATCCAGGGGCAGAGGGGGGCCTGGCCTGCCCCTTCCCGAGGATTCCCCATCTCCCACCCGACCCTGCTCTGTGCCTGCTCCCACCCCCCCTTCAACTGGCTCCATCCGGTCCATCCCTCCTCTGATCCATCCCTCCGCTCCGTAAAGGAAAGTCCAACCCTTCAGGCGGGCCCATGCCTCCCCCTCCCCCGCGGGTGCCCGGGACTCGCCCCACTGGTCACACAGCCCTTCAGGCCAGGGTGGCTGAATTACTTGTTATTTAGGTTGCATTTTATTTATTATTTAAATTTCTTTATTGAGTACGACGTTACATGTGTCCTTATTCCGCCCTTATGCCATGTATTTCAAATTTTGACCAATATCTCTGCCATGTCAGGCCTAGTCTTAAGTGCTTTACAAACACTGTTACCGTCCGTGCTGGATCCTACAGCCACCTATTCCCAGCCTGGCTCATACTCAGAGATGCAGTCCTGTGCGAGGGCTCAGGAAACCCCGATGCAGCCAAGCGTCTCCGCCCGCCCCTTCTTTCCCCCTGGCCGCACGCGGAGGGCGCAGAGGCCCCTCCCCGGCCAGAGGGCTGCCCGCGGCCCAGAGCCACGCCAAGCGGCCACCAGGGTGGGAAACTGCCGGCTGCAGTGACAGGCCTGGCCCCAAAGCGGTCCCTCTGACCAGCCTTCTTCCCACCAACGACAAAGAGCCCCCCCAGGCTCTCCGAACCCCGCCTGCCCGCCGCGCTCTAGAAGAAAGGAACTGGGGGAGAGGGGGACCCCTTTAATCTCCTTGGCACAGCTTACAGACCCAGGCGCGGTGAGTTCACCTGGTTCTGCTGAGCTCCGGCGGGGGCGGGGGCGGAGGCTGGCCGGGGCACGCGGGGAGCACAATCCAGACTCCAGCCCCGCCCCCGCCCCTCCCGCCCGGGCCGCAGGGACTCAGTAAGGCGGCTACAGGCCCACAGGGGCAGGCACTCCGGCGGCCTCCTGTCCATTCGGCCGGGCGCACATCTGGCCGGATGGGGAGGAAAACTACCCCCGTGCAAAGTCCCTAAATCCCCAGGAAGCCAGCGGCACAGACAGAACGCCAGCTCCGCCGCGCGGGTCTCCTGGTTTCTGTCAGCTGAGGCCACACGCTAATCCCGGGCTGAGCTGAGCGAGGAGCCCGTGTGCCGGAAACGGCCCCCGGAGCAGGACGCTCCCCGGCACCGGCGTGGGCCCTGCCGGAGGCTGAACGCGGAGCCCAGCGGTTTCCGCAGAGCCGGGGGGGGGGGGGGCGGGGGGCACCTCCCACCCCACAGACCAGCAGATGTGAGACCACCCACGCCCGGCTCCCACAAGGACACCGCCAGGGACGTTAGAGCCCTGGCTAAGACGCCTCAGGCCGGCAATCCACTCTCAGACACGTGGGCCCCAGAGGCCGCCTCCCTGCTCAGTCGGGAGAGGCCCCTGGGGGAGGAGGGGGAGGGGGGGGAGCTGGCCCCGGGCTGGGGCTGAGCTGCCACAGAACCGCCCCACCCCGTGGAGGCCGGGCAGCTGCAGGGCCTCACAGGACATACCACCGCCCGCTGGGGCTGGAGCCGGGCCCGCACGTGGGCCAACAGGGCTCTCTGGCCGAGACCCCATCCCCCCAGCAGAGCAGGCGCATGTTCTCTGCCCCCTCCCCCCGCTCCCTGCCAGCCTTGGGACGCCAGCCAAGGCTCAGGATTCCCAAGCACCCCTGTGTCTGCAGGCGCACACGTGTGCGCGGGAAGAGGTGCATTGGGCGGGAAGGGAACCTCGCGGTTACCGGGAGCCTGTTTTTCAGGAACTCTGCGCCTTGCGGGAACGTCACCGCGAAGGGGCCAAGGGCAGCGGGCAGCTCGGCGGCGCCTCTGGGGATCCGTCGCCCAGGGCCCGGCTCCGGTCCCAGGACACACCCAGCTCGGGCCCTGCCCGCCCCCCGCGCCTCTCAGAAGAGAAGGCTGTGCCTTTTGTTCAGGAGCGCTCCTCACATTCCTCCCGAAGGCCAAGGCCAGCAGGGCACGGCCAGGGAGGGGCACCGGCTGAAGCAGGTTTCTGGCCGGTCTGTGGGTGAGTGGTGAGTGGTGCACACAGCCTCCCGTCTCCTCCCCCAAACCCGCCATGTTGAGCAGAGGAACCAGCTCAGGGGGTAAGATCTGTGAAGAGACCGGGTGGAAAGCGAGGGAGGGGAGGTCCCATCCACCACAGCCCCCCCAGGGGCTCCCACAGGGAGGAGGGCTGCTGGGGGAGACCCCACCGAGGTGATGAGTTTGTGAATCCAGACCACAAACCTGGGGTGGCAGTCTGCTGAGAGCGAGGCCCTCTGGCCACTGACTCAGACGCGAACGTAAGGCCCCTAAGCTCCGTGGGAGCTACCCACAGAGCTCGGGTGCTGGGGGCGGGGGCATCAGAGCCCGCAGAGGGCAGGGCAGAGCCGGGAGGACAGAGGGGTCTCGCCTCGCCTAGTGCGGCACAGCCACTCCCAAAGGTGCCGGTGCCAGGCCAACAGGGGCTCTCCGTGAATCACCGGAACCGGGACCCAGGATTGGAACTAGGGAACCTCCCGGACCCCCGGGTCCTCATCCACCGCGGGGAGCATGGAGGGAGGAGAATGGCTGGAGCAGCAGCACATGACTGGCCCCCAGGTGCTTCCAGGGTCAGCCTGGAAAGTCTGCGATCGGGAGGGACAGAAAGCCAGGCCCCTGCCTCCTGAGCCACCCGCCCAGGGCTCATTAGCAGCACAGCGCGGGGGCTCTGGAGCAGGCCTGGCCCCTGGAATTATCTGGAAACCCTCCTCAGCAGTAGATGGTGAGATCCGAACGGAGAAGCCAAAGAACAAGCCAGGCTTCGCCAGCCACGCGGCCGGGAAGGGCTGGGGCCGGAGGACTGTGAGCCGGAGAACATGTAGGCTCTGGGGCCCCGGACCCCCGCCCCCATCCCGCCCGTGACCAGGGGGAGGCTCCCAGGACTGAGTCCTCCACAGGAAGTCCTGCCGGCCTCCCTGCCAACCGCCTGGGGACAGGTCCACGGACAGTCAGTCAGCGCCCCTCACCCCGTGACAGGCCAGTGCAGCCCACACTGTGGCCAGTGCGCGTGCCCGAGACACAACAGTGCGATCCTAACAGACAGCGAGCCCCGTGACTGGGCGCACAGCGCCCCCCGCGAGGAGAGGGTGGGCAAGGGGTGCCCGGGTCCCGGCCCTGTGGTCCCGGCGGTCCCGGGCTGTCCTGCTCCCCTCCCTGCAGAGGCGGTGCAGGGGTCCGGCCCTGGTGCAGACCCCACGGAGGGCTGGACCCTCACGGTGCCCGCAACGACCACCGCCATTTACGGACGATTCCGGACACTGCGGCCTGACGCCCGAAAGGCCCGTCGCCCAAGGCAGAGCCATCGCCCATTCCTGTTGGTCGCCTCTGGTTAACCATCCCTGTTAACCAACCAAGCTCTGGTTAGGCGGTGGGACGGCCTCGCATGGTCACTGGGCTTGTTTTGCTGGGAGGGACAGGACAGCCAGTGTCCACTAGGAAAGGGCGGACAAGGCCTCCCACTGTGGGACCACTGGGCGGTCCTGGTCCCATCCTCGCCCTGGGTTCGGGCCTTTCCCCACCAGGGCCCCCGGGACCGGCTGGGAACTGTCCGGAGAGGGAGGGAAGGGGAGGAAGTGGACACAGGAGGGGGGGTGGGGGTGGGGGGAGGAGAGAGGTCTTCTCACCCTCCCGGGGTGACTTCGGGTGACTTCCAGAGACTGGAAGCAGCTCCATTTGCAAACGAAAGGGGCACAGGAGAGGGGCCTTCCTGAGGGAGCCAGGGCTGGGTGTGGGAGCAGGCGGAGTGGCTGGGTGCTCGGGCAGCCCCGAGCAGGAGACTGGCTTCAGCCTGGAGAACCGGAGCGGCCCAGGCCCCGTGGCCCGCAGGAGTGTCCTGAAGATACCGCTGTGAATGCTCCTAAGATCAAAGCCACTCTGAGATGTCACCCAGCCCTCAGCTGCACATACGGGGATCCCACAGGAACGGGCTCCTAGGCTCGCCCAGACCCAGAGCGCCGGGAAGTGTGCGGCCGCGCTCCCAGGCGGAAAGCCGCCCGCTGGGCCTCCTGACCCTCCGGTCCCGGAAGAGCAGGTGGGCGTCATGGGCCAGAGGTGACTTCTGGAGGAGGGGCAGGGGGCGCTTTAAAGGTCACTCTGCGGGAAAGCAAGCACAGCGCCCCCTCACCACCGCCCAGCTCCTTAGGAAGGTGCCCGAGTGCGGGAACCCTCGGGGTCCCGTGTTTGGAGAGCTCTGCCCAGCCCTGCCCAGTGGTCAGCCAGGCCACTCAGTGCCAGGAGCCCACGCCGCCATCTGGCCTGGCAGCTCCAGTGCCGCTGTCCCTCCCAGCAAAGCAAGCCCAGTGACCAGGCGGGCGGCCGGGAGCTGTCACATCCCCGCTCTGCCCCACCTACAAGGGCTTCCCTAGACCCACCTGGGCCCGAACAAGCACAGGACAAGCGGGGACGCTAGCACTTCCAGACCAGCAGCACTGAGCACACCCCCCAGCCCAGAATCAGGCAGCAGCCAGAGTCCACTCAGCAGGAGCACAACCCTTTTCTGGCCTCTCAACCCTCAACCAGCCCTGCTGCCCTCCCTCCTCTCCACACCCTCCCCCTCCCCCACCCCCACCCTTACCACAGGGCAGGCTCAATACTAGCCGTCCAGGAGGCTGGCCTCTACACTAGGGAGACTTCAGTGCCACACCGGGCAGGCCCGTTAGGCCAGAGGCGTGGACCTCTATCAGCCTGGGCTGCAGCTGCTTCCACAGAAGCTTCCTGGATCCATGACGCCATGAGGTCTGTGGGAGCCGGACCTCTCCCTGGGCGGCCGGCGGCCACACCCGGGCCTGGCTGTGCCACAGCGGGGCGCTCACATCCCTGGGCGGGCCCGCGCACCCGCCAGCCCACACCCTGCAGAAGGCCCCCCAGGGTCCTGCCACAACCTAGGCCGGTGGTCGGCAAACTCATTAGCCAACAGAGCCAAATGTCAACAGCACAACGATGGACATTTCTTTGGAGAGCCACATCTTTTAAACTTAAGCTTCTTCTACCGCCGCTTCTTCAAAACAGACCTGCCCAGGTCCAAAGCCGACTTCTGCGCACGCCCAGGCCGTGGTGTTTTGTGGAAGAGCCACACTCAGGGGCCAAAGAGCCGCATGTGGCTCATGAGCCGAGGATGCCATTATAATGACCCAGGCCATTATTTCCGATCAACCTCCAAGCCAGTTAACGGTGTCTTTCAGCCAGAGGTTTACTTTAATACAAAAAGCACTTCTGAGGGAGTGAAAGCAGCATGGAACAGAACGGTGAGCTTTTCTGCATTGACGTGAGTGCGTGTGCGTGCGCGTGCGCGTGCGGTTTAAGAGCCACAGGGAAAAGCACTCCCCGTCCACCGTGTCCTGAACCAGTACAGGTTCCGGGGAAGCCACAAGGCCAGGCTGGCAGCCAGGGCCAGGCCACGGGAGCCACGTGGGGTCCACGCTCCGCGCCCCCTGAGCGGGGGAACGAGGGCTGTGATTGTCTAGGAAAGAAGTAAATCAGTCTCCACACCCCAAAGCCTCACCTGTCCCTGAACAAGAACACACCTGTTTTATCAACACGCTGTGAACATTAACCCACAGGCACCGTCTGTCCACAGCGAACCAGTCAGACCAGGCTCCCTCCCGCAGGCATCCCCGGGAGGGGCCGGCTGGGCGCGGCGGGAAGGGCGGGCGGCCCCCAGTTCTGACCACGTGGCCTGGCTGAAGCCAGAGCGCACGCAGGGCCCCGTTAGCTGCACACCGCCTCCATGGGGAGGGCCTGTCCCTTGGGCCAGGGCTCCACTCCGCGGCCTCAGCTCCCGCGTGGACTCGGGTGCTCTGTAAGCGAGGCGGAAAAGGCAGCCGCGTCCCAGAAACAGAACTCCAGCAACCCTCCCTGTAGCTGCGCTCTCCCACCACTGTAAACACACCGAGGAACTTGACCACGAGGAGCAGCAACAATAAACACGCGCTTCCTGTGACTTCAGGTGCTGGGAGTGGTGAATCAGATTCCTTAAAATTGCATTTCAAGGGGGAAAGTTCGCTTTTTCACACTTTCTCTGAAGGACCGCCTCTGCTTCGACATCCCTCCTCAGAAAAACAGCAAAGTCCCTGGCCGCCCGAGCCCAGCTTCCGGGAAAGGCCGAGGCAGCAGCGGGCCCATGCCCACCCCCAGGCGCGGCCCAGGCCCATGCCCACCCCCAGGCCCATGCCCACCCCCAGGCGCGGCCCAGGCCCATCCCCGCCCCCAGGCCCATCCCCGCCCCCAGGCCCATGCCCACCCCCAGGCGCGGCCCAGGCCCATCCCCGCCCCCAGGCCCATGCCCACCCCCAGGCCTAGGCGGCAGCTGCGGCCGGTCCCGGGGGCTGAGCTCCCGGAGTTTCCGTCCCCAGCGGTCAGGGCGAAGGCGAAACTGGCCCTGGGCGCCCATTGTCAACATCCCACAGACAATGGCCGCTCTCCCCCATTGTGCCCGCGTCCATGTGGGTCCCCGCTGCACAATGTGCAAAGCCTTCCTTTCACCGGCTCCGCTCAGCCCTGAGCGCCAAGTGCAGCCTTCGTTTGGGCTGAAACGTTTGTAATGAGCCCTGAACGCAAACTCCGGGTCCTGCCCAAACATTAACTGGCGAGAGTCATTAGAGCCACACGGATGGCTTTTGGGTACCATCCATTAAATCAGGATCAAAAGAAACACTGAACACCTTAAAAACGGTTCTGAAGTTCTTAGCGATTATTAAATGTAATTTCCCAAACCCAGAGACAGGGTTTAAAACACACACGCCCTTTCATAAGCCTTTGATACATATTCCATCAAACAGACTTGCATAAAAATCAACTTCAAAAGATCGGGTTGGGGGAGAAGCCTCCCCCCAGGTGCTGTGACCTCAGTGGGGGCGCGGGCATGCTGCCGGCTCTGCTCTGCGGGAAGCCCACCTGCCCAGCGGCCGGCCAAGGGCACAGCCCTGCCAGCACGTCCATGTGCACCGCAAGCTTCCGGCCCAGCCCCCCAATATCTCCCTCTGCGATCGCTTCTTTAAGGACAAGCATTCTCTGCGAGCCAGTTTTTAATGTGGGCCCCTCCGCCATCAGCCGGAGCACGGTGTGGGGGGGGGGGGGGCCCGGTGTGCCTCCCCGCCAGATAAACGTCCTTCCCCCGCGTGCGGCGGGGACACACATTCGGGCGGTTATCGGGGACAGGGACACTGGCTGCTGCCGGTCCCTGATAGAAAGATTATTAAGAGAAGGACCAGGCTGACGCACATACATTACGGTGACAGCCTTCTGCACTGAAGTGACAAGAGGTAAAAAATGACAACCGGGGTGGCCACTCGAGCGTGGCCGGGAACTCCGCCATTTCTCGGGGAGCCGTGCCCGGGAGCGTGCCCTCAGAAACGGTGCCCACGGCGCCCGGTGGCCTCGCAGCCTCTGGAAAGGTGCCGCCTGTCCCTTTTGTTTTAACCGGAGAAGCTCCCTGTGCTTCTGACTTTAGCCCCGGCTAAGAGCCTCCTCAAACCCAGCCCCCCGCCCCCCCGGGGCCACTCCTCCGCTGCCACGGCCGCTCCGCTCCGCTCCGCAGTTGTTTGCTGTCGTGTGGCTGTCCTTTTCCTTCGCGGCATCTCTCTTTAAAACACTTTCAGGCTTATGAATAGGATTTTTGTTTGAGTTTTCAGAGTCAAGAGGAAAGCTATTGATTATCCCTGAAAGGGGACCGGAGGGGCAGTTAATAATTACCAGGGAGCCAGCTTTCCTGCTTCGTCTTGTGTACACGACCCGACCAACAACGCCGGCCAGGAACAGGTGTGCCCGCGCTGCCTACGAGGCCTAGCCGTGTCCCCGGCGTGTTTCTGCAATGCTGGTCACGTTTGGTCCTAAGTGCCCAACTTTTTTACTTTAACCCTGTAAAGACCCACTGCACATGTTTCCACGCTAAGCCACAGACTAAGTCCTCCGTGCCAATCGGAAAACATACGTGCGGGAGACAAAGGGTTTTTTAAAATCCCAGCTAGGAAAGGTGCATTCACCCGCCCCTCCCCCAGGAGAACACCCATTCAAGGGCCAGTTTCAAAGATCCCAAATGAGGTCGTAAATAACCCAGGGCCCATGCAATCTGCGGAGCCACCCCCTCCCTCAGCCTCATTACGGGACAATTAGAAAGAAGGGCCACCAGACCCCTCAGCCTTATCCTTCCAAACAGGAAAAAGATTTAAACCAAAAAGCACCTTGTCAGGTTTAAAGCAAGCTCCAAACTCCGGATTTGAAAGTCCCTCTAACAGCTACTTTCTACAGGGCAAACCGGGACCCTCACCCCTGGGGCAGAAAACCAATCAGAGCCATAAATTCCCTGCCTTCACCCTCACTCCCTTGTGCTGGGGCAGCGCTGGGGGAGGGGTGACCTGACATCCACACTTACACTAAACCCCTCAATGCCCGACAGAAATATGCCGGCTTATTCCTTTGTTTGGTCTGTTATACTTGATCAAGTGTGAACGATTAAACTGGTTTCATTAAAGGCCGGTGCATTCACAGCTAACATCCCACTTCAATGGCAACTGTAAGCATATTTTGCGAGGAGGGCCTGCTTTTTTGCTCAGAACCTACCATCTCATTAACTTTTCTTTGGGGGGCCATAAAAAGGGCACCCGGGGTTTTTACAGGAGAGTGTCAGGGCTGCTCAGAGCAGAGGCCAGACAAAAGGGCCCTGAGTGGTTCCACTCTCGGAGGCAGCCCCCATACCTACAATAAAGAAAAAAAAAACCGTTTCAATCTTAAAGCTGCTCTGGCTGAGAGTGTCTAATTAGCATTTGGAATATCACTTTATAATTGCTGTAAGAAGTACTCTTTGAAATCAAATGACTACAAAAACAAGATCTTTTAAAGTCCTATTATCTCAAAATGTAAGATTTGTTAAAAACACACACACACACACACACACACACACAAACCAACCAACCAAACAAAAACAAAACAGAGCGGTTCTCCGAATGCTGGGACTCTGTGCTTTGAGAACCAGAGGCGCTAGCAGCCTTAGGTGCCGAACACGAGGTGGTTCTCAAAGTGCCTCTGGACGCAGGGACTGGAGGGAAGACTCTTGGAAAGACCGGCAGGAGAGTCTGAAGTATTGCACCAGCGTCAGGAGGCAGGTCTGTGTAAACTCACCAAAATACGGGTCCCCTCCGAGTTACCCGTGTCAGATAAAAATATACGAGTCTCTAGAATATCCAACAGAATTGCAAATAAGGCACTTAGCATTTTAAATTCCCAATGCATATTTATAGAACAGAATGCTCTTGTCAACCCTTCAGGCCCCGCGCATCTGACTCTCCAAGAACTTACGCCGACCTCCCACTGAAGGCAAACGGGGCGGGGGCCCGGAGAGGGCACGAGGGCCCGGCCTGGCGACGCAGGCCGCTGCCGGCAGCCTCCCCGCGAGGCCGCGGAGCAGGCGGATTTCTACGAGCAATCCCTCCTTTTCCACGTAAATTACCCAACGCGGGGCCCGGAGCCCGCTGCCGCCGGCGCCCCGGAGGGAGGGCTGGGGCCGGGCGTGCGGTCACCTCCCGCACACGCACTGGGCGCCGGGACGTCCGCGGCGGCGAGCGGCCCGGGAGCGGGTGCGCTGGTGTCTCGCCGCGGCCGGCGGGGACCGCGCGGGGCTCCGGGCCCACGGCCCCCCGCGCCCGGCGCTCCGCCCGCCGCGGGGCCTCCGCGGCCAAGGCCGGCGCGCTGCCCGCTGCCCGGGGCCGGGAGCACGAGGGGGAGGCGCGGCCCCGGCCCCGCCGCCGCCGGGAAACTTTTCTTCCCGCTTCGCCTCCCGCGGCCGCCGGGCGGAGGAGGAAGTGGTGCCCGGGAGCGCGGCTGGCGGAGGAAATGCCCGCGGCCCCCGCCCGCGGCCACTGGCGGGCGGGCCCAGCGCGGCGCCGGCCGCGGCGCAGATGTGGCCGGGCCGCCGCGGAGCCAACAATGCGGGGCCGCAAAACAAAAGGTCCCTCTCCGCCGCCCGCGCTCCGGGGCCGCCCCGGCCCCCGCCGCGCCCCGCGCCCCGCGGAGCCCCGCTCCCGCCGCGCCGCACGCCGCGCCCGCGCCCGGACTCCGGCCCCGGGGATCCGGCCATATTGTCCCCGCGGCGGGCGCTCGGCCCGGGCGGCGGGCACCCCGCGCACCCACCGGCCGCGGGCCCGGGGCCGGGCGCCCGGAAACCGCGCGATCCGCCGCCTCCCGCCCCGCCGCGCGGCGCCCGGTCCGGTGCCCTGCGCCGCTCCCGCCGGAGGACGGAGGACGGCGGCCGCCTACTTCGCATTCATCAACTCGGCACAACAACGACCCGGCGGCCGGCGGCGGGGAAGCGCGGGGACCCGGCCGGCGCCCCGGGGCGGGCGGGGACGCGGCGGGCGCAGGCCGATGTCCTCGGAGGCCGGTCCGTGTCCTTCCCCTCCGTCCCCCCGAGTGGCGCAGAGGCGCGGCGCCCCGGCCCGGCGCAGGTGAGCGGGCGGGGCGGCCGGCTCCCCGCGCCCCGGCTCTTACCTCGTCCCGGCCGCGGCGTCCACGGCGGAGGGCGCCCACCCGGGAGGCGGAGGCGGCGGCTCCCGCCCCTCCCACCCACCGGCGGCGGCGGCGGCGGCTGTGCGCGCTCAGCGCGGCATGGCTCCGGCTCGGTCCCGGCTCCTCGGCCCGCCGGCTCCGGCCGCTCCGGGCCACCTTAGGATGACACGGCGCGCACACACACACACAAACTTAATCTCCCGCCCGCCCCTCCCCCTCCCCCCGCGCCAGCCTCTTCCCACTTCCCACCCCCCGCCCGCCCCGCGCGCCGGCCCCCGCCCGGCCGCCGGCCGCCGCGCTCACCCCGAGGACGCCGGTCCCAACTTGGCGCGGGAGGGGCGGCGGCGGGCGCGCCGCGGTGCCCTCCTCCTTACCCGCCTCTCCGGAGCGGGAGCGCGGCGCGAGCCGAGGGAGAGGGAAGGCGCTCGCCGCCGGCTCCGCGCAGCCGGCCGCTGGGGCGGGGGCGGAGGAGGTGAGGGTCGCGCTGGCTCCCCGCTCGGTGAAGGCGGGGTCTCCGCAAACCAATGGCGCGGCCCCACATGGCCGCCGCGCCCCGGCCGCTCCCGCTACAAATGGGCGCTCCCGGGGGACCGGTGGCTTCGCCCAAGTGCCCGCTGCGGCGGCGGGCCCGGGCCGGCGCGCTGCTCCCCGCCAGCCCCGCCGGCCCGGAGGAGGGGGCTGACGGCGGACGGGGCCGCCGGCCCGGCCCCCCCTCCACGTGGGGCCCCGGGCGCCGCCGCATGGGGGACCGAGCCCGGGCGAGCCTGGCGGCTGCAGCGCGGCCCGCGCCCCACTTCCTCCGGCCGCGGGTCAGGCGCGGGCCGCCCGGGGGGCCCTGTGCTCCCCGGACCCGGACCCGGGCGCTCGGGCAGGGGCCTCCGCGCTGGCACCGCGCGGCCGTGTTCCCGGCGAGAAGCAGAACGTTTCCTTCCCGAGAACCCGCTCCTTCCCGGGCCCGGGCGCCGGGCTAGGCAAGCCGCCTCCCGGGGGAGAGCCGGGCGCGGAGGCCGGCCCGAGTCGGGGTCCGGGGCTCGCGCGTGCCCGCCGCGCCTCGAGGTTGAGTGGCCGCCAGACCCGGGATCGGGCCGAGCCGGCCGCCTGGGCTGGGTCCAGCCTGCGTGCCCGGGAGGGAGCCCCCAACTCATCTCCTTCCCTGAGGCCGGCCGCGTCCTCCCAGCGCCCTGTAGGGGCTGAACTATTAGGAAACCAGTGGGACCGGGCGCTGGACGGAGCCGTGGGCAGGAAAGGCGGGGGGCGGGCGGGGGGTCGGGCTGCGGGCCGCGGCAGTGCCGGGCCTGGCGGCCTGGGAGCGCGCCACACCCCGCGGGGCGGAGGAAACCGCGCCCGGGCCTGGCCCGGAGCGGGCCACCTCGCCGCCGGCCCCTTCCTGCACCATTAACATCTGAACAACTCGTGATCCGGCCGCAGCGGGGAGTAGGTGCTCCCGCCCGCTCGCTGAAGTGCACTCGGAAGTGGCCACCGGCCTAGAGGGCCTATGGCTCCTGATGGTTGTGTCATCATAAAACAATACGGTTTCAAACTATTGAAGACCTCCCAGATGTGACGTCAGCGCTGGACCGGGCAACTTACACCCTCCTACACCTCCCCACCCCCAGCCACGTAATGAAGCTATTCAGATGTCGACAGGCACGTTTTCTGCGTGATCCTACCAGGCCGGGCTAGGCCAGCTCCGTGCCTGTTTCCCGCATCTTCTGTGACCTGTATCCCCAAAACATCATCTCCAGCAGTTTTGCCGCAAGGTCGTGGCGCCTAAGACAGATCTTGGCATAAACTATAACCATCTTAACTATAAGTGAAGATTTTCTGCTTCCTTATTTCACAGATAACCTTTGGTTCTGAGTAGCCCTTTATTCTCACCCAGAAACCTCAAAAAGTCAGCTCATTTTCTTCTATAACTTATTCAACTTGAATATCTACTATGAACTCGACCTAACTTAGGAAATACTATGTTCTCTGTGTTGAGAATGTTATAAAGGAAGCGTCCTCAGAGACAAAAATTATTTCTTACTTCAACTTGACACCCTGTATTTTTTTAATCCTCACCTGAGGATGTTTTTATAGATTTTTAGAGAGAGAGAGAGAGAAGCATCAATGTGAGAGAGAAACATCCATTGGTTGCCTCCCACACACGCCTGACGGGATAGAACCTGAGACCTAGGTATGTGCCCTGGCCAGGAATGGGACCCCAAATCTTTTTTGTACTGGACGGCACTCACCAACTGAGTCACGCAGTATTTTAAAATATTAAGCCCATTTGGCGCCAATATGGAATTACTTTAAACTACAATTGCGTGTTTTTAAAAAAGATGCTCCAAACAACAGTAAAAAAAAAAAAAAAAAAAAAAAAAAAAAAAAAAAAAAGCCCAATTCAAAAGTGGGCAAAGAGTGGAATAGACATTTCTCAAAGAAAGATACATAAGATGACCAACAATCAGCATCACCAATCTTAGGCAAATGCAAATCAGAACCTCGGTACATACCTACTTCATGCCCATTGGGATGGCTGTTATAAACTTTTTTTAAAATCAAGAAAAAACTCCCCAGAAAATAACAAGCATTGGGAGGGATGTGGAGAAATCAGAAAACTTGCGGCTTGCTGGTGAGAATGCAAACTGGTGCAGCTGCTGGGGAAAGCAGGAACCCAGGATCACGGTAGGACCCAGGAATCCCAATCTGTGTACGTAAAAATGGAGCCCAGGCCCCCCAACATGTGCGCGTACGTACAGTGTTCATGGCATTGTTCACAGCGGCCAAGAGGCGCGAAACGTGGTGTAGACGGGAACACGATTCAGCCTTGAACAGGGAGGGAATGCTGACGCCTGTGAGAACGTGGATGCACCTTGAGGACACTGCACGAGGTGAGATAGACCAGACGGAGGGCAGTGGGACATGCTGACGAGGCAAGCTCACGCAGACCGGTGCGGTGGGACAGAGGCTGCATACAGAGCGCTGGGGGGGGGGGGGGGGGAGGGAGGTGGCTGTTGAATGGGCACAGAGATTGCATAGGGGGGGGGGGGAGAAGCTTTGGAAACGGGGTGTGGGGTGTGTGTGTGGAGGCTCACCTGTTGTGAAAGTGCTCGATGCCACACTCAGAACCGAAGGAATGGCCAGTGGTCTGTGTGTTTCACCACAGCACTGTGCCGTGCTGCAAAGTAGTTTTCGCCTTACAGACTTCTCAGTTCATCCTTATTACTACACATAAAGGCGATTTGGCCCGGCCAGCGTGGCTAGGGACCTAAGAATCAGAAGATCAGGGTTTGATTCTGGTCAGGGCATATGCCTGGGCTGCGGGTTCAATCCCCAGTGTGGAGCGTGCAGGAGGCAGCTGATCAATGATTTTCATCATTGATGTTTCTCTCCCTTTCCCTTCCTCTCTAAAATCAATAAAAATATATATTTTTTAAAAAATACAAGTAATAGATAACAAACATTAAAAAAATAAGAGTGATTTGCCCAGCCAGCGTGGCTCAGGGATTGAGCATCGACCTAGGAACCAGGAGGAGCCGGGTTCGTTTCCCGTCAGGGACAGGCCCGGGCTGTGGGCTCGATCCCCAGTGTGGGGACGTGCAGGAGGCAGCCGGTCCATGATTCTCTCTCATCATGGATGTTTCTCTCTCCCTCTCTCTCCCTCTTCCTTCCTCTCTGAAATCAATAAAAATATATTTTAAAAAAATAAAGGTAATTTGTAATGAGGAAAATTAAGATAAAGACAACATGCTTTGTTTTAAAATACACATCAGTTAGTTTACAGAATAAATGCCTTTTGCTGACTTTACCTCTGTGCGGACATGCCCATTTTCAGTCTTCTCCATGACCTCCCACTGGTCCTGTTTAGTTGGTCAGGTTCGGTTTCCCAGCTGTGACAGACACAAAAAAGAGTCATAAAAGTAACAGCAGCAACCAATGACTGTCCCCAACTCACGAGGACCTGGTGCTGAGCTAAGCCCCTGACACCATCTTCATCCTCCCTGAAGAGAGATGCTGGCATTGTCCCCATTTCACAGATGAGGGAACTGAGGCCACTTAATGGGACTTCCTCAGGGTCACCCTGTTGGCCAGCGAGTAGCTGGGGCTGGACTCCTTCCTGTCTGATTCCAACATGCCTCCACCCCATTTCAAGAAGGGCTTCTGTTTGCATTTGCATGTCTTCATTATTCAGAAAAGTTAGTTACTTCTGGAATAAATTTTTAGCATCTTCTTATTGAAAGTTTATTCTTTAATAACAAACCTTCAATCTAATCTTTAAAGGAGAGAAAAAGAAAGAAAACCCAAGAATTAAACGTTAAACAGATTTTTAAAGACACAGATAGGTATGACATGGTGGATTTTAGGCTCCGAGGATGGACTTCTGAACACCAGCAAAAAGCTGTGGTGATGAGAAAGCAGAAAATAAGCGACTGGTGACTGAGAAGTACCATCCTTCCACATGTTACTTCATTCTGAGGAGGAAAACACCATTCACAGAGCTCAGAAAGGCGGCCTTGACTTCCTGTAGAAGCTGCCCATCTCTCTCCTGAGGTCTGAGTGACACAGGGAAGTTGCCATGCCATCCTCCGTCGCTGGGGCCACTGGGACCCGGTTCCTCAGTGGGGGGGAGTCTGAAAGGGCCGCGCTGGGACAGAGGTTCCTCTCTGAGGACTGCCTGTCTTTGGCTGCGTTGCTTCTTCTGGCTTCACCAGCCTCTGTTCACGGGTCTCTCGCGCATCCAGTTCAAAAAGTGATTCTTCTCCTTCTGAAGGAGCTTGCCTCCTTTCTGGGTTCTAGAGTTGGGATTCAGATAGAAGATGTTTTCCTGCCCTAAGGCCTGGGATGCAGTCCTCGCTCTCCAGTTGTGGGGTCCGGCCCGGGGTCCCAGTATTGCAGTGAGGGGCAGGGTAACTGGCACAGGTATAATACTCGGCACAGAGAGGGCAAGGGCTTGTTCCTGGGGGCCCAGCCATTTCTCTGCTGACCTGGCACAGCTGCCTCTCTAAGATGCTGCCTTATCCCGCAAAGAACCCCCCCAAGTCCCTCCCCCAGGGCCCTCCCCCAGGGCCCTCCCCCAAGTCCCTCCCCCAGGGTCCTCCCCCAGGGCCCTCCCCCAGGGCCCTCCCCCAAGTCCTTCCCCCAGGGCCCTCCCCCAGGGCCCTCCCCCAGGGCCCTCCCCCAGGGCCCTCCCCCAGGCCCTGCCCCAAGTCCCTTCCCCAGGCCCGCCCCCAGGGCCCTCCCTCACGGATGCACGGAACTTCTCCTTTCGGATGCTGTCTACGTCCCCCAGAAGCCATGGTTCCATCCAGGCCACAACAGAGGGGAGCACTCCCACCACAGGCCATCCGTCCAGTCACTTGTCTCGGCCAGCCCACCCCCCAACAACAACAACACACACACACACACACACACACACACTCACACACACACACACACACACTCACACACACACTCACACACACACACACACACACTCACACTCACACACACACACACACACACACACACACACACGGCATATGAGTTGGTCTGATGCTCCCTCAGCCCTCTGCTCTACACTCCTTCAGAAGACAGTAAGGTGCACTTCTTGAAGAGCTAATGGCTTGCTTTGAACACATCATTAAAACTGGGCAAGCCATGATTCCTTGTTGCCTTGGCTGCTAGGAAGCTCAAAGTCACATGCATGCGGACAGCCTATTGTCACAGTCCAGGAAGCAACATGTACTTCCTCCATGCAAAGGGACTGTGGGAGAGGAGTGCTTTGTGTTGTTATTGGAAAAGGCATAAGAAATATTTGCATGTAGTTTACACCTGGAAAATGAAATACCAATTGTCCTGATAATACAAATTACTGAAAATAAGTCCCGTGAACTCTTCTGGTTTGTTGGAAACTCGGGTGACAGAGGGTCACTTCCCGGACTTGAGGAAACGGGCCTGAGAAACCACTGGAAGGCGTGTCTGGTTCCCATTTTGACTTTTTAAATCAACTGTAGGTTTGTATATATGTTTCATATAACCACCTAGGATGCTTTTTTGGGGAGTGAAAAATTATTAATAAATACACAAAGATCCCAGTCATATTAACATCTGACTCAGGGCAAGGGGCTTTTGTTAGGGGACAAGAGTTGCCCTCGATGCCAGTTATCGCATTTTGTAACCATGAAAACGTGTGACCGTTTGAGCTGTCCTATAGGAGCTTGGACTGTAGGAGGTGCTTGGTTAAGTATTTATAATGGAAGGCTGGGTGGATGGCTGGAAGGATGATGGATGGCTGGATCACCCAGTTACTGTAGTTCGAGAGGTTCAAGCTGCATAAAAGCTGTATATGCAAACTGTTTACAGAGTAATGTCATTTAATTGAACATATTGGTGTTAGGGGGGTAGGATTTGGGGTTATCCTTAAAGGATTTTTTAAACCTATGCTCTGTTATATTATCTGTGTAATTTATAAAAGTAAGTGGGCACAGGAAATGGTGTGTGCAACCATTTGAGTTCAGAAAAAAATAACACGTACAGAAAGCAAATGTGGCAAAACATTCCAAACTGGTGAACTGGGGAGATGGCTATATGCGCGTTCAAACAACGTAGCTATACATTCAAAAATTACCTAAAAGCAAACATCGTTTTAGAAACACCCACAGCCCCGGTGCAGTGCTGGCTTGTGAGGCCCTTGGCTCCCTGCAGGAGGGCACGTTCTCCCATCTGTGCCCTCAGAACAGACCGGGCTGCGGGCCACCCGGGGACCCACAGCCAGCCTCCCGGGTGGAATCAGGCCTCTGACGGAGGCCCCTGGTCCCGTTCCCTCTCTCCTGTCTCCTTCCCAGGAGCCAACGGCTGGCAAAATGAGAGTGGCCCTCCAGGCAGCGGGGAGCGTGTTCCGTGCGGTGAGCGGACTAGTTGTGTGCACTTGGGGCTGAAGGGCTTTGCCCGAGGGTTGGGGAGTGGGGCCTGACGGTCTTGTCGCCCCTTACTCTGTCCTTCAGCTCAGTCTCCTCAGAGCCGGCCGGCCTGCGCTGGCTTCTTGGGGAACAGAAGCCCCCACAGCATGGCTCAGAACAGCTGCTCATCATGGCTCCGCGTGGCCTTCCCCGAGGCTGAGGCCCTTTCCTCTGCGCTCAGACCCGGGCTCGCTCACGCCGGAGCCGCGAGTGGCCGTGCCGCCTCAGAATTTAATTGGCTTTGGGCTTAAGCCCACCCGTCTTCGTTTTCAGTTAAACACACACACTCTGCTCACACACACTCACACTCTGCCTAAATCCTTTGAAAAACAGTGACTCGAGTCCTAAGGAAACCAAAACAAGCACACTGGTCTGCAGGGAGCATACGGGGAGTAAACAAACAGGCTGATCTGCAGCCACTGCACCAGCACCGGGGCGGCTCCGCTCCGCCAGGCTGGGCCGGGACCGACCAGCTCAGCCTGGTTCTGCCTCCAGGAACGAGGGCCGCCGGGAACCGGCCCCGGCACCGCCTCCCTCCGTCCTCGCCGATGCCAGGGAGGAGCCCAGCTGAGAGAGGGGACGCTGCAGGTTAGGGGCAGGGCCAGCACAGGGTGCCGCAGCCCCGAGACCTGCTCTCAGAGGGCCCTGCGCTGGGCGTGTGCTCCGCTGTCTCGAACCCAGGCCGTCCTGAGCGGGCCTTGCGTCTGCATCTTGCACGGGCCCGCACAGGAGGCAGCCAGTCCTGGTCACCGTCCCGCCTCAGGCCTCAGCCACAAGGGGCGGCCAGTGTGCAGGGTGGCTCTCCATACCTCCCAGTGCACGGTACTTCTCGCCCTGGGAGACCAACTTAATGCCAGATAGAACACGCGTGGTCTGTGCACAGAGCAGAAGGAAAGCCCAGAATCTCCAGGAGCGGCCCATCGGGTGGGTCCGGGGCCAACATGAGCCTGCAGTGTGCCCTGGCCTCCCGGAGGCCATCTCCTCACCGGCCCAGCGCTGGGCCTGCCCGGGGAATGTCCTCCTGGCGCCGGGCAGGCCTGGGCCACGCAGTCCTGCAGACGCGTTAGCCATTGTGACCAATACCGGAGGCACAGAGGGCCCCGGCGTGACAGCCCCCCGCCGGCCACGGGAGGCCGCAAGACACACCGCTGGAAACGGACACCGGACACGGACCGCTGCCACTGGACAGCGTCACCATCACGGACATCACTCAGCTCCGGCCAGACCCGCTTCGGGTGGGAAGCTCCTGGCAGCCAGCAGCTCAGTCACCGCACACAGAGCTGCCTGCAGTGAGCCTGGCCCCGCGGGGGACTCTCCACCTGAAAACCACCTCTCCTCCATCTTGTCCCTGAAAATACACAAACGAGGCCCGTTCCTCAGGGCGGCTGGCCGGGGAGCCCGTGCCTGCCTCTCCCCCCACGCACGCTGCACCTCCCACCTAGGAGAGCGCACCAGGTCACGCCGCGCATGGCCCTCGCGTCTCCGTGAAGATGCGCAGGCTGCGGGGCTGGGCCAGCCGCCTCGGTGAGCCCCGGAGCCCGAGCCCGGTGGACAGAGGCGCGGGGCCTGTGGGCCCCGGGCTCCGCGTCCTGCCTGCTCACGGGGTGCGGCAGGGAGTGCCCGGGCCCGCCTGCCTCTGGGAGACACGCCCTCCCATTGCATTTGTGCCGGAAGAAATGAAGTGGTGGCCGCTAGTTGTCCCCCGCCCGCCGCTCACTGCGAGGTCGCGCCGCTCCGCAGGAACTCCGCTTTAACAGCGCAACGAGCACTCCCGGGCCTCTCCCTCCCGGGCCCTTTAGCACGTTTATCACATTTGCTTCAGCTCTTTTTCTTTCTACTCAAGCCGCTGGTTTGGAACCATTTAAGAGCAGGTTGCAGACATCCTGACGTTTGACCCTGAAACACTTGAGCATGCACTCGGAAGAGGGATCTCCCACCGCAAAGACCTAGCAGCGCGCCTCACTGCGGAAGCCCACAGGCCGCGCCATGCGGGGCGGCGGGGCAGTGCTCGTCCACGTGAGGCCAGCGTCCGGGCAGCCTGCGGCCCGCGGCCGAACCCGCGAGCAGAGACCGGGGCCAGCTCTCAGACTCCGCCACAGAGACCCGCACACTCATCCAGGCCCTGACCTTTAACAGGAAGTGTGTGAACAAGGGCTGGCGAGGATGAGGAAAAGGGAACCCCAGCACTGCTGCTGGGACAACCTCTATGGAAAACAGCGTGGAATTTCCTCAACAAATTAAAAATGGAACTGTCATGTGACCCAGTGATCCCACATCCTAAGAAGCCTGAAACGCCGATCAGAAAGAATGTGTGCACCCCCGTGTCCATAGCAGCGTTATTTACCACAGCCAAGGTCCGGAAACAGCCCAGGTGCCCAGCTGCAAGGAGTGCATTCAGACAGACAGACAGACTGGTGACGGACACCAGGGACGCTCTGCGGCTGCGAAGAAGGAGCTCTTACCCCGCCCCCCTCGGAGGGCCCGGAGGGTAGCATGCCGAGTGAAACAAGCTGTCAGAGAAAGACAAGTATCATGTGACCTCACTCATGTGTGGAATCCAATGAACAAAATAAACTGATGAACAGAAGAGAACCAGAGACATTGAAGCACACAACCCTGGCATATTTTGGGGGAGGCGGAGGGCAGAGAGCTTCTATGCATAGAGGCATAACCCATGGACTCAGACAGTGAAGGCCTGGGTGGGAAGAGGGGAACAGGAATGTGCTGAAGGGAGTAATAGGGGGAAAGAGGGGACATCTGTAATACTTTCAACAATAAAGATAAAGTAAAAATAAGGAAGATTCTGGGCTTGCATTTTATATACTTTGCCAGCAATTCAATTTGACTTCAGTTTACACCCGCCTCGGTCTTAGGACCCCTGAAAAACGAGAGCAAACACCGCTCCCACACCACAGATGGTTGGAGCGTTCCCAGACCGTTTCCAAATTTTCCCAATTGTCTCAAAGCATCTTTTGTAGATGGCCTTTGATCCAGGGCCCAGTTGGAATTCACACGCTCCACTTGGGTGTCTGGAGGTCTGCTGGCCTCTCCGAGTGGGCACTGGGCCACCTTCCTGCTTCCCTTTGAACTCGAGGGCATGTCCAGCTGAGAGCCGGGCCCTCGGTGTCCGGGGCCTGGCCCGGGCTGTGGCTCTCTGGGGCTGGAGAAACGATCCGGTTGCATAGGAACCGTTTCCTGATGCCGGGAGAGGGCGTAACGGCGGTGGCATGTGGCACAGTGAGATGGCGAGGCGGAGAGCCCCGTGTTGCTCGGTTCAGTCTCGGCCAAAGGAGAGGGGCGTGGCGTCCTGAGGTGGCAGAGGGTCGTCAGAATAGCCCCGGGCCCAGTGTCTGCAGCGCTGGGGTGGGCTGGAGGCCTTTGCATAGCAGCTGCAGGCTGTAAGGTTGGCACACAGTCCTCAGCTTGAGGGCAGCTTTAGGGCGCCTGGACATTTGTCTAAACTCCTTCCCACGGAGAGCAGTGTCCCATGTGCCCGATGGAGGCAGGGCACAGACCACTCCCATCGGTGCCTGCGGAGAGCTCTCAGCGCGGCCCTGGCACACAGCAGCCTGCGAGCAGATGCCACGGCTCCCACCACGCTGGCTGGGCTGCAGTCTGAGCAGCTGCGCAGGCCTGTGCTCAGGGGCCCGGGGCCCTGGCCAGTGGCTGGCTGCTTAGAGCGTTATTCCCACAGCAGGCTGCGGGCTCCCCCTCCCGCAGGGCACATACAGGAGTCAACCAATGAACGCATAAGTAAGAGGAACAACAAACCAGTCTCTCCCCCCTCACATTCTCCCCCCTCTCTCTCTCTTTCTCTCTCCCTCCCCCCCCCATATAAATCAGTAAAACTTTTTTTCTTTTTCTTTTTTTTAATAAAGAAGGGTCCTCTGCTTGGTTTCATGCTCTGTGGTTGCCGTCTTGAATTCCTAGTAATTTTAAGTCAGGCGCCTCCATTTTCATTGCACTGGGCCCTGAACATTACGCAGCTGGTCCCATCTCCCCCATACTATTTGGCGCAGCACCCCTCACGCACTGACGCACGACTTCCTGCTTCCGTCCCCAGCTCCCCCCCCCCCCGCACCCCCACAGCATCCCATCCACCTGCACTCAGATGCAGCCCCACATTCGGGGGGTGGGGGGAGGGGAGAAGAGGCATTCCCACCGCCACGGCCCCCACGGGGACAGGAGGCCGGGAACGTCTGGGCTCTGGCTCTTGGACACGCAGCCCTGAATGTGCTCTGTGCCCTCCTCAGAGTCCCCATCCCCCTCCTTAACCCTCACCGCTGCTCCCGGGGTCGCCTCCCAAATCAACCCTCTGCACCCAGGACCCTGTCTGAGGTCCGCCTCGCAGGGAAGCGAGCTAAGACGGCCTCGGCGGTGGGCGCTCCATCAATGACGGATGACCAGGTGAGCTGTGAGCTCAGGATGAGCGGCAGGCGTCACTGAGCGGAATGACCATGCACCCGGGCCGGAGCCTGGCCCCGGGAGCTCACTGAGCCGAGGCTGTCTCCCCTGCAGATGTGCCCCCGGGGCGAAGGCGGCGTAAGGGATGGGTGGTGGGATCACCAAGTCCCTCTCCGCTCTTTGTTCTTTACAACCGCAGGGTTTGCCCTCGCAGCCCGGAGCTGGCACTCTGACAGCCCGGGCGGCAGGCGCCCCCCGAAGGCCAGGGAGGGTCCCTCCTCGCCTCTCCTGGGGGCACCGCCCTTGTTGCCAGCACCCGGCTCGCAGGCGCGCCACCCACCTCTGCCTGTCTCCCTGGTCTGTGACTGGGTCTCTGGTTTTCCTTCTCAAAAGCACCCAGACGCCGGGTCAGGCCACCCCGTCCAGTACGACCTCATCTCCATGACATCGCAGAGACCCTGCTTTCAAGTGAGTCGCAGTCACAGGTGGCAGTTGAGCCTTGACATCATGAGGTGTGGGGGAGGGGACACAATCCTACCCCCTGTGGACAGAAAGGGAAATTTATTCAAAATTCATGCCTAACTGTTGTTGACTGTCCTTGGATAAGGTGGAGAAGCGAGCTCAGGCCGAAGGACGCGGACCTCTGGCACCGGGTCACGTGTCACCTTGCATGGCATTTCACGCCTGTCATTGCAGGGTGGACTGCAGCCACGTCTTCACACGGCCCTTCGGAGAGTGGGCCGAGGCTTGAACTTCTGATACAGGTCCTAGTCCCGGCTGGGCTTTTCCCACGTCCTTGTTTACCCACAGCCTCAGATGTTAATAATTAATGCACATAAAGTATTTATTAAGCACTTAATTTATGCCAGGCTCCTGTGCCAGCCGCTAAACAAAGAAGAACTGGGCACAGGCCCTGTCCTCAAAAAGCTCCTGGCGTTCCCTCTGTGGCCACGAAGACCGCGCGTTCACGCAGCGAGCTCACTGAGTGCCCGCGCGGGCACAGCGCAGAGTGGGGTCTGGCCGAGGCCTCGCTGTCTCAGAGTCCACGGTGCACGTGGGCCTCCAGGAGACACACAGAGCACCACGCATCGCACTGGACTGGGTGGGTCCTCTCCTCCGACCACGTGGTTTTGGAGAAATCCCACGCTTTCCTGGGCCTCCCCCCTTCTCTTCCCCCTCCGCCTCCCCCACAAACTCAGGCTGTGCAGGGCTGCGACTCCCGTGTCATCATCATGGTCAGCCTGGACATTCACAAAGCCTTTCTCAGGAGCAGGAGCAGCACGGAGTCGTGGCCGGCATCATTTCATCAGCTTCACAACCACCTGATGAGAAACTGTTAATTGTTCCCATCCCACAGACTGAGAAACTGAGGCCCAGAGTGACTGAGGCCATCCCATAGGGGTTTAAATGCGAGCGGCCTGAGCCCAGGATGGAGCCCTGGCCAAGTGTGTTAGGCCGCCGTCCTGCCCCTGCGGGCATCTGCGCTTTGACGGCATTGGGAGGATTCTGGAGGCAGGCCCTGCAGACTGCACCCCTGTGTCCACCCCCCACCCTCCTACCTGCTCCGGAGGCAGGCCCTGCAGACTGCACCCCTGTGTCCACCCCCCACCCTCCTACCTGCTCCGGAGGCAGGCCCTGCAGACTGCACCCCTGTGTCCACCCCGCACCGTCCTCCCCCCTCCGGAGGCAGGCCCTGCAGACTGCACCCCTGTGTCCACCCCGCACTGTCCCCCCACCTCCGGAGGCAGGCCCTGCAGACTGCACCCCTGTGTCCACCCCGCACTGTCCCCCCACCTCCGGAGGCAGGCCCTGCAGACTGCACCCCTGTGTCCACCCCGCACTGTCCCCCCACCTCCGGAGGCAGGCCCTGCAGACTGCACCCCTGTGTCCACCCCGCACCTCCCCACCTCCGGAGGCAGGCCCTGCAGACTGCACCCCTGTGTCCACCCCGCAGTGTCCCCCCACCTCCGGAGGCAGGCCCTGCAGACTGCACCCCTGTGTCCACCCCGCAGTGTCCCCCCACCTCCGGAGGCAGGCCCTGCAGACTGCACCCCTGTGTCCACCCCACACTGTCCCCCCACCTCCGGAGGCAGGCCCTGCAGACTGCACCCCTCCGTCCACCCCGCACCCTCCCACCCGCTCCGGAGGCAGGCCCTGCAGACTGCACCCCTGTGTCCACCCCACACTGTCCCCCCACCTCCGGAGGCAGGCCCTGCAGACTGCACCCCTGTGTCCACCCCGCTCCGTCCACCCCGCACTGTCCCCCCACCTCCGGAGGCAGGCCCTGCAGACTGCACCCCTGTGTCCACCCCGCACTGTCCCCCCACCTCCGGAGGCAGGCCCTGCAGACTGCACCCCTCCGTCCACCCCGCACCCTCCCACCCGCTCCGGAGGCAGGCCCTGCAGACTGCACCCCTGTGTCCACCCCGCACCGTCCCCCCCCCTCCGGAGGCAGGCCCTGCAGACTGCACCCCTCCGTCCACCCCGCACCCTCCCACCCGCTCCGGAGGCAGGCCCTGCAGACTGTACCCCTGTGTCCACCCCGCACCCTCCCACCCGCTCCGGAGGCAGGCCCTGCAGACTGCACCCCTGTGTCCACCCCGCACCTCCCCACCTCCGGAGGCAGGCCCTGCAGACTGCACCCCTGTGTCCACCCCGCACCTCCCCACCTGTGTCCACCCCGCAGTGTCCCCCCACCTCCGGAGGCAGGCCTGCAGACTGCACCCCTGTGTCCACCCCGCACCGTCCCCCCCCCTCCGGAGGCAGGCCCTGCAGACTGCACCCCTGTGTCCACCCCACACCGTCCCACCCGCTCCGGAGGCAGGCCCTGCAGACTGCACCCCTCCGTCCACCCCACACCGTCCCCCCCGCTCCGGAGGCAGGCCCTGCAGACTGCCCGGCATGCACTGCCTGTGCGTTTGGTCCATGGGGAGCCATGGGAGCCACAGGGAGGGAGGCGAGGACGAGGTCAGGTACCTTCCCCTGGTTTCCCGCCTTCCTCCACTCCCTCTCACCATCACCACGTGGTGCCTTGGCTGCTTCTGCCTTCCCACCAAAGGCCACCCCCACCCCACCCTCTTTTTAAATCTGATAGAATAGTTCATATACCACACACGTCACCACTCAAGTACACCATTCCGTAGTTTACAGTAGTGACTATATAACGATCAACACTAATTCCAGAACGTTCTTATCACCCCAAAAAGACCCCTGGGCCCCATTCGCAGTCACTGTCCCTTCCTCGTCCCCCTCCGTGGGCGGCCACCCGAGTCAGGATGTGCCTGACCTGGACGCTCCGAGACACGGCCTCCACAGCAGGCAGCCTCTGTGGCTCTTTCGCTCGGTGTGACGTCCTCAGTGCGATGTTCTCAGGGTCTGTCCGTGTGGAGCGCATCCCGCCCGCTCCCAGCCTTCCTTCGGACGTGCCAGGCTTCCAGGAACTTCGGTCCTTGCTGCTGCCGGCCAGTCCAGGGCCCACGCTCCCGTCCCTGTCACTGATCCTCCGGGGCTGACCCTTGGAATGTGATGTCTCCCCTGGGACCGGGCTGAGACCCAGCTCCGCGTGGCAGCGCACACTCTGCATGCGTCTCCCTGGGGCCCACGCTTCCCGGGCCGGGCTGGCACCGGATAGACACACCGCAGGTTTGGGACCAATGAGCCCGGCGGGACTCTTCCTCGGGGCCCTGCCTGGTACCGTGTCCCTGAGTGACCTGCAGAACTCGGGGCGCCCGCAGGGAGAGCGGTTTGGAAAGCAGCTGCTCCCGGGGCTCCGGTCAGGATGTGCCTGTCCTGGACGCTCGGAGACACGGCCTTCACAGCAGGCAGCCTCTGTGGCTCTTCTCCCCGGAGAACGGCGGGCCGGGGAGCAGCCACGCGTGCATGCTCACAGGAGACACGTGGGCGAAGGGCAGACCCCTCACTTTAAAAGAGGGCTCGTGGGAGGGACGCGAAGCCGCAGGGAGCCATTCCCGCTTTCTTCTCGTCGCCACTGGTGGCCGAGGACAGGCTGTGCAGCCCTGCCCGCCCGAGGGCTCTCCAAAGGGTTTGCAATGAACTCCATGTATTAGCAGCAGCCGCTCTCTTTAAAGCCGCTTGCCAATAACCCCCTGTGCCTGGGCTCCGGTTTGGCCGAGCTGTGGGAGAGCTGGCCGCCACGGGAGACAATGGGCCGGGGCCGAGGGCTTTCTGAAGCTTCTGATGTGAATGCCCCCAGCCCTCCGCGGCTCAGTGACAGAACTCCGGAGCCGCGCAGCTGCGGGCACGGGAAGGGCTCTGAACAAAGCGGGTCCCAGGGCGCCGGAGGGACCAGGCCCCGCAGCTCAGTTCCCGGCCCGATCAAGGCAGTGCGGCCGCCAGGCGCAGGGGCTGCTCCCCTCCAGGCGCAGGGAACGGCTGGCTAACATCTCATCCTCTCTGTTTGGAGGGAAGTCTGAACCTGACAGCGAACAGTGTGGAGCAAGGACACTCGCCCTCAACATTCCTGGAGGGATTTCACTGACCCATCATTTCTGGGGAGGTCTGGCAATGAGGCGAAGGCTCAAAAAACGGCTGATGACATGGAAAGATGCTCAACATCCCGCAGCGCTCAGAAAAGGCGGGTGGAAGCCACAGGGAGATGTGACCTCACGCCCCTCGGCATGGCCACCAGCCCCCTCCAAAGCACGGAGAACGAGTGCTGGTGAGAACCCGCGGAGCGGAGAGCCCCGTGCACCGCTGGGGGCAAGGCAAAGGGTGCAGCCGCCACGGAGAACAGCGTGGAGGACCCACAGGAAGTGAAAACGGAGTGACCTGTAACCCAGCCACCCCTGCGGCACATGCATGAGAGTGGAGAGCAGGGTCTTGAAAAGAAATCTGCGCGCTCATGTGTACTAGGTTATTCCTCCAACGGCCAAGAGGGGGGACAACCACTGCTGGGTGATGGCCAGCTGTGCCCCCCCCGCCGGTGGGCACCATTTAGCCTCAGGAGGGCCTCCTGGCTCCTGCCGCACCTCCCACGGCCTCACGGCCATTCCGAGCTCAGAGTCCGTCACACAAGCCTCCCCTCAGGCCAGGCTTCCCACAGCCAAATCACCCCGCCACCAAATCACCCCGCCACCAAATCACCCCGCCACCAAATCACCCCGCCACCAAATCACCCCGCCACCAAATCACCCCGCCACCAAATCACCCCGCACCAAGCAGAAAGGGGCTGCCTCAGCTGGAGGGGGAGGACTAGTGCTCTATGGTGTGGAGTTTCCGGTTTTGCCAGATGAACACTTTCTAGCGATCCGTTTCCCAGCGTGCACCCCCACCCCCAACTCTCCGTGTAAAATGGCTGCAATGGTCAATTTAAGCCATTTACACTGAATGTTGTATGTTCATAAGCACAAGAAAAGGCAAATAAAAGGCTTTACAAGTCTTAAACATAAACTTAAAAGCCCTTTGGCGAGGAATCCGATTCTGGAGAGGGTTCCCCAGCCGCTCTTGAACACGGCTGTCACAGCGCCGTCCAGCAGCCAGCCAGCCCCATGCCCAGCGCCGGGCAGGTAAGTGATGACCCTCACTGCCCAGTGAGCCCGCTGCAGCCGCTAAGAATCCCCTCAGGCAGGAATGGCTAGCGGTACTGACAATGATCATGATACTAAGTTAAAAAGGCAAATTAGAATTTAGAATTACTATAGTGCGATCCCAGTTTTGCAATAAATCAGGCATGTGAGCGTAGAACAGACGGGAAGCTCTGTACCAAGACGTGAACGGGTCCTCGCTGGGCACTGGACCTGTGTGTTTGTCTCATTCCCCAGATGCCCGCACCAGGGGACGAGAGGAAAGCAGGGTTTACTAGAAGGAGGAGGAGGAAGAGGAGGTGAAGGAGGAGGAGGAGGAGGAGAGGAAGAAGAAGGAAGAAGGAGGAGGAATTCCCCAAGGGATATGGCACACACTGGGAGGTGACATGGGGGTTACCAAGTGGCTCTCATTGTTGAGTTTATGTAATTTTTACATGAAAAATGTACACATTACTTTTATAATAATAATAAAAAAAGAATGGCCCAGCTGGTGTGGCTCAGTGGTTCAGCGTCGACCTGTGAACCAGGAGGTCACGGTGCAGTTCCTGGTCAGGGCACAGGCCCGGGTTGCAGGCATGATCCTTAGTGTGGGGTTGTAGGAGGCAGCCGATTGATGATTCTCTCTCATCACTGATGTTTCTCTCCTCCCTTCCTCTCTGAAATCAATAAAAAAATATTTTTAAAAAGGACGAAGTCAAGCAATTCACGTGTTCCTTGGAGAATCCCCGAGGAGCCGGACTGCCTATCTGGGTCCAGGGGGGGTCACCGAAGCTCTGAGTCAGAGAGTCCGTGGCCAGAGCAGTCCACTCCGCCACCACCCTCTGCATCCCCCCCCCCCCCACGGGCTGCCTGCAGAGGCCAAGCCGGCCGGCCACGGCGGGTGCTTTGGGTGGGTGAGGGCAAGACCACGGGACCCGGCCTGTCCTCCAATTCGGGCGACTGACTGTGACTGAGAGCGGCCTGTGGGCTCCTGGTCAGTCCTTGGAGCTCCCGCAGCGGCCCAGTCGCCGGGTGTGGCTGCCCGGGGCTCCCTCTGGGCTGGGGTGACTCTGCGCGGGGGCCAGTGGCCTCCTGCCGAGGCCTTGGCCATCTGGAGAGGCGGGAGAGCCCACCCCGGGGCTTTTATTTTTTTATTTTAAATAAGGGCTGGATTTTGAACAAACTCTTTTTGTGGGAATGAATTTTATGTTCTCAAGTATCCATGGGTTCAATTTTGCACACAATTAATTGTACTCACAAATGCTTCCTTGAGGGCACAATTAGTCACTGGCAACGCGTTCTGAAGGTGCCAGAGGCTAATGGTGCCCCCCAGTGAGGAGTTTCAGGTGTAATTAATTATTCTTTAATTATTAAATTTGCGACTCATTGGCTGGACGCGCCGAGCTGGGCCCAGATGAACTGGCTGGCACGGGGTGCTGGCAGGAAGGGGCCTGTGCCACCCTCTGAGCGGGAGACGTGTGAGGAAATAAAGGGCTTTCGGCTGCCTGGCTCAGCACTCAGCGTGGGAAATTCCTCAAGTGACAGTCACAGGCTGGCTCACGGCGAGGGCCAGCCCAGAAAGCCGGGCCCCGGTCCTTCTGGTCAGGCAGAGGAAGGAGGGGTCCCTTGGGGAACGTGACCTGGGCGACACAGCTCCTGTCTGCGCCGTCTGCCTCACAGGGTCACTGCTGACCACGCACAGCGCACAGCGGACGGAGGAGCCGGGCCACGCGCGGCGGGCTCCCGGCAGCATGAGCTGTCCGGAGCGGCTGTCCCGTGCGGCGACCTCAGGAAAGTCCTCTGGAGCCACACTCTCCAGTTTGAAACCTGAATAGAAACCTCTGCCATGTAGCCCTGGGCAAGCCGTTTCATCTCCCTGGGCCTCAGTTGTCTCATCTGTGAAACGGGAATTCTAACTGCCCCGACTTCCGGGAGCTGGGAGGACTGAACGAGCCGGTGGACGGGAGCACTGAGAACGCAGAGAACACCCGTCAGAGATCACACAGGCCTGCTTCCAGAGAGAAAGCCCACTGCACAATGGTGTCCACCTCCGCTCTCAGGCGACCCCCTCCCCGCCACTCCCTTCGAGAGGAAGAAGCCCTCTCGTAGCCCGGGCAGGAGCTGCACGGGACGCTGGGAGCGGTCATTTAGGGCGGCGTGATGAGACTGTGGGTGGTCATTTTCTCCTTTGTCTTCTTAGGTCTGTTTCACGTTGTTTTATTTTCCTTGATGTTTGTTTTTAAAACGTTAAGACGGAGACAGAGAATAACCCATAAGCTCCGCACCCGGGCGTGCACACTTCCGCACACCGATCTCAGACTGTGGTGAGCTGCAGACACAGCCATGGGCCAGAGCCCGTCCCAGCTCCTGCCCTCGCCCACCCCCGTGGTCATCTTCCTTCCTGCTGCCCAGGCTCCGTCCCCCGGGATGGGACTCTGCCTCTGGTTTGTGGGGGCCTGGCTGGCGGGCAGCTGCGATTCTGTGACCTGCTGGATCCGAGGTTCCCATCTGCACCCACCACACCCCCCTAGGGCCCAGCCAGGTCTCAGCCAAGCACCGGGGCCTGAGACCGGGGTGGGGGCTCATTTACCTTTGCTTGCCCCTTCCGCTCCTGCCCTCCCCACAGGTAGCCACTGACACGCATTTGCTGAGCGCCATCCCGGCCCATTTTAGGGGTTTCCCTACCCTGGCCTCTGTAAACAACGGGGTGCTGAGTGTTTTTAAATGCACATCAATGAAATCAGCTGGGACAGGCCGCTCTCACCCAGCTGTCTGTCTGCGCTCGGTCCACAGTGAGATGTGAGGATCAGGTTTGCAGACGGGGCCCAGACCCTGCAGCCCGAGACGGCAGAAACCCGTCCCCACTGACCACCCGTCCCCACTGACCACCCATCCCCCCTGACCACACCCATGTTAGGTCAGGTGTCTGTAGTTCTGAGCAAGAGGCCTACACCGGCTAACGGAAGCGGGAAATGAACGTACGGACAGGACATCAGGTAGCACGCATTGTGGAAGGGAGGGAAGAGAACCAGGGGTAAGACAGGAACAGGCAGGAGGGGGGCAGTTCTGGGATCGGGGGCAGGACTCCACCCACAGCCTGCCATGAGCCACTGGAAGGAGTGTCTCTGACTGACACTGTGTCTTCTTTTGCTATTTTACTGAAGCTGCAAAGTCCCTGAGAGAAAACTTCACCCCATTTGGCATAAGCAAAGACAGACTACCTGGCTCGTGTAACATGTTTAATGTCCAAAACTAGCGTCAGATTCAGGTCTGGCTTGCTCAGGGCCCAGATGCCATTTCGGGGCCTTGCCCTCTCCCATCTCTCCCTGGGGCGCCCCCCACCGCTTTTGCTTGTTGTCTGTCCCCTTTGTTTGGATGCCACGGGGGACTGCTTCAGCCCCAGCCTTCTACATCTCCGCTTTCACAGCGAATGCCACGTGCCAACTTCTGCCCCGCCTCCCCAGGAGAGACGGACCACGTCCATTCTGAACTAACTGCTGCGCCAGGAGAATGCAGGGGTCTCATTGGTTAACACCTGGTCACATGCTCCCCCAGGGAGTCCTACCTGAAGGTCAGAGCCACAGCTTCCCAAAGGGAACTCGGCAGTCTTATCCGAATAAGGGGCAATAGATGCCTGGTTGGCAAAAAAACCCACATTTTTGCATGTGCTCATCCATAAATGAAATCAGAGATATGACTGACGTAAACTGGGCAGCAGATGGGCCACCATAGGACTTGCCGAGGCCTGTGCTGGGAGGACGATGCCCCTGAGAAGCCAGTGTCGCCAGAACGTGTGCGGCTGGACACGCAGCTTCCTGAGCACGGGACCCAGTTCCTCTGGCTCCGGGACCCGGCCCCACAGGAGGTCAGACTGACAGACCGCCCCGCGCCTCCCTCCGTCCCCCTCCCTACGATCACTGTCAAATGATGAACTTCAGACACACGCTACATTTTCCTGGGACCGTCCCCGCAAATGAGTTATATGAATAATAAAGTTCTGATATCTTTCATTCCGCAATTAATCTTGGCGAGCTTGAAACTTCATCGAAAGCGCTGCTATGGCGGTGAAGGAGCCAGCGGGCGCAGCCCAGCCTGGGCCGGGAGATGCGGGCGCTTCTCACAGACCGGGCACAGCTGCCCCCGAGGGGGCATCGCCGGGCTGGCGGGGCCTTTCCTCCCAGGTGCCATGTGGGAAACCCCGGCGTTTTAACATTCATGAGGGGAGTTCACGGAGCGGGGCGATGATCGAAAAAATAACTCACAAACCCAAACCAGTCGTTATTAGAGTGGCAAACACACAGAGCTCATGCACAGCATAGTTTACATTAAATTAAAAACCATAACTTATCTCTGAGGCACTCCATTTAGCACATCTGAGGTTAAATACGGTTCAGTGCGGCTCTTTCAATTAGATTGTTCTTCCTTCGCTCTAGCAAAGTATATTAAACATAATTTCCTGAAAAGTAGCAGAGATCATTACTCTGTTTGCAAATTGATACCATGTTATTGAAAATAGGAAATATTTGCAGGGATGTTTCAGATCATTGTGTGTGTGTGTGTGTGTGTGTGTTTAATAGGGAACCTGCTATCAGCAGTGAGGGTGCATGTGAGACCCAGATTTCTGGCTTCCTGGTCAAGGGCGGGAGGAGGGGTGGCTTACAGGGGGGCTGTGGAAGCCTCAGACCAAGCGAGCTGGTCACGGTGGGGTGCCCCCAAGTTAGTTCTGGGGACCCAGGAAAGCAGATTCCTGGAATCCTGCGTCTTTCCATTCTGTACCCCAACTCCCCGTAGCTGCAGAGTCAGCCGTTTGGCTTCCGGGTGCTCCTGAGCTGTTTGTTCGCGGGTTGCCATCCGCCCACAGAAATGGACGCCGTGGCCGTGGCCTGCTGTTGTCTCGGCGCCTTTGAAGGGCGGTGACATCTGTACGGAGCGAGGCTGTCTCTCCCCAAGGCTCCCTGAGCCCCTGTCACAGAACTGCTTCAAGTTCATGACTGCAGCCCCTCCGGCCTTTCCCAGGTTGGGGTGACCCGTGCAGCATGGCTGTGCGTGTACCCCACGTGGCTGCCAGGGGAGGACGGAAGGCCCAGTGACGTGGCCGCTGGTGGGCCCTTTGTGCTGGGACAGTCTCTGGAGGCCCGTGAGGTGGGGTGATGGCAGCTGCTGGGGGTCAGGAGCTGCCTGGGCCTGGGGCAGAGGGCGCTCTGATTGCCCGAGGAGGGAAGGCCGCGCGCTGCTGTGGCCACAGGCCCGGCGCTGGGCAGGCCCTGGCACTTCAGGGTTTGCAATAAGGTCTCTTCGGAATCACCTGGCCCAGCCCACGGCATGCCGCTGCCATCCCCGTGTCACTGTCCCACGGAACGAGGAGGTTTGCCCACGGCCTGGGCACGGAGCCCAGAGCAGAAATGCTGTTCGTCCGAGGCCCGCAGCAGGGCGGCTCCCTGAGTCACGGTCACCCCAACCTGTGACTCACCCCAAGCGTGCAGCTCCTGCCAGCTCCGTCCCAGGCCCGCAGGGCCCACTCTGACCCGGACGGCAGGCTGTGTGTCCTGGGCACAAAGCCACCAGCACTGCTACTCTGCGGGGGAGGCAGGAGGGATCCTGGCTTGGGGTGGGCACGTCCGTGGTGAGCTGCCCGCCTGCCCCAGCGGGAGGGCTGGCTGCACCTGCACGGTGACCGCCATCTCCCGCTCAGCCGATGAGGCCTTTCCACCTGAACGTCTGGGCCAATCGGTGAGGGAAACGGGGCTCATCCGTCGTTAGTGGCTTTCCCCTGATTACTAGTGCGGGCAGCAGCTCTTCCTAATGCACGCCAACCAGTGTTTCCTCCATGGGGTGCCTGCTTGTATCCTTCGCCCGCTTTTCTACTGGGTGATTTTTATTAGTAAACTGAAGCTTTGCTTCATATAATCTGATGCTGATGATTATTTTTAAAGATGAAGTTGTTCTTTTAAAATTTTTTATCTTATTTTTTGTTGACTTCAGAGAGGAAGAAAGGAGAGATGGAACCATCCATGATGAGAGAGGATCACTGACTGGTGCCTCCTGCACGCCCCCTACTGGGGATGGAGCCCATAACCTGGGCCTGGGCCCTGACCAGGAATTGAAGGCGACCTCCTAGTTCATAGGCAGAAGCTCCCACACCGGCCAGGCCATAATCTGATCGTCACTATTTTGTTGCAGGTATTTTCTCCCAGTTAACTTCTCCTTTAACTCAGGCTCCCCGTGCTTGTCATGCGGGACGAAAAGGTGAGAAACGCTTCATAGCTCAGCCAGCCAGGGAGGGTGTCCATGGCTGGGGAGATTTCAGAGGGAGCCCCCCACGCCCAGTTCCTGGTCTGGCCTGGTGCCAGGCGCCTGGGTCTCCCCACTGGTTCCTTCCCAGGGTCCCTCAGGGAGCGGGAGGGGCGGCCCAGCTCAGCCCCTCCCTCAGAGGGGCTGCCCTCGGCACCCTGACCCCAGCTCAGGAAGCACCCCTTCCTGGGCCTGCAGGCCGTCCGGCCTCTCCGTTCCGGGGCCTGTGATTCTCACTGGGTTAACTAACACGTTTCAAAAAGCTGTTGTGATTCCATACTGAAGCTTCCCATATGGCTAATTGGAAGTGTTCTCACCAATACAGCAGGCTGTAAAAACTAATGAGGTAAATGGAAAATTTATCAAGTGCCACAGTTAGAAATTAACTTATTGCCTGACGCGTGCTCACGACTAACGAAGTTCGAGGGGGCTCTTCACACGCAGAGAAGACGCAGGGGTCGGCGGCCCTTGACGTCGGGGAAAGCCCTTCCACTTGCCCCTCTGCGTGCGCCTCCCTCCCCCTCTTGTCAAACACGGAGGAACAGGGAATGCTGGCCGGGTACGATCACTGGCGCCCTGCACTCACTGTGCTCCGTCACCAATGACCACAGGGTTAGCGGGAGTTGGTGCTCAGCGCGTTGTGTGTGTTGTCTCATGTGCTCCTCCCATCAGGGCTGCACGGAGGCCGTGATCACCCACACGTCACAGGCCCGGAAACTGAGGCTCGGTGAGGCGAGGTCACACGGCCCTACATGTGGTTCCCATGTCCATGGCGTGCGCTCGCCATTCATTCATTCACTCACGGACAAGTGGGCTCCGCCAGGCCCGGGGGACAGGGACCGGGCTCTCCGGAAGGCACCGGGCCTTGCGCCTGGCTCCCAGTTCCACTCCGCCCTGCTCTGTGCCCGGAGGCTGGCCTGCGTGGCTCGCGTGGATGGGCGCCTTGCCCTCTGGCTTCTGGTCCCGCTTCGCCATGGGGAGCGCTGAGCGGAGAGGGCCGTGGGAGGGCAGGGAGGAGCGCTCTCCAGCTTCCTCCGTCCTCGCTGCATTGCCCCTACGCCTCATCAAAGGCCGATGCGCCCTCCGAGGCCTCCTGCTGTAAGGGAGGGGCCTTGGTCCTTCCTCCTTCAGACCCCCCCCAGGGGGGGGGCAGGGCTCACCTTCCCTGTGGTTTCCCCACATCTTGCCTCCACTTTGGCGATTTCCCTTTTAATAAACGCCCCTGAATGTGCCTCTGAATGGTGCCTCCCTGCTGGGCCGTGAGTCAGTGAAGGGATGGTGCTGGGTGACTGGCCTGGGCCTTGTGCTCCGCACCGTAAAGGGTGTGATGCGTTGTGTGAGGGTTATGGGAACAATCTGGGGACCGTACGGAGCACAGTGCCAGCACACAGTAGTGCTCAGTCCGTTTGCCTGCTCATGGCGACAGGCTCCTCCTTTAGGGCGAAGAGCAGCGATTCCCACGTGAGGGCCTCCCAGGAGCTGCTCGGAGGGCACGGCCTCCCTGGGCGGCAACGCGGCGAGCGGCAGCTCCCCAGGACGTGCCAGCAGGGGATCTGCTTGGGGTCCCCTGGGCCTCCGAGGAACCTAGGAAACCCCAGGCTGACGTCAGCATGCCCTGTGTAGGCACTGGTCCAATGCCCACGGCCTGTGCCCAGGACCCTCTCCAGCGGTGAGGCATGTACAAGGCCGCGTGCTCTGGCCCTGCCAAGGCGTTAGGGCGAGACAATGAGGCGCTGGCCAAACAGAGCTAGTGTTAAGTGGGCAACTGGGTGTGGCCCGAGTGATGTGACCACTAGCCAATGGCCCGGGAAGGCAGGTCCCCCTGCTCTAGTCCATCCTCAGGGCTCACTCACCACCCCAGTGAGGATGGACTGGCCGCGTCCTGCGTGCAGAGCCAGGAGCGCTTATCGGAGAGCGTGAGACCCGCCCAGACCCCAGGGAGCCGCCAGCTCTGCGGGTGAGAGAACACACACGTCGATGTGCACTGGGCCGTGTGCTCAGACTAAAGCCACCCCCGAAGGCTGAGCTGTCACCACCTTCCCCTGGGCCCGGGGCAGCTCAGAACTGGGCTCCGCGCTGCGGAGTTTCTGACCACAGCAGCCAGGCGTCTCCCTGAATGGAGACCGGCCTCCCACGTCCAATGACGCCCCACTGGGAGGAAAACACAAGCTGCCATTCACACGGCCATCCCAGGCCCCTCTGACTGTCCGGCTTCTCTCTAGTCCACCTGCACCCCTTCCTCACAGCTGAACGGGACACCCCTCCTGGCTGCGGGGCCCACTCCTGCCCTGGACCTTTGGTTCAGAAAGCTCTGTGGCCTGGTGCACTATGCCCCCCCCCCCCCCGGCCCCTCCTCACCAGCTGGGCCCACGGCAAACCCCACTTTCTCCGGGAAAACGCCTCACTCCCCCTCCGATCCTCACCATCTCAGGGCAGAGCCTCAGAGGGTGAGCGCGCTCACGGCTGGCGGCAGGCTCTCCTGCCTGCGGAGTCTACACTGACCCACTCATTCCCAAACCCGATCTGGCGGAAGTATCAGGGGATTTTAGAATTTCCTCCTTTTCCCAGGGAGCTCACGGGTAAGAATCCCCACGGGGGAAACCGGAGCTGCTACCAGAGACTCCCACGTGAGGAGACCCCGGTGTCACTCCCACGCACCCAGATGGCGGAGCCCGGGGCCAGAGGCCACACACCCGCAGAGTGGCGGGGCTCAGCCGTCCCCGCGCGGCCGCGGGACGCAGTCCCCTTACACGCCGTGCTTGCCGCGTCCCCGATGGCACGGAACCCGCACAGCGCAGGCGCGTAGAGGACAAGTGTGAACGTACGTGCAGAGGCGGGAGGAGCCAGGCCCGAAGGGGGCTGTGCTGACTTCCGGTTGGCAGTCTGTAGGTTATTCACACTTCCTCCTGGTGCTCCTGTGTTCGCTAGCTTTCCACTGGAGCTGCCTGATGACGGAAAACGAACGCCTCTCTCTTGAAAAGAAAGCACGGAGCGTGTGGCTCTTCTGGAGGGTGCTCTGCTCCGATGTACAACATGAGGGTGTGTGGCTGCATCTTCTTATCGCCAACAACCCTCCCCCTCAGGGACATGGACGTTTGTTTATTCAGCTCATGTTTGTGGCCCCACAGGCCCAGTCCGCCTTGGACAGCAGGTCGTGCTGACTAGTTAAAGGGATCGGATCGGCTTTCTTTGAAGGCCTTAGGGCCCCTGGGTCTCGGAGGGCCCGGCTGGAGGGCCAGCGCCTGTGCTGACAGGACACAGTGGCCGGGCGAGGGCCCCCGCCTTGGCAGCCCTCGGTTCCGGTCACCTCACTTCCTCGCTGGGAACGCTCCTCCGTCGGAGGAGACGGCCGCCGCACAAAACCTTTTGTTCTCGAGGAATTTTTACTTTTGCTGAACCATCGACTTTTATTGCTCGCCAATTTGTTGGCTCTGTTTATGGACCCTGCTCTGGAGGGTAAACTCCTACCTGTCTTTTTGTAAAACCCCTTCCCTTCCTCCTTCACCTTCCTGTTCTTGCTAAACGGACGGCTCCGTCACCTCGGGATCCGATGAGGCTGGAACTGGACATGCAGAGGCCCCCACATCGTGCCGGAGCGTTTCAGAGAGTCTGCTGTTGAGAAGACGAAGACTCTGCCCCTCTAGGCTCGGCGCTCCTGAGACGGAGGCTCCACCTCAATTCCCTGTCCGATCCCAGGCCGTCCCGTGCGCGTTCGGCTCCTCTCCCTCCTGAATTCCGAAGAAAAGCAGCCTCCGTCCCACCTCAGTGTCTTTCCCCTCCTCCAGCAGCAGGACCCACAGCTCACTGGCCACAGAGGCCAGGAAACCCTGACGGATCTGGTCCTCCCCCACGTCGGCCAAGGAAGCCTCACTCTGCCTTTCGGGGCAGGTGGAAAGCAACGGGACCTGGGTGTGGGTCTGGGGACAAACAGCAGGTTTCTGTCCAGCGTGTGAGCTGACAGGAGACCCTCCGTTTCCAGTGTAACCAAACCAGGGCAGTTGCTCAACTAGGTGATCCTTCCTTCCTTCCTTCCTTCCTTCCTTCCTTCCTTCCTTCCATCCTCCCTTCCATCCTCCCTTCCTTCCTCCTCCCTCCCTCCCTCCCTCCCTCCCTCCCAGCCAATGAATGTTTACTGAGCATTGACAAGTGCCAGGGGCTGCTCTGAGCTCTGGGAAGTGCGGAGCCTCACGGAACGCGCCATCCATGGGCTTGTGAGTGGGCAGGTGGGGCATTTTCCAAAACCACACAAATGACATTTCGGACTGTAGTAAGCACTTCAGCAGGGCTGTATGGCCCAAGGTCAAAGGCTCAGGGCTGTTCAGCTCTGGGAGGAGTGGCTCCATCACCACGCTCTCCCCGCGGACTCCTTCACCAGGTGGGACTGTCAAGCCGCTTTCTGGGCAGGCGGTGCTCCAGGGCGGAAAAGGAGGCCCTTTCGTAAACCCTCCACCCCTTCCGTCCCCTCCCACTCCCCCTGAAGACATCTGTCCCTGGATGCGGTCCATCTGGTGGGCTAAGGCAGGCGAGGAGAGGAGCCGGCTCCTCGGGAGTGGGACAGGCCCCGGCTGGTTGAGGCAGAGCCCAGCCATCCTGCAACCAGGAGGAAGGAGGGGGAGGCAGTGGGAGGCTACCCTCTGGGCCCCAGGGTCACCCACGCATGGCCTCAGGGAGCGGCATCCAGCTCAGGTCGGAGCGGCAGAAAGGGAGGGAGGCGGAGTCCACGCCCGCGTGCAGGGCCACGCAGCAATCGGAGCCGGTCTACGATGGGGACGGGGGTTCCTGGCGCCAGATACACAGCCAAGCCCCAAACCCATGCTGCGTCTTGGCAAAGCCTTTCCACATTCTTCTGCCTCAGACCCGCCCGCTTGTCGGGGAAACATGTAGCTGTCATACTCATCGTCCCAATAAAACCTCCTCCGGCCATCTATTGGGAAGGCATGCTGCCGACAGGAAACAATATGCTGCCTGCTTCCGGCCTCGCTTTTCTCGGGAGGCAGGATGCACGGAGATAACCGCGCAGCGACAGAAAGGGAAAGCGGGAGCGGGCGGGGAGGAGGGGCCGCCCTGCCCTGCGCCGGCTTCCTGCAGGAAACCCGCACTCCTGCCCCCAGACCACGTTTCCTGGCCGGAGCGGGCTCCCTGCTCGCCCGCAGGCCGCGCCTGCCTCCCGGGGCGCATCAGGGGGTTCTTTCGGAATTCCGGAAGAGAATGTGCAACTATCTGTGCTCCTTAGGCCATAGCAGCAGGGCTCACGTGGAGGCTGGTGGAACACGAGCCAGAAAGTCCTGTTTTCTGGAAACGTCTTGCCTACACCCTTTCTCTTCGGATATCCAACTGCAAACAGTGCATCTAGGGGAGCGGGTGTGAGTGTGTGTGTGTGTGTGTGTGTGTAACTACTCGCTTTGGGGCGGCCACACCTGGGGCTGGGATGGGTCCAGTGCGGTGGGCCTTTGCAGTGACCCTGACCGTGCTGAGCCACACCGGTCCGGTTCTGCAGGGTGGGGCCCTGCCAGGTGGGCCCCCGGGAGGCAGGGCTGGATGTGGCCACGGGAACCCTGAGAACTCTCTGAGGGACTCTGAGGGACTCTCTGGCGAACTTCCTCTCTGGGGTCTGCACCCCCTTGGTCCCCACTGCTTTTGCCAGGGAAGTGGGGTACAGCCCAGCTGGAGGGGGAAGGGAGCAGGGCAAGGAGAGATGGGAATGGCCCGTCTGCCTGGGTCTGTTGGGTTTTAGCACTGAGACCCCCAGCCCCGGGAAAGCCAGATGGCTGGTGACCCCGCAAAGGTGAACGCCGCCCTGCTTTCTACCCCCACGTCCCTGAGCCGGGTCCCGGGTGAGGGAACAGGGCAGCAGGAGGGAAACACCGGTATTGCTGCCAGCTATGGAGCCACCATCCTACTTCCTGTCCCCGCTCCGGTGGCTGGCCTGGTCCCTCAGAGAAGAGGAATAGGCAGGTGTGCCCTTTGTGTCTGCCATCGGGCTCAGCGCAGTCTCAAGGTTCACGTGTGTCGCAGGCTTCAGACTGTCCTTCCTCTTATGGCGAGTTATCCCCTGCGGTATCAATACCACACGTGGTCTCCAGTCCTCCGCTGATGGGCGCCTGCATTGTTTACCTTCTCACTAACCTGATAGGCTCATGATTTATCTTCATTTTACAAAACAAGGAAGATGGAAGCTGAAAATAAGCAGTTTTCCCTGAAGCACCTGCAGTCACCAAGCTGGCCGTGGCCGGAGGCGCTGGCTCGCCTGCTGCCGGCTAAGTCAGCCTCCTCCGTCCACCACGAAGGCGGGGGGACGGGACAAAAGCCACCGGCAGGGAGGCGCTCAGTGATAGGGGTGAGGACAGCACGGTTGCTATAACAACAAACCTCTGCATTTCCCTTGGCCGAGCAGCGAAACAGCTCCCTCCTCATTTCTGTTAAGTGCAGTGTGGGTGGCCCCAGGCGGGGAGCCATTTCTCCACGGGGTGACCCAGGGGCTCGGGCTCGTGGTGGTGTCATTCCACCATCCTTTAGGGCCAGGACTTCTCCGCCTCAGGCACGAGGTAGGGGTGGGGGAGATTAAGGAGAGAGCACAGCTGCTTCTAAAGAACAGCGCCAGGAACTGACCCCTTACCTCCCACCCACCTCAGGCGTGGCTGGAAACGTGCTCCCTAAATGGGCATCTGCTCCTCCTTTGCCTGGATCACCTGTGAGGCTGCCCCTGGACGGGGCGTAAGGTCTGAGCGGCGCCGCACACAGAAAGCTGGGAATGCCGTGTGCTCTGGGGGCCGCGGCGTCGGGGTGAGCAGAAGCACAGTCTGGTTCAGTCCAGCCCCTGATGGTTAATCGCCCTCCCGCTTCCCCAATGTCACGGCTTGTCTGGAAGGTTATCCGTGTGCCGCTCGGCGTGTGAGCCGCGGCCACAGACAGCGATACAGATCTCCTAACCTTGTAGGCCCGCGTCGCATCATAAATAGCGTCTGCAGCCGTCCGGGCCCTGACAGCTCCTCCGATGAGGCTGGCGCAGCGGCATATCTCCTTGTTACGTGTAAGGAAGAGTGACAGCAGCCATCGCTTACGCTGACATCAATGAAGTCCGCGTGCGGAGCTTCCCCGCCATCCATTCATAGCCCTTTTATGACGGAGGCTTTTAGACGACGCTCCAGTCTATTTTTCAAATGCGCCACCATTATCGGCTCAGGGAGCCATTCTTCAACATTTCATTTTCCTAAGAATATCCAGAGCATCTTAATTTTTATGAGGCTTCTCCTGTCAGGCAGGACTTTCATGTGAAAAGGGTGTGGGGGTGGGAGGGGGCCACCGCTGACTCCTCCTCCCTGTGATGTCAGAGGATGGGCGTCCCCCCCCCCCATCCATCCCAGCATCCTCCCCAAATAAAGGCCTGCTAAGAGCCATGGTCCCAGCACAGCTATCACCTCTTTCGGGGAAATTAAAGGTCGGAAAGAGGGAGTTAGAACAAGGATTGGGTCCGACTGGGGTCCAACCCCCTGGAGGCACACAAGCTCCCAGTCCATGAGACCCCCCAGGAGGACGGGCCACTCGAGGTGGAGCAGAGGGCGCTCTCCCGCCACCTGAGGCTCAGGGTGAGGAAGCCTCCACCGACCCCAAGGGACCCGCTGAGCTGGGCAGACCCTCTCGCTTCCGGGGAGGTAGCCACGGGAGCCCAGCTGGAGCACCGCTGGGCCATGTGGACCCTCGCGGGGCCTTAGCCAGGAAAGGGAAGGACGGGTCCTGACGAGGAGAAGTTGATCAGCAGCCTGAGCCCGCCCACAGCCAGCAATGGGGGGCATGTTACAAACACCCCAGTTGCTATGAGGATGAGAATGTTTGACCTCACCTAGCAACATCAAGTCCTTCTCCACACACACTGCTCCCGTGCCAATGAGAACCCGGTGGGCTCCACGCGGGTAGTAAAAGTGATTCTCTCCGCATCGCCCTGGAGATGATGGGTGTGCAAGAAAGCGCTTCCGGAGCCGGCGTGCTGGTTAGAAAAGGCAAAGTAACTGGGCGACCGGGCTGACGGGAGGAATTCCGCAGCAGCATGGTCTCCTGCAGAACCGTCCGGGGCTGTCCTTTCGAGACCGTCACCCGGATGCCTGTGTGTCCCACGTCCAAGGGACATCACAGGGACCCTGAATCCACTCTACTCCTGGCGGCTCTGCTTCCTTCCCGTCTCAAGTCTGCTTCCTAATGGCAGTGACTGCAGCCCACTGACTGATCTCTGGCATCTAGCTCCATTCCTGGTACAGAGGAGGCATGCCGTGTTCGGCCCTCAGTGCCAGGGGGAGGAAGATGAGCCTCGATGTCATGGGTTCAGGCCCCACGACAGCTCACACAGACCGTCACCGCAGGGAACTCACCCTCTCAGAGCCCTTCACATGTCTGCAGTGAGGCTAAAGAGCATGTAGCTTGCAGGATGTCAAAGGCAATAAAAAGCATCAAGTATTTAGCTTGACCCATGGGAAATTGCTATTACTTAATTTTTTGAACTTAAGAAGTCGCAATTGCATGTAATTCCACCTAACATTATTAGTCATTTAGCACTGCATCATAAACTGCCCCCACATGTAGCAACTGAAAACCACAAACACTTATTGACTCACAGTTTCTGTAGATCAGGCATCCAGGTGTGGGTGAGCTGGGCGGCTCTGCCTCTGCAGGGCTGTGATGGAGCTGTCGCCAGGGCTGTGGTTTCATCGGAAGACTCAACCGAGCCGGGCATCCAAGTATGATGGCAACATCAGCTCACTTAAGGTGTCAGTGAGCTGATGGATGAGGGCCAGGTCCTTGCTGGCTGTCGGCTGGGGGCTGCCAGTTCCCCACAATGTACACTTCTTTTTAAGGCTTCTGGTGACATGGAAGCTGTACCCCGCAGTGAGCAACCTGAAGACAGAGAGAGAGAGAGAGAGGGAGCACACTGAGGAATGGAGCCACAGTCTTTTTATAACCTAACCTTGGACGTGACACCCACCACCCTGCCACATTCTGCCCATTAGACGAAAGCTTTCCTATCCAGCCCACACGCAAGGGGCGGGCATTCCACAAGGATGTGGAAACCAGGAGCCAGGGACACCGGGGCTCATCTCAGGAGCTTCGTACTGTAAGGTGTGGGACGCTGTTCTCAGGGAGTGATGGTTCAAGAACATCGATGAAGGGGCAGGTGGGCAGCACCAAGGATGTACCCACTTGCATCTGAATTCAGTTAGAAGAGACTTTCTTCTTGTGAAGCAACAGGAAGAGAATAACCTGGAATAAAATGCCCAACGGCAACAGCCCTTTGCCGAGGAGTGCCTTTGGCTTGCTCTGCCTCGCTGATCGGCAAACTCATCAGTCCACAGAGCCAAATACCAACAGCACAACAATTAAAATTTCTTTTGAGAGCCACATTTCTTAAACTCAAACTTCTTCTAACGTCACTTCTTCAAAATATACTCGCCCAGGCCGTGGTATTTTGTGGAAGAGCCACACTCAAGGGGCCAAAGAGCTGCACGTGGCTCGCAGATTCTGCGCACTGGGCCTCTGGGCACAGACCTGGAGGCCTTCCACCTCTCAGGGCCAATCCTGGCTACAAAGTGTGGACGAAGATGGCACTTCGAAAGGGCCAGGCTGAGGAGGCGGGGAGAGGGTTGTCAGGCCTGCACTGCTTTACTGAAAGCTCCAGCTCAGGGAAGCACCTTTGGGAGAAGATACTGGAGCTGCGGGGACAGGGCGGGAAAGGGGAAGAAGGCACCTTCTGATGGCCTGGCACTTTTTAAAAATCCTCACCTGGTGATATTTTTTCCGTTGATTTTCAGAGTGAGTGGAAGGGAGGGAGGAACAGGAGGAGAGGGAGAGAGACAGAGAGAGAAACGTTGATGGGAAAGAGACACAGGGATTGGTTGCCTCCCGCTTGTGCGCTGACTGGGGCCAGGGATTGAACCTGCAACCGAGGTATGTGCCCTTGACCAGGAATTGAACTTGCGACCCTTTGGTCTGCAGGCTGACCGCCGAGTCAAACCAACCAGGGCTTCCTGAATCCACACTGAGCCCCACCTCGGATCCCCTGGCCCCACACCTGGCAGAGGTAACCAGCCCTGGGCTTCAGGGCTGCCCAGGCAAAGAGAGAGAAGAGGCATTGAGGTGGCATCAAAATGGCAAAGGTGTCAAAGTGATGTAGTTACACCCCAAGTGCCTCCCTGTCATCAGGAGCAGCCCCTACAGGAGAGAGAAGCAATTTGTGCAGGCTGATCCCGGGTTTCTCATTAATATGCAAATGAGGCATGCCAGTTGTTAGGTTAGAAGCAAGCTGTCATGTTTATTGTGACAGAGTTAATGGATGTGTTTGGATTGTGCATTCGATGTGTTTTCAAGAGCGTGTCTTATCTTTGTTTAGGCAGTAAATCAAAAATGTAAACAACAACTCATTAGCATCTGTCAGAAGCTCAAAGCCCCACTGTTTCACTTGACAGTCTTCCCAGAGGTGGGACAGACCCCTGGATCGGATCAGCCAGGATTAGTAGAAACCGAGATTAGCTGGCTCGCCCTGCCTCCTGCGCGCCGCGGCAGTACGGCAGCGGGTCTGGAGAGTCCCGCTGCCCCCTGAGCGCACTGGCTGCAGAGAGGACACTGAGGCTCGGGGGCTGCAGCCGCACAGCTGGGTGACAGGCTGGTAGCACTGGCGAGAGCCCAGCGCCCTCCATCCTCGTGCCGGCTCCGTGCTGCTGGTTGTCCCACAACCACCAGTCAGACCCGGCGCCGGCGGCGGTCCTGGTGCGCCCAGCGGCAGTCCTCATCGTGCCGCGTCCTCCCAACGGAGCTCACGTGGCCCCAGAGGGCCGAGCCTCCGCTCGCAATGGGAGGGGGCCCGCGGGTAGGGACCCTTCGCTGCGGGACCACCCTTCTCCATCGCCTTCACTGGCTCCCGCCGAGCGTTTTCCTAAACTGCCCTCAGCACCAGGTGAGCGGGAAGGCCCTGGCAGCTGCACCGCTGCTGTGCACCTCCCCGCCTGGACACACATGCGCATTGGCCTCAGCCTCCGGGGGGCGCCCTCTCCACTTCTGCTCCCGGCTCAGGAGGAGTCTATCGTCGTGACTAAGGCCCCCTCTGCTCTGAGTAACGGGGAGTGAGAACGGAACACGCCGGGGGACAGCTGGTGGGTAAGGCTAGAAAGGACCCGGAAACTCTCGAGAATGAGAGATCGGAATGCGGGGCAGTGAGGGGGAGCCCCATGGGAAGTGGGTGCAGTGCCCCCCCTTCAAGCCCTTCAGTGGAGAGTTAACCTTCCCACAGTGCTAAAGTCGGCTTCTCAGTTAGTGGGAATTAAAGTAACTGAGGAACTTGTACTTGAGACGTAGCCCCATAAATAAAGAGCTAGGAGCTCTATAAATAACACCCAGTTTTGTTTTTTAAAAATAAGATACAGCCCCGACCAGTTTGGCTCAGTGGATTGAATGTCGGCCTGAGGACTGAGGGGTCCCAGGTTCGATTCCGGTTAAGGGCATGTACCTTGGTTGCAGGCAAATCCCCAGTGGGGGGCATGCAGGAGGCAGCTGATGGATGTTTCTCTCTCATCGATGTTTCTTTGCGGTGAGGTGGTAACTGTAAGAAGGAAGCGGGGCTGGCGCTGGGCGTGGGGATGACTAAAAGCCCAGGAGGCCTGAGCTCAGCCTGCAAGGCAGACAGTTTAACCGGAAGGAATAGCATTCCAGTGTGCCCGGGAGGGAGCGGAGGCGGGCAGGGCCTTCTGGAAGCGTCAGCATTTGAGCTGGGTCTGAATGATGCTTGCAGCTTGGAGAGGCTGGGTTAGGAAGAGTAATTATATCTGTAATAGGGTATAAATCGTGTTATTATTATTATTAACATAATAAACAGTGTTATCCTTCGCAAGGCGCTTTCCCTCCTGTAGCTTTATTGGGTCATTCTAGCAAACTGAGACCACGTTAGAAGCGCTATCAGCTGCATTTCACCCATGGGGAGACTAACAGAGTCCGAGAAGTAAAGGATTTTCTGCAGGACCCCAGTTCCTAGACCATGGCCGAGCCAGGTTCCCAGAAGCCCCGGCAGCAGGGGGCACGAGGCTGGGCCCTCCCGGTGGGGGCTGGGCCGTGGTTGAGAGCCAGCTCCTCCCTCCCTTTCCCAGAGTGCCCGCTGCGGGGGCCCCTGCGGCCTCTTCCCGGGGCACCTGGGCGCCTGAGGGCCGCGGGCCCCTCCCAGAGACCGTCGAGCTCTTCGGACCCACAACCAGAGGATCCTGCTCTGGAGGATTTCCTCATAGGGGAAATGAACTTGGTGACTTCCAGCACCCCACGGAGACTCACGGAGAACTGCCCCCACCCCTGAGACTCCCCCTCTCTCTGTGACCCTAACGCCGGTCTGCAGGCCGGGAAAGCACGTCCTTCCACCCCCCCAGCGGCCCGCTCTCCCCACCAGCAGGCTCAGTCCCCGGATTCCCCGGCTGGACTTCGCTTCTCTCAAGGAACTTACGATGTAATCAGGACGCCCTAATAGCACACACATTCTAAATTGCAATCATTTACTGCATCTAGCCCGGGGCTTTTCTGTCTGTTAGAAATATCAGGGCTATTTTCTTCTTTTAAGAGTTTACGTTAAAAAACACACAAACTTTTACAAATAATGTTTGCTGTTTAATGTTCTCCTCTGAAATATCAATCTGCAAAAATAGAAACCCTTTTTTACAATTCATCTTAAGGATGGAGTCCCAGTTCCTCTTAACGTAATGAATGTACTGCAGATAATGGTCCAATTGTGCGAATGAAAGGCACATATAATCAAAATGATAATGGAGCGCATTGCGCGGCTTGTATAATAAAATCCATACCAATATGGAAATCGTATCTCAAGGCAACATTCCTCGCCGTGAGTTTTGGGATAATTGTACGGGGAAGAGCCGGGCAGGAGGAGTGGGGGAACAAAGGCCCTTATTGCTTCATTAGGCAGCTGGCGCTGCCGTCCGGCCTGTCAGCGGCATCGCTGATTTCCGAGGGAGCGCCCCCTCCCGCAGAACCGTTTCCCCTCCCGGAGGGCTGACAGCCAGACCAGAGACCCGTGCGGGGTGTGACCGGCACCGGCTGCCGCCGGGGTCCCGGTCTCTGGGTTTGGGCTACGCAGCAGCCAGGCCCTGGGAGCTCGGTGGGATGGGGAGGGAGCCTTGGTGGGGACGTACAGGCCTCAGGGCTGGGTTCTGCCTCGTCCCAGGTCATCTTGCTTCAGGTTACCCAGCCTTTGGTGGGGCAATCTGGGTGCCAGGCACTGTGGGCACGGGGTTGTGTCTGGGGGAGAGGGTACGGGAGAAATGGGCAGAGGCCACACAGCCTCACAGCCAGGCGGGCTAGTGCCCGCCAGTGGGCACGCACACCTGTTGCACAATCGACAGCTGGGGTGGATCTTGGCTTCTGCACCAGCTTGCGTTTGACCTGGGCCCTCCTGAGCCGCAGAGGGCTTGGGGCAGACCCCGTCCTCAGCACCATGTCTAGCTCTCTTTCCCCGGCACCCCGGGCTGGCTCTGGGCAGGCGGCCTGGGGTGGGGGGAGGCAGGCGGGGTTCCGAGGGGCAGCCTTCAGGCGCTGGGCACCAGCAGGGCCTCAGTGGCCGGGGGGCTCCTGGGGTCTGTCCTGCCCGCCTTGCCCCAGGCCCTCCTCAGGGGGCCCTCTTCTCTGGCTCCTGACCTCAGCTGGCCTTGGTCTGCCACCCCAGCTCCCACGTGACCCGCTTGTTCACACTCCTCCCCCGCAGCAGGCAGCCCTGGCCTGCAGGGTCTGGGTGCCTCGGGCCCCTCGGCGCTGTGGTCCGTGCTGCGGACGCTCGTCCCGTCAGGGCCATCTTTGTTTCACGCACAGAGCCGGGCCCCCGGGGCGGGTGTGTCCCACGGATCCTGTGCACCCGCTGGCGGGCCGGCACAGACCAGAGGGCCTGGTGGTTTGGTGAGGGAACAGTAACCAGCGTGAAGACTCACAGTGTGCAGGCACCGCACACGCTCACGTCATTCCTCCTGCTCCTCCCGAGGGTTCTGCGCTTGGCGTGACTTCTCTGATTTTCATCATCACAGCGACTGAGTCACCTCCTCAGGAAGGGGCTCATTGTTTGGACAAGGGTTAGGCTGCTGCCTGGCAGGTGATGGCAAGACAGGACCTGTCCCCAGCACTGCCACCAGCACCGAGGAGAGCTGTGCCCACAAGCAGAAGCGGCCGGCCGGTATTTCTGAGTTCCGGCCTCTGGCCCCCTCGGCCACCCTCCCCGGGCCGGGCCGGCAGCTCAGGGGACCGGCACCGTCTTCTCTCCTGTTCGCTGTGCGGAAGGTCCTGTCCGTAGAGCGCAGCTCCAAGGACTCCCTGGTCCTGGCTCCGTCACTCCTGACGGGGGGCCGGATGCCAGGCCACCCCCCCTTCCAGCTCTGGGTTCCTCCCTGGGATGTGAGGCCACGGTGTCTGCCCAGCGGGACCGGGGGCTGTCAGGAGCCGCACCTGCCGTTCAATGTGGAAACGCGTGTGCGCCGTGAGGGACACGCGTGCTTCCTAACCAAGAGGCACGCCGCCTTGCCTCTGCCAGCTGGGTGCTTACAGAGGCGCTCTCGGATGCAGGCCGGCGTGGCTGCTCACCTATCGTCTCCTGTGTGAACAGTAAGCCGTGGACCCCCACGGAGGCCGCCAGCGTGCACCTCGCAGTTCCGAAACCCCATTTCCTTTGTCGCCCTGACGTGTCCCCAGGCCCACGTCATCCACGTCAGCGTGGCACCTCTGGGTTAGAAGTTAATTCCTCTCTTTTTTGTATCAAGGACACTTAATTTTTTTGGTGCCTTCTCCTCTCTGTAATTATAGATGTGCTGATTAGAATGTCACCACAGGTTTTAAATAGGATTTATCCGCATTGCCGATGGAAACTCTTCCTGTGTAAGCTCTCATTCCTGCTTCTGGCCGCGTTCAGGGACCCCGGCCGGCCCCGCACCTGGGAGGGCTATTAGAGCCGCCGCAAACATCCATAATTAAGGAATTTCAAAACACAAATTACCGCCTTCGGGCCAATAGCCAGCTCGGTCACCATCCATCACGGTGGCCCTTGAGTCAGCTGTGTGTGTGTTTGGTAAAGGGAATTAACATGCGACCACTCTGCTGAAATAATGCTCACATTTAAGATGTAGCGAGAAGCAGGAGAAACAAACAATGAAGGTCCAGGGAGAGTGGCAATCACACGTTTAAATGAGGCGAAGACGAGGCCTCTTTGGTCACTGCAGGTTGGGCACAAGCTGCCGGAATCCGGGTCTCCCTCTCCTGCCTGCTTGGGGCTGAGCTTGTTAGGCCTGGGTCTCCGACGCAGGAAGCAATGAGTCACCGAGATCAGGGAATCAACAAGACACCGGGATCAACTGTGAAGGGTGATAGGATATTGGTGGTGGTGGTGGGGGTGGTGGAGAGAGAGAGAGAGAGAGAGAGAGAGAGAGAGAGAGAGAGAGAGAAGCGCATTTGGCCAGAAGAATCAGCCTGGAGAAGAGACGCGGAGATGTGAGGCTCCGGTGGATGTTTTTGGCGCGGCCGGAGCTGAGGGAGTGTGGAAGGGTCAACGAGAGGTGGGAATGTTAATGTGGGATCATCTGAGGCCTCGATTTGTTGGGCTCGGCAGGCGTTTCAAGAGGGGCCCAAGTACTGCAGCGCTCACATGACCGGCCCCGAGCGGACGCACCAGCGCTGCCCGGAGACGGGAGGCTGGTTCCGCCGCCCTGAGTGGCCAGGGCCGCCCTTCGTAACTTTTGATTTCACCTGATGCTAAAGCAGAGGCGCAATGAGACCGGGAAGTAAACGTACGCAGAGAGAGACACACAGTTAAAAGTATAAGGCAGGGATTAAGTTGTTACTCCTGTTGCAGCATTTCACAAAGGAGAGGTTGAGTTTTCCAATGAAACGATGACTCGGCACATGAATTAACCTTTTGCATCGGGAGAAATGGAAGTCATTAAACGTCATTGTCTTATTTTAAAAGCAGCAATATCCTGCCTGATTGCAAGCGCTTAGAGAAGGAGGATTACACAGAAGCCTTATCTCCACGGTTCCAAGGAGAAAATTGGAGGAAAGGTATCCAATTATGGATGATAAAGCGGAGAAAAAGCCCAAGAAGAAGCAAACTTGGGTCAGCAGAGCATAAAGAACATGTACTGTGATCTCCTCGTGGTCAATAGCCAGAGACCTCCCAGCCAAGGGAATAGCTGCATCAATTTCACAGGCTGTCCAACACCAAGGGCATTCATAAATTCCTCCTCCCGTAACCCAGTTCCAGGCTCCCGTTACTGGTAAATGACTGCTGTTTTGTTATCTATCCGTATAAACTAAGGACTTTCAAACTTGCCCTGGGAGTGTGGGCACAAGATTTATTGTCCCTAAACTCAGTTTCCTTATCTGTAGGCTGGGTTTCCTGGGCATTATCGGGGGGACTGTGCTGGGGAGACAGCAGGCAGCCGGGGTTCTCAGCCTCATGAACTGAGTGCTGGGCGGGATGACTCTTTGGGGTGGGACACTGAGCAGCATCCCTGCCTCTGCAGACTAGCACTGTCCCCCCTCCGACCTTGCAGGTGTGACATCCCCGTGGGGCACAGTCACCTGGGTAGATAGCGCTTTTGGGCAGAGCCTCTGCCTCACTAGCAGCTCGTGCTTCCTGTTGTTATTACAGCGGGACCTCCTAACAGCTGCTTTCAAGCCCAGTGTCCTCGCTAACGTACCCGGTCCGGTGCCTGATGACTTAGGGATGATCCTTGATTTATTTTCTTTGTGTGTTTTTTCTCCCCAAATCGAAGTATTTAATTCCTAGCTTAAACATCTATGGTTCTGATAAAATCAGAGCGTTATCCTCCAAAGGAATAACTATCTTCCCATATTTTAGGTTATAATGGAGGATTCGGTGCGTTCCCGGTGAATAAGATGACGGGGCAGCTGCCGTCGCTGAAGTCTTACTTGAAGCAATCTGGCAGAACCCGGAGTTACTGAGCGGTCACCCCGCCAAAGGTACCATCGGTGTGTGACGCGCTATGGGGACATGTATTTTACCAGATACAATGTTATAAATGCGTGTTTCAAGTAACTGGCAGCCCAATCCCATGGACGTGGAGATGGGCCCGTCCAGATGGAGCCATCCAGACTCATCAGCACATACAGGGACACAGACCCCGCTTTCAAACATTCACACGTCTAGCTGGCTGGGATTCTATTTCCTAGCGGAATAAGGAACTTAATCACAATTTCCATTTTACTTAAATAATTTCCATCCCCCATAGACATACTTTATCGCCAGAGGAGAGATTAGGGAAGGGGAAAGAGGGTTTTCGTCTGGGTCGACTTAGAAAAAGTGTCTGTGTCATTTCCCAGGGCAGCTGGGAGTTAGTTCCCACAGACTGGCGGCTCCAGACAGAATGTCTTCCGTCCGTTCGGGAGGCCCGAAGCCGGATCTCAGTGCCGGCAGCCGGGCCGCTCCCCGGGGCCGATCCTCTCCCATGTCTTCCGGCCCCGGCGGCCCCGGCGGTCCTGGGCTTGTGGCCATGCCCTCCCGGCTCTGCCTGTCTCCACGTGGCCTTCTCGCCGGCGCCTCTGGGTTTGGGGGGCACACCCTACTCCAGGATGGGCTCACCTGGAGATCCTCACCTTCAGCACCCCTCAAAGGCCCTCTCCCCCGTATGGCTGCATGCCAAGGCTTTGGTAGACGCATCTTTGAGGGGGGATACGATTCCTGGGGTGGGAGGATTCCCCATGAAGGCAAGCCGGATGGCGATGGCCACTATCACTCATTCCACACCAACGCTTAGTGAATGGGGTCGCCCGGCCCCTCCTGGGCCTTCAGCTTCCTCTCCAGGCGGAGCAGACCTGCGCCTTCCTTCGCTCACCTGTTCACGGAGCTGCCGCTGTGAACGCAGACCCCACTGGCTGCAGCTGCGCTAGCGGGGCGGCCCAGGAGCTCCCGCTGGGCCACGCGGGGCTGAGGTGGAAGACATCCTGTGGATCCAGCACCTGTGCACTTGCTCGTGGTGGCTGGTGGGCACCGGAAGGACGCAGTAAAGCTTGAGACGAGGTGTGTGAACAGAGGTGGAGTGTGTCTTCCTGCTCTGAGTGCCAGGTGGTGCTCTGGCCTGGGAGGTGCCTCTGGAAGCGCCCCTCCCTCTGTGGTGCTCTCACTGAACGCTCCGTTACGGGAGGTGCGGGACCCTCAGGGGCAGCAATGGAGGGTTGGAGCTTTGTGATTTCTGAAGCCCGTTCCAGCTAAAGTATCTTTTTGGCATTGTACACATTAAATTAAAACGGAACTCCTCCCTTTTAGTCAAAAGCTGGCGATTTCTCTTCAGTTCTGCACCTATACTCCTTCTCCCTTCCATCCATCTCTCCATCCCTCCATATTTCCTTCCTTCCACCTGTCTGCTCAGCCGTCCAGCCCTCCATCCATGCATCCCATTCACCTTCCTTGCATCCAACCGTCTCTCCTCCCTCTGTCCAGCTGTCTGTCCACGCATGTTTCCTTCCATCCACCCCTCTCGCTCACAGGTGTGTCATCTGCTGTGTGCCAGGCCCGGTGGTGGCGGGCTCTGAGGATGCACGCCGCCTTTCATGCACTTGAGCAGGGACAGCCCCAGGTTTACGTGACCTGAAGTTTATGCAATTTGGGGGACCCTCTTAAAGACGACTCACAGACCCACAAACACAAAACTGCTGAGGGTCCCACTGCTCAGAGGGGCCCATAGAGCGAGGGGCCCGAAGCTCCAGCTGTGGGCTTCTGTCAGATGCCCTTTGCAGAAGGACCGCAGTCTCAGAGCTCAGACTCCGGGTCCCCGATGCAGGCCGGGCCTTTCTGTCAGGTAGGGGTGCAGTAAACCTGGCGGAAGCCCTAAGACCTTCTGTGAGAGTCCGCAGCCCTCGCTCCCTCGCTCACGCCCAGCCCTCTTCTGCACAGTTACCTGCTTCCTTCTCCTGGGCAGAGTGCACTCCGTCACTGGCTCCCATGCAGTGGTCGAAAAACCAGGGCTCGGGAGCCACATGTGGCTCTCTGTTCCTGGTAGGCTTCCCTCTGTGGGGGAGTCTCCCTGAGAGAAATCCGCATTTGGCTGCAGGGGGACATTTGTTCTGTCACCTTCAGCTGGGTCCCTGCCGAGAACATCCTGTCAGGGGCGACCCAGCCAGGAAAGGGAGCTCTGGTCAGGCTCGCCTCAGTCTTCCTGTCCACAGACTGGGAGCAGCCGGAGAGGCTGTGGGGATGAGAACCGCAGGTGGGAATGGGGGACCCCCCGAGGGGCTCAGGGGTGCGGCCTCAAGAGCAAGCCTGGCGCTCTCGCTCAGAGGCTGCCACGTCTTGGTGTCCAGGGCGCGAATGCCCGCCTGGCTCCCGGCGCCCGCAGCTCTGGGGGCCCGGCTGTCCGCTGAGCCTGTCTGAGTTCAGAGGAGTCGGAGGCCTCTGCGCTCCGTTTCGTTGGTTTTGTGTTTGCTGTTGGGATGGACTTGGCTCCTGCAGAGAGCTCGGCACCGTCCTCAGGGTGGGAAGCGTCCTCTGTGCGGTGTTATACAAACACGCGGGCATAACCATTGCACCTGGCTCCCGAGTGGCTCTCTTCAGTCCCAGCATTTGGAAAATATTAATTAATAAGCACGAATGAGTGTATTCTGAGCAGAGCAGCCCGGGCACTTGCGGGCGGGAGTCCTTGGCAAGTCCGCTGACGCTGTTGTGCGGTCCGGTCTGATGGCCCTGGACACGCTGTGGGCGTCGGGCAGGGGCACCCGGTGCCCGCCACGGAGCACGCGCAGCGAGTCCCTGCCTGCAGGACATATTGCTCCATCCCCTGCAGTAAGATGTTGGAGGTCCCCAATGGGGCCCCAAGACCGGAGTGGACGTGATGGGCTCCAGATCGCCCCCAAACCAGAAACTCACGGAAGGTGCCCTCATCCTGACAGGCGGGCTCAGCGCAGAGCGGACCTTTCTTCCCGCCAGCAGCACCCCACGGCCCGAGGGAGCAGCTCAGGTGCCGTCAGCTGCCTGGAAGGACCGTGACTCAAAGGCACCTGCATGGCTTTAGGGCTACACGGAGAGGGGAGGGCTGGCCCGGGGTCCCACGGCCAGGACCTGCGGGAGGGGTTCAAGCCTCCCTGTGACCACCAAGCAGGGCCCTCCTCCCACAATGTTTCCATGGTAACATTGCATAATTATTATAAGAATGCCCTGCCCTCACCCCCCTGGATCTTTACAAATACACATAATTTGATCAAAAAAGAAAATGCCAAGATGCACCATCCTGAAAATCTCAAATTGTATGGATGCTAATTTCCAGGAGTTTGCTGTGCTACCGTACACAAGCCAAGAAGTGAACGTCCAGCACCACACTGTTTGAACACAGCCACTCGAAGCCGCTCTCCATGTGCTATAACCGCATCTTTAAACGACCTTCTCTCTGCCATTCAAACACACACAAACCAGCCAAACCAAAGGCAGTAACAACAAAGAGATAGTCTCCCTGCCAAGACTCAGCAGCCGCACCAAACCGGCACACGTTTCCATGCGGAAGCTGGTATGGCTCTCCAGGCGTGTCTCTAGGAAAATACAATTCTAAACGTGGGGGTGTGGGGGGGTCCCCTCTGCCTGGACTCTCACACCCCGTCCACATCGCCCCACTGAACGCCCACGGCCTTGTGAGACTACCTCTGCCTGGCGCTGACCACGCCCCTGCAGTGGGCGACTGGCACTCTCTCTGGTGGCTCTTTCTGGCCTGGGAGCTACCTGAAGGCGGAGTCCAGTCCCCTTCAAGGTCACCCGGCTCTGGCACTCGGGCCAGAAGCACACATGCTGGTGGGCACTGTGGGCCGCCGGCCCTGCCCCGGTGCTGACCTCCTCCCACCCACCCACCCGGCTGGCCGCTCACATGCCCGGGGCCATTCTGTCTCCCAGGTCCAGAGGGTGAGCTACCGTTTCCATGACAACCCCTTCACACGTGGGTACTTGAGGTCATGTTTGCACAAAGGACAAGCCAACCTGCACCACGCACACGTGTGTTTCCTGCGTAGTTTTGTTGCCATAACAGCAGCGGGTGCCTCTGCTGCCGCCTCAGCTACAGCGACTCTGGGTCATCCGACCTCCGCCCCGTTTCTGAGCATCTAGTCATGTTCTCACATATCCTTCCCGCAAACACGTCCTTTCAGTAAAACCCCTCTTAAAAGTTTTAGAGATTTTTTTCCAGAAAAGTGAAAACAGGGTACACCTCTGTGCCTCAGGGAGGCAAGTAAATAAAGTAGAATTCTTGGTTTAAGTTTCCGGTTCTCCAGGGAGTGCCCGTTACCCAGTGGAGCTGCGATGAGGCAGGCTCTGCTCTGCTGACAAAGACTCAGTTTCCCTTCTACCTCATACCTGCTGCCCCCTATCCTTCCTTCCCAGAACCCTCTGCGCCCCATGCAGCTGCCCTTCTCTTTGAGCCCCATCAGATATCAGGTCCTCCCTGCCTTTGGGGCTCCTCCTCGCACTCAGTTCTCAGACGGGCTCGGCACAGGTGCTCAGGGGCGGTTTGCCAGGTGACGAGTGCGTCTCCCAGATTCTAGAGAGGCACGTGGGCACAGGAAGCAAATGCTTACAAGCCCAAGGCCCGGGTTCAAGCCCGGCCAGCTCTTCTCAGCCGAGTTCCGGGCAGACTGCTCCGTGTGAGGAGCATCAGCTGACCCTGTCTGAACGGGGCCAACGGCAGCAGGTCTGAGGGGGAGGGGCATGGGCCAAGGAACGGGGGCGGGAGGCGTCGCCAGGCACATGCACCCGCGAGCCATTCGTGCTCTCGGACACTTAAGCCCAGAGCCACAGTGAGATCCCTGGGGAAATGGTGAGCGACTGCCTAGCACCATGGCTGGCAAACTGCGGCTCGCGAGCCACATGTGGCTCTTTGGCCCCTTGAGTGTGGCTCTTCCACAAAATTCCACTCCTGGGAACTCCTGGGCGAGTCTATGTTGAAGAAGTGGCGTTAGAAGAAGTTTAAGTTTAAAAAATGTGGCTCTCCAAAGAAATGTCAATTGTTGTGCTATTGGTATTTGGCTCTGTGGACTAGTGAGTTTGCCGACCACTGCGGATTGGATTTCATTTGGGGTTTAAGTAGGCTTGGGGTCAGTCACAATGAAAGGTGCCGCTCCTCGCTCTCCTGTCCAGTGAGGCGGGGCGGGCTGAGGACAAGGGGTGTCTGTCTGTGGTCTGAGGGTGGGCTTGAACATGGGCCTGGCCAGCGTGGCAAAGCTCTGCTCCTTGCCGCCCGCACTGAGTGTCACTCTCTTTGTGCCAGGCACTGGGCCTGGGTCAGAGGTCAGCCTGACCCCAGGCCTGGCAGGGCCTCCCGGGAGAGACAGACACAGCCACCGTGCACTGGTGCTCCTCTCTACCTGGCATCTCTGCCCCTTTAGTCCATGCTGAGCCACAGCACACAGGTGATGCCACCACAGTGTGACACGCCTTCGTGGGGTCAGATACTCGGTGGAAAGGGGGCAGGCTAGGCCCAGGCGTGGACTGGCCGGGGTGGGAGGGGCCTCCTGGGGACTGTGTGATGAGAGCCATGAGAATACACAGGCCACTGACTATCAGACAGTGAAGCACCATAATAAACATGCACCCAGTCCGCCCATAAGCTCACCTGGCAGACGTGGGCTGAGGGTCACCCAGACACGGTGTCCTACACTGACACCAAAAAGCCCCAAACTCTGCCCTAAACCTCGAGACCTCACACCTCAGTAACAGGGACAGTCACTCAGCAACCTGGAGGATGGTACAGAGTTAGGCGGTGTGTGTGTGTGTGTGTGTGTGTGTGTGGTCTGTCCCCCCGTCCATCGGCTGGACTGTGAGTGTGGACCAGAGAAAGCTTTCAGTGGAAGATGGCGAAGGAGGGACGGGGACAGCGCGGGAGGAAGGCAGGCGTGAGCACAGGCGGGAAGCGGGACCCGGGGAAGTTGGGGCAGGAGGGGAGTCCCTGGCCCTGACGAAGGAGTGAGCAGCCCCGCCTGAGCCTGTGCATCCATGACTGCTCCTGGCCCCACTGCAGCCGGGGCCTCCCTCCCACTGCACAGCGAGGACACCAGGGCTCCTGCCTGGGGCAAACAGCTGCTGAGATTCCAACCCAGGCTGGAGCCTAACTGTTCCCCTCAAACTCATACCCTGAAGCCCCACCCCACGGTGGGGCGTTTGGAGACGGGCCTGTGGAGGAAACTGCAGTGACTGAGCCCTGAGAGGGGCCGTGCGGGCTGGGCGGGTTTGTAAGGGGAGGCCGAGGGCTCTCCGCCATAGGAGCACAGAGGAGACGCACCGGGAAGGAGCCACGTAGCTGAAACTTGACCCTGAGCCCCAGCTTCCGGAAGTACGGGACATAAAGACCCGTGTCTGCCAGCTAAGCCCAGGGCTCGGTATTGCGGTGTACAGAGCGGACTAATCCGCAGGCTTGTCTGGGTGTCCGGATCCCCTCGGCCGCCTGGGCCACCCCAGGTGCGGGCCCTCAACAGGTCCCCCAGCTCCTCCACTGATGCCCCCCAGAGAACAGCCCTTCGTTCTCCTGGAATGCCCTTGGCTTTGGGGTCCCTCTGAGCCCTTGGGCTTCTCCAGATAAAGCATTTATTCACGGCAGAGCCAGAGCCTGAAGGCCAACCAGAGGCTGCAGAGCTCAGCCCCCCTACAACCCCACCCACCACCCCCGCGGGCCCCCCAGAGAGCACTCCTCTGTGAAAGAATCCTTTCTCCTTGTTACCTCCGCGCCAAGGTTATCTGCTCAAGTGCGTGTGGGGAAATGAGGTTGTTTGGCTTACGGATACAAATAGATCCTGCGTTTTTGACTTGCAAAATGAGTTCCTCTGTGCCTGGCTCCAGCGTCAGTATGCTAATGCTCAATGAACCAGTTGTCTATTTATTTCTGTTTATGCCTGCAGACCCATTAGCAACTTTATTTTTCTTGTTTTCTTTTGGAATATTAAGCGGTTCCAACATATTCTAAAAATTAGTTGATTAGCTAGTTAGGGCTCATTTTAACTGCCAGCTCCGCTGAACCAGAGGAGAAAATGAAGGTAATTTTGTTTGCAAGGAATGCACGGTTCGGAGCTGACTGTTGAAAGATGTGAGCGTCAAGGTAATGAGGGCGGGTAATATCTCAGTTTGCATCAGGATGGAAATAACCGCGGGCTCTGACAGCGCGAGCCGGAGGCATCGCCCCTGCTCATTATGCACTCCGCTCTGATTATGAAAAATAGTGTGTTTTCCTTTAAAGAGGAACCCGCATTATCAATCAAACCACACCAATTATTCCGGAGAGGGATCACGGCGGAGCGGCTAGGATGGTGCCTGACAGGGAGTGATGTTTCCATTGCAGGAGCTGTTGGTATTAATTAGGGACACTGACGAAGTCGTTTGTGCAGTGGCACCTAGGCAGCTGCGTTCCTGTGCCCTCGGTCGGCACCGTGTGGCTCTGTCTTAAGGAGCCCTGTCTTAACCGATGTCAGTGCCGTTCCAGGACAGTCTGTCTGGCTGAAATTCCAGGGCTCGTCTGACCCAACCGGCCGTCACATCAGAGAAAAAGGAGAGGAAGGGAGGGGGCAAAGCGACAGCAGAACCCCAGCGCGTGACAAGCAAGAACAAAAGGGGCATGTCCTGGATGGAGGGCCTCGGCCTCAAGTTCTAGGATCCCTGAGCCCAGCTCCAGGGGAGCCCAGCTCCAGGGGAGCCTTCCTTCCGGAGAGAGAAGCCCTTCCCTGTGCCGCACCGGCACGGCCACGGTGAGCCCGAGAGGGCGGTGAAGGACGGAGAAAAGACAGACGAGAAGCAAGCTGGGCTCGGTGGGCCCCGCGCTCTGACGGGGAGACAGCGCCACAGCCCGCAGGCCGGGTCTCCATTTCACAGCAGAGCCCACGGGCAGAGGAAGGGCGTGGTCACAGCGTTCTCTCGGCTTCCAATCCACTCCACCACACGCACCGGATCCAGCTTGTTCACCGGCGGCTCCTCCCGCAGCCCCGTCACTCAGCCACGGGGGCCGCAGGCGCGGGCCGAAGGGCAGGCTCACAAGCACAGCCTCTGGCTGTCGCTGTGCTGGAAGGGCTTTGCCATTAGAGGATCGTGCCCTCTCATTAGCCCAGGCTCGAACCTGTCCGAACGCTGTAGCCGCTCTCCACACTCCCCCACCCCGTTCTGGAAAGTACCTCAGTGCTTTCAATTAACCAAACTGATCTTGCCCGGCCCCCTTGCCCTATCTTTTTAATTTTTAAAAAATATTTTTTAAAATTGAATTTAGACAGGAATAGAGAAGGAGAGAGAGAGAGGGAGGAAGGGAGGAAGGGAAAGAGAAACATCAGTGATGAGAGAATCATTCATCAGTTGCCTCCCACACACCCCTACTGGGGATCAAGCCTGCAACCCAGGCATATGCCCTGACCAGGAATTGAGCCCGGGACCCTTCAGTCACCAGCCAATTCTATCCACTGAGCCAAACTAGCTAGGGCCCCCTTGCCCCTTCGTGCACCCAAAACTCCTTGTTGCTGGCTGTAGGGGCACAGGTGGTATGAGACCGGTCCAGTGAGTGCGGGAAGTTGGCTGGGAGCTCAGTGAAGCCGTGGTAGGCGGGCCTGTAGGGGGGAATGTGCACCACGCTGAGCCAGCAAACCGGGTGTGAGTCCCGACCCCACTCTGCGGCTCTGAGGCTCACAGCACCCGAGACTACTGTGCGCCAGGTGCGGTTTTAAGTGCTTTGCATACATTAACTTAATCTCCCAGCACCCAGGGCTGCGGTTATACCAGCTTCGCAGATAAGAAACCAGAGGAGACGTGTCCTGGCTCTTTCCCCTGGGGAACCATGACTGGTGGTAGGCGCTGGCACTGCACCGTCCCCCTGCACAGGAGAGGCGGTGAGCACCCTCGGAAGGCTCCAGAAGGGACGGGAGGTGGGGCTGGGAGCCAGAGGTCAGGGACGGCGGGGAGGCTGCTGGGCTGGAAGGGCCAAAAGGGTGTCGGGGAGAAATGGAAGAGGGGTTTGAGCGCAGCGGGAGCGATGGCAGAGGAGGAGAGCCTGCAGTGGCAGAGGCCGGAGGGACAGCAGGTGCTGCTGCGATGCAGCTGTGTGCAGCTGTGTGTGCATGCGTGTTGCGTGTGTGCGTGGGGGGCGGGGCAGAGGAGGCGGAAAGCTTTGCCAAGCCCATTGAGTTTTACTCTGCAGAAAGGGGTACTATCTCCCAGGTGCAGACTCTGAATCTAAGCCACTTTTAACTCTCTATTATTGAATCTGTCCATCTCTTTAATAATGTTTTCAGATGCAGCGGAAGCCTGCCCTTTCCAATCAAGATAAACCACTGGGCTTGACATTTAATAAAGCAGCGGAGTCGGGGTCTGCGAGGGGCGGGAGCACGGGAGCGCACGCTCTGAGATTGTCTTGTGACTCGGGGGAGGCACGTACGGCTTCTGCCTCGGGACTGGTGAGGGCCAGCTCGGTCTGTCTACAGACACAGCCGTGGCGCCCACCCAGCTCAGCTGGCAGTGGGACGAGCGGGAGCCCCGGCTTCCCGCCTTTCTGCGGCCACATCCCTCCCCTGGGAAGCCAGCGGGGCGGTGGAGACACTGTGACGGGGGCCCTGGCAGGCGCAGGCCAGGTGGTGGGTGTCCCTCTGGGGTCTCAGGGACCGGCTCTGCGGGGCAGGTGGTCCCACGCCATCTGGGTGGTCATTCGAGCTGGCGGAAGCAGCTTGAGCTCGATTTGCTGGCCAAATGGGGTGGCCATCAGCCCGCAGGGAGTGCGGGATGCAATAGGGGAGGAGGGAGAACTAAAGGCTGGAGGCCGGGCTGGGGGTGGGGGGAGGGCGTGCTCGTCCAGGGGAGGGACCTGCAGCTGTGATCCAGGAGCACAAGGCTCGGAGGGCCTGGAAGAGGGAGGGACCACGGGAGGCCGGTTCTCAGGTGGCCCACACGAAGGCTAACACTGGGCTTAAGCAAAAAGGGTTTTATGTGCTCACTCAATGGAAGCCTGGAGACCTGGCTCTGAATAGACAGGAACCAGGGAGCTTGGCGGGGCGGGGGTGGGAGTGGGACTGTGGAAGTGGCCTTGTGGCCGAGTGCCACGCGACAACTGCTCAGGGGTTGGCTCAGCTGGGCGTAGCCTCAGAGTCTGACGGGCCCCTGCCAGCCCCCCAGGGGGAGTACGTTCTCAGGGGAGACTGGAATGCTGTCCGGAGGGGACTGGAGAGGCGTCCGAGCCGTGGCAGAGCCCACAGGTCACCGCGTGGCGGGAGAGCCTGTGGCCCACGTCTGGTGCTCACAGCGCTTGGTGCCATCAGCAGGACAGACGGGCGTGGGTTTCTGCCCGCGCCTCCCACCGGCTGGTGGCATTGGCTCGGAGCGAGGCCCTGACACCGCACGCTCAGTCCCAGCCCTGGTAGATGCAAGTCACACACACTGGCCCAGCGCAGAGTTTGAGCAGCGCTTAGAGGGTCTTTTTTGGGTTCTTTATGATGAAGTCTGGAAGGGGAGTGAAAGGTCTGACTGTTTCTCAGGTTCTGGGACACATTGTTAATTGCTTTCTTAAAAGTCCACACCGGCTTCCAAGCATAGATGGCAACTGAACTAATTCTCCACCCCTCCCCCCAGGACTGCGGGAAGACTTCTTTTTTAAGGAGTGAGTTTGCAAGAATCCGAGTGGGGAACAGCACTGCCTAGGGAGCGGGGGACAGATGGGCGGTGGGAACGCGGGAGCAGGCTGGGGAAGAGCGGATTCCCGCTGGCGGTGGAGGAAACAAAGCCAACGCCATGGCCGCAGCGGTCCTGGAATATGCAGGCGTGGGAGGCAGCAGGTGGGTCTCGGGAGCAGAGCGCGAGGCAGAGTGCGGTTCCGAAGCAGAGTCCCGGGTGACCCCCATTCTGTGCCCGGGCACCGAGGGGTTCCCTGCACCCCTCTGCTTTACCCACATGCGCACAGAATTCTCCGCAGCAGGTGACACTGAGCCATCAGGCGTGGTGGCACCTAGAACGGGGTGGAGCTTGTCACGCCCCAGGAGCTAAGCGGGTCTCTGCAGGGCGGCTGCGGGGGCAGATAGTGGCGGGTTGGGGTGTGGTGGGGGAGCTCTGAGCCTGAGACGGAAGGAAGTTTGCTCAGCACCAGAGGATACTAAGGAGCAGGTTTTCATACAAACTTACAGGGAAGTGCATAGTTGACACTCCCACACTCAGTTTCCAAACAGACTTTTAGTTCCTTGTGTGTAAGCATGTGAAGGCAACAAGGTTACCAGACATCTAAGGACAGTGACCATGCAAGACGGAGGCCACAGCCAACACCAGGAGCACGGATCCCTCCCTCACACCACACCCAGCTCAGTGGGATGGACCACAGGTCAGTGTAAAAGGTTCATTAATAAAGTTTCCAGAAGAAAACAGATCATCTTCAGGGAAGCAAAGGTTTCTTAAGACACAAAAAATCCTCTCATTAATTTAAAAGGTGACCTAATTGCAGTTCATTAAAATGGAGAATTTCTGCTCTTCAAGAGACACCTTTTAGAGGATGAAGAGGTAAGTCACAGGTGGGGCCAGATATTTGCAGCTCACACACAGAGAGAATTATGTGGAGAACTCCTACAAATCAATGAGTGGAAACCAGCCAATAAAAAGGTTGCGTAAGCCTCTTGAAATGAAAAACCTAAAATAAGGATTTGAAAATAAAGTTGAGGAAATTCACAAAAATAGGGCAAAAAGACCAAGGGATAAAAAAAATGATTAGAACGTTAGAGGACTAGTTCAGAAAGTAGGAAGAGAGAAAAATCACTGAACAAACTCAAGACAAGTTTCCAGAATGAAAGGACACAGGTGTCAGAGAGAAAGGCTCACGAATTCACCATGAGTCAAACAGAACCACACGGGACATTTCGAGGCACGGAGACAAACGAGTTGTAAGCTGCTAAGGAGAAAAGAAACTACAGAGAGAGGGTCACGCGCACAGGGACCGGATTGCACGGGCTTCGGACTTCTCGGTCTGTGAATGACCGGAGCTAAGGGGCAATGAGCAATGCTTCCAAACCGGGGGACATGACCCCACCCCCATTCCACCAGCCGCAGCATCCGTCAGGTCTGAGTACAACCATCTTATTGTCAGACTTGCAAAACCTTGCAGAATTTACCTCATCACCATGTCTCAGGAGCGACTGTAGCTCAGATGTATTTACCAACACAACGAAGTTAACCTCCAGGAAGGTTGGGAGGCAGGAAACCAGAGGCCACGAGGGGCCGGGCAGAGAGCCCCCCAGGCCATGGGAAGGGGCGGGCCAGCACTGAGCCAGATCTGGAGGTGACAGGTCAAAGCCAGAGGCGCTCATGCCGGAGTTGCGGGCTTGATCCAGTAGGGGGCGTGCAGGAGGCAGCCAATCAACGATGGTCTCCGGTCACTGATGTTTCCAATTATCCCTCTCCCCTTCTCTATGAAATCAATAATAATGAAAAAGAAAGAACAGCGGTGGACGCTAACTGCTCCGCTTTCAGCAGAGCTTCGGGGATGCTGGCAGGTCTCCAGGGCGCTGCCCCACCTCCCAACTCCGCTCTGAGCGCAGAGGTGGTTCCCTCCCTCCCTTTGCGTCTGTTCCCGGCTCAGAGGCCCTCACAGCCCTGCATGGAGGACGCGGTCTCTTCCGTGGGAGCAGGCTCTCTGTGGCGGCCTGGGGGGCACCGGGCATGTTTTTTTTTGTTTTTTGTTGTTTTTCTTAGAAATGAAAATGGTCCTCAGGAGGCGCAGCCAGGGTCCTGGCCCCTCGGAAGGGGAGCCGACCTCCCAGTGCGACCTGCTCTGCTTGACTAGAAGGCAGAGCAGCGGGGGGTCAGGAGGGGAGGATGGGGGCTCACGCTGCTGGCAGCAGGGTTTCCCGGGGGGACCGGCGGGCCACACTGGGGAAAAGCCTCCTGACTCTGCGTGCCCCCCTGATGGCACAATCCTACTAACGGGAATTCTTCTGAGGAAGCAAGCCGATGCTTGTGAACACGGAGCAGTGAGACTGTCCCTCACTGCAGAGCTTGCAATAAGGAACAGTTGGGAACCGCAAAAGGAGGCCAGCGAAATAAATTACCGCACATTCGGGTAATGGCATATTATGTTTTTGAACAATATTGAATACAATGGGAGTTATTCAAATGACACTGCTATAACATAATCTGATTACGGAGTGGTACAGAACAATCTTTTACACTGAAATACTTATGTGCTAATTAAAAATAATGAAAAAATGTACAAAAATGGGCAGCTATTACCCTGTTTCTGGATGGCAGAATTAGGGGTGATTTCGTTACATGTTGCCTGATGGATTCCTTTGTTTGTCCAACAAACACTGCTTTGCTCCAAGGAGCAGCTTGTCATCGGGGAAGCGTGTCCAGGGCCTGCTGTGCTGGCCCGTGAGCTGCTCAGAGCAGGTCCCTGGAGGCTGAGCCCTTCAGAGCCTCAAAGTGAGCGGGCTGGGCCTCAGGGGGCACAACAGCTGCGGTGCCAGGAGGCTTTCGGTGGCTCCCTGCCTGCTCCAAGGAGGGAAGTCCTTGTTCGGCCTTCTTGAAAACAGTGTGCCCTGGAGACTTTAATTATATCTCCCCGGTGGTTTTTCCATCCATCGACCCATTCATTCATCTCCCATTCCTCCACCCACCCACCCATCTATCCATCTCTTCATTCACCCACTTACCTACCTATCCACTCACCCACCCATTATCTGTGCATTCATCTACCCACCCATTCATCCACCCACCCACCCACCAATCCATCTCCTCATTCATCCACTTACCTACCTATCACTCACCCATTCACCCATCCATCTATCATCCGTGCATTCATCTACCTACCCATTCATCCACCCACCCATACACCCACCCACCACTCCATCTCCTCATTCATCCACTTACCTACCTATCCACTCACCCATTCACCCATCCATCTATCATCCGTGCATTCATCTACCCACCCATCCACCAAACCATATACCGGCCCCCACATCTACTCACATACCTATTCACTCACCTGCCCATCCGTTTACCCATCCATCATTCATATGTCTACCACATGAACACCATTCCCCTCTCTAGCTATTCACCCATTCAGATAGCCATGCACTCATCCATCCTCCATCCGTCTACTCATACATCTTTTGTTTCTTTATTCGTTCCACAAACACTGAGGATCTACCACTTGCCAGCCCCTGCGCTTGATGGCGCTGAGGACACAGCCCACCCTCAGGGAGTTCATAGTTGGGATTGTCTCCAGCACTCACCCAAAGGAGAGCTGCTGGCAGCTTTGGCGAATGGTGTGGAGGGGCATGGGTATGCCTAGGGGGCATATAACGCCCCTTGTGCCCAAGCACCGCACAGAGAAACTGCTCCCCTTCCAGGGCACATGGGCAGCACTGGGAGGCCAACATGGTCTGGAGACCAGACAGCCCTTCCAGGATGTCCTGGTTAATGCTAGGCCTCTGGGGCCCCTGGTGACTCTAGGAAGGGACATAACTCAACACAACTGAAATGGAGCCACCTGCCAACTCCATCCATGGGGCTCTGACAAGATTACATTTCCTTCAGGAAAAGAAAAGATAATGACATTTCTTGAGTTCTTATTGCTTGGACTAAAATTCTACCACCCTCACTTGTTTGTCCGCATCTTTCTTGACCTCAGGGAGGGACTGCAATAGGGGCCTATCAAACTGCACTGATGTTTTACATTTTAGTAGATCTGCAAGATTCCTTTCCAAAGAGGTAGAGCTCATGCTTGCACCATTTCCCTGGACCGTGGGCAGCACTGGCCGGTATTCACACGTGTAAGTTTGACTCGGTGATGGGTTCCATCATTACATTACCGTGCGCGCCTCTGACTTCCGGTGAGGCTGAGCGTCTTCTGTTCACCTGCACCTCTTCTCCTGCGGGTTGCTCGCTGCAGCTGCATGCGCTTTGCCTCTGGACTCCCATTCTCACAGGGAACCTTCCGCAGCTGTTATGTACGGAGCGAGCTGTGCGGTCCGGGGGCGCCTGCACCCGTGGGCAAGAGGAGCAAACCTCTCAGCGGCCCGGAACCCAGGCGTCTCTTCCGGAGCAGTCCGGGGGGAGGGGAGGCTTAGCGCCTGCAGAGATGTTAGTGGAGGTTCATACTAACCTTCACACCAATTGTCATGAGCTTCACGGGGAAAGAGGGTTAGAATGCTTTCTGATACTTCTCTACCGTCGTCTCATACACCATCAACCCAGCACTGATTTATCCCAAACCCAACCCAACCAGGAGGCTGTGCTTAAGGAGAAGCAGGCACCTGGCCATTTCCCAGGAACTCTGAGCAGCACAGCGGCCATTCTAGAAGCTCCTACCCAACACTCAGGTGAGGGGCACGTACTGCTTCTGTTGTCAGTTCCCCACAGCAGGGTCTCTGCTGATCAAATTAACTAATTCCTCTCCTTATCCCGAGTTTATAAATAATGCTCCACAGAAAGACTCTTGCTTGCCAGACAAGGGATTAAGATTAATGACAGAATGGGCACCGGAGTGGTGGGCCGCTGGCAGGTGACAGTGACAGGGGAGGAGCAGAGAGCCGGGTTCACACCATCTCGCTCCGGTGTAAATTGGATGCTCACGGGAACACAGCACACTCATGGTCACGTGTCCTTGGGTTACTAGGGCTGTTTTTTAAAGTGGAGAGACTGTGCCCCCCCCCCCCCCCAAGCAGGTGAAGGGAAGCTGCCGTGGAGACGACAGGAGATGGCTTCTCCACGGTGCCGAGATGCAGGGTCTGAGGAAAAGCCCACGGGGCAGGGCTGCTGAGAAGAATGAGTTTGGGAGGCCGAGCTGGAAGGAGGCCGAGAAGGACCCAGGGGAACAGGGAGGACAGCTGGGGGTAGAGGGGAGGGGCACCCCCCAGGGCAGGAGAGGAGGCCCCTAGGCACCAGACAGCGCTGCCTCGGGGTGTCCGCTGGGGGCTCAGCTCTGTGCTGTTCCAGCTCCCACAGGGTGATAAAGAAAACATGGAGCCTTCTTAGAAGAGCGAAGAATGAAGATGGAGAGCAGCTGGAAAATAAGGACTGGAGTAAGTGGTCCCAGACATGAAGTTATTTCCTCTGGAGAAAAGGGGGTGGTGGTGGGGTTTGGACAGATAAACCCACACCGTGCACCACACCTGCTTAGACTGGGGACAAGGGAGCCCAGGTGGGGCTCCCGCCCTCAGGAGGGCGCAGGGTACAGAGAACGTGTCTCCGGCATCTAAGGCAGATGCGCCGGTGGCTCCACACTGGGGACCTCACAGGCCAGAATGATCAGCAGCACAAAACGTGGGGCTCTGGCCTTACGCTGCCCACTTACCTTTATGTCAGGAAGACACTAAAACACCCACACCTCACTCCTCCACTCCCCGACAGTTCACGAACAGGGGAGTCCCCACCACCCAGAGTGGGAAGGACCAAGCCCAGAGCGAACAGGGACTGCTTTAGTCTGGCGGGAGCACACATCCTGACTTCTTTTCTCCTTTTGCTTCAAACCAATGCAAACTTCGCCCCTGTGGCCGATACCCTGGCCTCGCGGCCACCCCAGCCGAGGGCTCCAGAGCTCCGGCTCCAGTGGGCAATTAACCCGAAGGCCGGTGCTCCTCACGGCTAGTCTGAGCCCCCCGGAGAGCCCTGCCTTCTAATTAATGGCGACAGGGACGCCTTTGTCGAGCACTAACCAAGGGGCTGAGGTGACTGGAGGCAGGTGACTCCTGACTTAACGTGGTGATTTGATTTGTGACCTTTACTCCCGTTGTAAGCCGAAGAATGAGCAACCATAATTGTGCACTGTGCCGTTTCTCCTGTATTTAACCTTCGGCATTAGCTCCAGGCGGATGTCCGCTCTTCCCTGGCTCTCAGGATTGGGCTCCTTGTTTATGCATTTAATTCTCAGTCCTTTCCCTTCCTCAGCTGGAATTCTCAGCTGAAATGGGAGGAGGGAGAAAAATGCAGGTACATCTAAGGTTCTCTGTTTCTTAATTCTGAGCTGAGAACAAAGCTATCTGGCCAGAACTACTTCAAAATTCTGGCCCAGATGTCTCCTTAAAGTGAATGTTAAGGGCACACTGGGACTGAACCCCCTCTACCACCTCCCCCACATCTGTGGGGCAGCAAGCAGCACCGGGAACGGGCTTCACAAGGTGGGCAAGACCAGGCAGAGACCAGGGAGATGGCTGTCCTCTGGCATTCCTGAGAAAGTTCTTCCCCACCCGGAAGCCAGCCAGGCTTCTTTCCCCCTCTGAGCATAAACAAAGACGTCTGCTGCTACAAATGCTCCAGTCAGCTGTCTTAGAACCGGAGTGAACCAGCTCGAGGATGAAGCTAATGATGACACTGACAGCAACAGAGGGATGGGAAGACACTCGAGTTTGGTGACATTACTGGGTTGTCTGCTCAGCCATCCTGGCATCCTATCCGCCTGATCCTGGTGTCCTGTGGGCCCGGACTCCCTTTTGTGCAGGCGTTTCGTTTCCTGCAGCCAAAGCCTCCTAAGTGAACCATGGCCATCTTACCGCGCCTCCCACTACTTAACTTACAGGCATTCTCTGCTTCTCCTGAGCCCCGCCGTCCCCTTCGGCATTCTTTGTGGCTGGAAAATGGATGAATGAATTGTCCCTTCTCTTTCCTATGTCTCCTGACTTCCTCCCCCACTGATTGGGCTGTCTGAGCTCCATATCCTCCAAGACCCAGTTCAAACAGAATCTTCTCCAGGAGCCTTCCCGATTCCATGCTCTGTCTACACCACTGCTAATGAGCCCTCCAGAAGCATTGCCATGGCAACACCATCTTCCCTCTCAACACCTCCACTGGCTTCCCACTGCTCCCCAAGGCACGTCTCCACTTCCCTTTCATGCACCCGGGGTCCTTATCCCCTGACCTCAGGAGGGAACCGGGCTCCTTCCAACGACAGCACACGCTGTTGCTCAGAAGCACATGGTTCACGCCCCTCTCTGCCCACCTCGGTCCTTCTCTCCTACTTCGGGGCGCGTGCCCTGTGGCTGAGGTACTGCTCAATGCCACCTCCCTCCCGATGCTTTCCCCGAGCACCTGAGCCTCTGGCGGACACCCTTTGGGTTTCTGTCGCTGCTGCAGTCAGGCTCCTCAAAGCAGGGACTCTTCCCCACAACTTTGCCTTCTGGAGCTTTTGGCTCAAGGGCCGCCTCAATGGATGGTGGCGGAATGAATGAAAGAGTGAGACTGCAAGAGGCTCTGACCGGATTACCTTGAGTGCCAGGATTTGGAGAGGGGGATGGAAGGAAATCTTGGAATGACTACAGAAGTCATGTTTTGTGAAGCCCTCCCCACGCAAGGGTTTCCGCCTGGGAAACCGGAGGAGTGGTGGCCAGGCCTGCACGAATACCAGCAGCTAAGCACACAGAGCGAGGGCCGAGGGAGCAAAGCACGGATGCGGCATGACAGGACAACGGGACAGCCGCCCGAAGTCAAGGTGTCCCCTCCGTTTCCCCAGGCAGACCCGCGCGGCTAGGTCAGTGCTGCAAGAGAGGACTTAGGGGTTCTTCTAAAAGTTTAATGTGGAATCACCATCTGACCCTGCAATCCCACTCCTAAGCATATACCCCCAAAACTGGACCCAGGTTTCAAACAAAAACTTGTGTACCACCGCAGCAGTATCACAATAGGGAAAGGCAGCAACCATTCAAACGTCCACTGACAGATGCATGCATGCAGAAAACGCAGTACATTTATAGGATTGATATCACTCAGCCATGGAAAGGACCTGAGCTCTGACACAACCTACAACTCCGCTAGCGATTCCTGGCTGCCGGGGCGAGGCAGAGGCGGACTGGGGAATGGCTGTCGCCTTTGGGGGGGCGATGTTCTGGATGGATGGAGGTGTGGCTGAACCACCCTGGGAGTGACTAACTGCCCCTGGACCGACATTTTCCAATGGTTCCTTTGGGGTTATGTAATAAAAACGAATACATTGAAAGGGGGTGGAGCTTGAAGAACCTGCCTTGGGGGTGATGGTGGCTCCTGTCCTGAGAGCATCGAGCTCTGGCTGGTTTGGCTCTCTGGTTAGAGTTTGGCTCTCTGGTTAGAGTTTGGCCCACAGACCACATGGTTGCTGGTTTGCACCTGGTCAAATATTTTTATTGGTTTCAGAGAGGAAGGGAGAGGGAGAGAGAAACACCAATGATGAGAGAGAATCCTCTAACGGCTGCCTCCTGCACGCCCCCTGCTGGGAATGGAGCCTGAAACCGGAGCCCGTGCCCTGACCAGGGATGGAACCATGACCTCCTGCTTCATAGGCCGATTCTCAGCCCCTGCGCCCGCCAGCCGGGCCCACGGCAGTTCTGACGCCTCCCTGCTGCACACCGCGGGCCGGCACTCACTGGCACATGCACCTCCGTCTGTCCAAACAGCTCAGTGCGTAAGCATCGAGCCCTCCCCGGGACCATCTGCGCGCTCTCTGCCGGAGGCACGCCGCCCGCCCGCAGCCTCCCAGGACCAGATTCTGTAAGTCCTGACGTGGAGGGATGTGTTTTTGGCGGGCCCAGGAATTGAATGTTTTCCAAATGGTACATTATTGATATTAAAACCGATTTGTGCATCGCCAGCCATCAAAGAAATGTACTAAATAATATCTCCAGGAATGAAAAGGAAATTGAAAAGCCTGTCCACGCGGATTTATCAGCACACACACACACCCGCCATAGAAAAACCTGTGGATCCTGTACCCCAACCAAAGCTCCGGAGGCACGTGCAGACTTAACCCCTCACCCCCTCAGTCTAGGCAGAAACAGCTGGCATAGAGCGAGCTGTCCTGGCAGCTCCTGCTCCAGCCCCTCTCCCAGCCTGTGGCCACCATGGAAAGCCCAAGGGGAGGTCTCCTGAGTGAGGAGGCGTAGGATGGAGTCCTGGATGCCACCGCCCTCCTCTCCCCGCCTTCCTCCCCACACAGGACCTGTGTGCCATCTCGCAGAAATTAGTCACTCTCCAAAGCCAGTTTCCTCCCGAGCGAAATACCCTTCTCATGAGATCGGGGTGAACAGAAAATGACAGGCGGCACACAGTAGGTCCATACAGTTCCCTTCACTTCCTCTTCCAGCCCCCGCTGTGGCCCCGACATGAGTGTGGCCATTGAGGAGCAGGTCAGAGCCAGCACCCTGTCTGCTCGCCCTGCCTTCGCCGGGGCTGGTTTGCTCGATTCCTGTTTCCCGTCTCAAACAGTGTGTTTTCCAAATGAGGACACTAAGCAGAGGAGAGGAGAGGATGTTTAGCCAGCGTTCTGTGGAATGCACAGGAGGCACACAGTGTGACTGGTGAGTAACTTAAGGAAAGCGACGACATAAATACTTCAGGACTCATTGAGGATGCGGCTGTAACCGGTATTAACTCTGCTGCCTGTTCCATAGAACGCTATAAACTTCTGCACAAGGTCCCAGTGCAGGACGGCTCTCCCGGGGCCTGGGGGTGGAGACCCCACTGGCCGTGGAGAGTGGGGTCTCCCACCTGCCTTGCCACCACCAGGGGCCCCAGGTGAGTCCTGGACTTTTGGTGAAGTCCCGAGGTTGGGTGACACAGATTCCTCTGACCCTTATACAACCATTCCAATATCAGGACGGCAGTTTCAAGCCGGCATCACCAGTGTCCATCGAATGTTTGCTTAAATTTCACCTTTGGAATATATCAGTGACACGCTTTTTAGGGCTATAATTAAAAAAACACCACACCCCCCATCGTGTCCATTAAATGTGCTCTCGTCTAATTGGAATTAGTCTCCTGGGCTGGCTGACCCTGGGATGAGGCTCCCGGGCCATTCCTGGGCCTGAGCATAAACTTCCAATAAATCACTTTCCATGGGAGAGCACACCTTCTGAGAATCTACTCTGTCTCTGCTAGTTTATTTTTAAAACATTTTCCCCTCTTAGAATGGCCTTGCTTAATACACCATTTATTTTAATTATCCGTTTTACAGGGTTTGGGAAGACCTGAAAAAATCAGCATGCGTCAGAACATTTACAACTTACATTACAGCCCTTTTCTGACACTAAAGGCCTAGCAGTGTTTCCCGAAGTGTGGTACGCGTACCCCCAGGGGTACGGGACGAGTTTGGTGGGGGTACGCGTTGCACTGGAGTTTGGTGGGGATATGCACTGCACCGTGCTTAGCTGCGCCTAATTCTACGTTCTCATGAGTACGAGGGGTACTCAGCGCTACGAAAACTATAGAAGGGGTGCACGTATGTCAAAAGTTTGGGACATGTTTGTTGCTCCACTTCAAGCACCCGGTTGCTCCACTTCAAGCACCCACTTCAAGCACCCGGTAACTGATGGTTTGTACTTTAGTTCGTCTTAACCCCCAGGAGAGCGATCTTACCGTAGAAGAGGGAGTTAGTAGTTGGCCAATAGCAAACCACGAGCACGGCCCTTCCCAGCGGCCTCAGGAGATGCTGTACCAAACCAAGGTCAGTAAACTCCGTGCTTTCTCTGGTGAGAAATAAAGAATCTGGAATTTCTTTAAAAAATGCCTTTTTAAAAAAAAACATGGAAAAGGATGAAAGTAAAAGGAAACAGCACAACTGCCGGAGAACTCTCTCCGGTGATGGCATCAGAGTCCCATCGGGTCATTTTGTGGGTGGCAGCGCACAGACCCTCAAGTTTATCTGGAGAGGCCGAGACCCACAGCGGCCAGGACACAAGGAGGGGGCAGAGCAAGGATGGAGGAGTGCGATTACCCGGCCCAGGCCTCCCCCTAACGCTACAGCCACCGAGACAGCGTGGTGCTGGTGAAAGAGCCACCAGATGGAAGGCACAGCGAGGAGAGAAATCCAGTCACTGGTCTGTGACAAAGGAGCAAGCAAGACAACGGAGAAGAGACACTTTCAACAAATGGTGCTGGGACACCTGGGCAGCTGTTTGCAAAAAAGGGAAAAAAAATCTGGATGTTTGCAACGGACGGCAGCAGTTCCTGGATGTCAGACAGAGGGAGTGCGGATGGGAGACCGCGGGCAGGACTACTGAGGGGAAGGAGGCCGCTTTTCCAGAACACTCTAGGAATGAGACATCCTGTCTGAGTAGGAAGGTCAGCGCAGCCTCCTGAGGTGGCTGGGACTCCGCGGTACCCTTCACCTGTATGGCGGCTGCCTCTGCTGTCCTTTATCGCGCCCGGGCGACACGAGCCAGCCAATGTGTGGAGGCTTATTAACCAGGCTCCCGCTCCGAGCAAGAAGGCGTGAGTGAGAAAGACCCAGGGGCTTTGTCCCGCCTCCTCTGAACAGGTCTTTAATGGTCGCTTCCCCAAAACACATCTCGCCTGAGCAGAGAACTGATCGTCGTATAAGGTTTATGTGAAGGGCACGGGGCAGCACTTAGCCTCTCTTGCCCTCGGGTTTGAAAGGGAGCGCGAAGGAGCGCTATTTCCGACCGTCTTGCATGGGGACTGTCTTGACTGAACTCTTGGGCTTAAGGAAAGATTTATGGTGGAAATTCTGCGAGTAATATCTTGTTAAAATAACTTCTGTGCAAACCTCAAGTGACAAGCGATTGCTCCCTCGTGCTCCCGAGGCCCCCAGGCCTTCCCTTTAAGCTTTGATTAGCGCTGTTCTCCTAACTTGAAATACAAGGGACGGCAATTGTTTCAGTCCATTATCTTTGATAAGAATGTCTCTTCGCTGCACTCTGAAATGTGTTTCTTTTTCTGAATTACAGATGAAGTAAATGTCACCGTTTGACGGTAATGGATGGCATTTAAATCCACAGTGAATGTCACATTGCTTAAAAGTCAAGACCCTTGTAAGCAATATTAAGTGATGGGCACAGGGTGTTTTCTGGATAGAGCGACAGTGGGATGAGTTCACAGCTTGGCACAGTGTAATGTCACAGGGTAACAGCCAGCAGCACGGCTTGTCCTTGGCTCTCCGGGAAATCTGTTGTACCCAGTTCGCTGTTATAAAATGAAAATGAAAGCACAGGTGTGTATCTACATAGAGCGGATATTTCAGAGAGGAACAGGAGCCAGAATTGTCTCCCACAGTCTGGTGATTGTGGGCAGCTGATCCCTTTTGTCTATGGTTATGGACTGAGTTGTGTCCCCACCAAATCTCTATGTTGAAGTCCTAACCCTCAATGACTGTATTGTGAGATAAGGTTTTGGGAAAGGTGACTAAGGTTAAATGAGGTCAAAATGGTGGGGTCCTAATCCGATATGACTGGTGCCCTCTAAGATAGCGGTCACCAACCTTTATGGCCTCTTGGACCATCGTTTGGTGACCACTGCTCTAAGAAGCGGAGGGACACAGGAGTGTGCATGCACAGAGAAAAGGCAGGGTGAGGACACAGTGAGAAGGCAGCCATCTGCAAGACAGGAAGAGAGCCCTCACCAGAAACCAACCCTGCTGGCTCCTTGATTGTGGACACACACACACACACACACACACAACTATCTACAGTTTGGCAGTTTCTTACAGACTTAACCATAAATCCACCATGTGCCCCCAAATTCACGCCCAGGTATCTACCCAAGAGAACAAGCATGGGTGTCCACACAGAGACTCACACGAGAATATTCTCAGCAGCATTAGTCATCATCACCAAAAGGAGAATGCAGCCAAAAAGCTTACAAATGGATGAATAAAATGTGCTGGATCCATATAAAACTATTATCTATAGATATAAAAGCCTAAGCAAACTTTCGACCCTTTGACCAGAGCTATGACACACAATGACCACCAGGGGACAGACACTCAACGCCCAGGCATGGAAAATGGAACAGACTGATGACTCTCAGAGGGAAGGCGGGCAGAGATTAATCAAAGATCTTATATGCAGACTGGAGGCCCAGAGCACGGATTCTGCACTGGTGGGGACCCTTGGTCTGGCCAGCACCGGGCTTTGGCCGGGCACGGCAGGCATCCTCTTCACCTGCTGCGTGTGCTCCGGGAATCTGCAGATGCAACTCGGGGGGCGGGGGTGCTGGGGAGTGATGAACAGCTGGACTCCGGGGCTGTGGTGTGAATACTGCCTCATGCCAGTGTCGGGGGCACAGTGTAATGTCACCGAATGCAGCGCTGGGAAGAGATGCACACATAGCTCCTGTGAACGGGCACCAGCTGGCGCCCGCACCCCTGGGCCGACTGGACAAGAAGGAAAGAGGGCAAAGCAAGGGTGGCAGGAGCAGCAGGAACTCAGTGAGCCGCTTACAAACAAAGTCAAGAGCGCAGCCTTCCGCTAGCTGACCCCCGCAGACCACAGATCGGCATGGAAGTGAGATGTGGGAAAACAGCTTGTTCCTGAACTGGGACTGCTTAGATTTCTCAGTTGCTAGACTCTTCTGGGTCATTTCCAAATCCAAATAAAACATCGCTGACAGCAGCAGCTACAAGAGAGCTAGTTTGCGGAGGATGCCAGGAAGAGGCGAGTCGTACTTGTTGAGTCACGGGGTTTATTATCAAAGAGCCCAGGATTATCATCAAAGACACTCAGTGTGCCCGGGTCCACGCACCTAACTCACTCGGCCTATTTCACAGCAAAGGAACTGTCTTTGGTGAAACCCATCACGGTTACCGTTGAGCTTTGCCCGGACCCGGGGCCTCAGACAAATTAAGTACAAGTTTCCAACAGACTCAGACGTGCCTCCAGGGCGCCCCCCGCCCCCCGTAATGCAAATTGACTGCATGGCCACGGTGCCGCATGCCTCTCGGGGAGTCCTCAGGGGGCCTCGCTGACACCCAAAGCTCCCAGAATGAGAAAGTGCTTCCCCTGGAGGAACGGTTTGAGGCTGAGCCACACTTCCACACACACTGGCTCCGGAACAGCCCCCAGCAGTGGCCTAAGGATGAGGGCTGGCACTGGCCCACCCGATTCCTGCTCTGTGACCTAAGGATGCCTGACTTCCAGAAGGTGGATGGGTGTCGACCAGGTGCTTACAGTAAGTCCTGGCTGATGGAACTGGTCACAAGTCCTGAGAGATCTTAGGGACTCAGCCAGACTGGCAGGCAGCCACACATGCTCTGCCCAGTGGCACATGCCCCACCCAGTTCCACATGCTCCGCCCCATTAACCAGGCTGTGTTCACACTGACGCTTTTGTGGCCTTGACAACTCAGGATCGCTCTCCAAGCCCACCCAGATCTGACCAGTGGTGCGTTTTCTTTCGTGGATTCCGGCCAGCTTTACACGCAGACATTGCCTTTCTAGATCAAAGGGGCCCGGAGCTTGCCCTGCCCTCCTCAGCAGCCCAGCCTGGCTTTCCTGGCGTCCTGCGGGGGACCCAGGCTAGGCCCCAGAGCGCAGATTTACAAAACGGTCCAGTCTCACTTCAGTAAAGATATCAACGGAATGCTGCTGGTCAGAAGTCACAGAAACCCAACCAGGAGTGACTGAAGCAGAAGGACATTTCTTATCTCATGTCCCAGGAATTCTGGGGGCAGATTGGTTAACGAGGCGGCTCAGATGTTATCAGGTGCTTTCAACTTCCTCCCTGCCTTCCCCCCCACCCTCTGCCCCCGGCCCTCAGCCACCTGCTCTTCTCATGCCTGCTCCCTGACGTCACGGCAGGTGCTCAGCTCCCAGGTCCTTGAACAGACACAGAGACTCAGTCGGCAGGGGAACGGCCATCTCTTCCTGTGTGTTTTCTTTTATCAGCGAAGAAGAAAATCTTGCTCTGGAGCTAAGTTTCTCCTAATAGCTCACAGTCTAGAATTCGCTCCCATGCCCACCTGGAATTGATCAGGGGAGAAGATAACGAATTTACCAGGAATGGCGTGGAATAATATTTAACCTTCTCTGCTGCCTGCCTCAGCACACTGTCACCTGGGGGTATTTTTCCCATCGCTTTTCAGAGAGTGGAAGGGGGGAAAGAGAAAAATGGACTGGTTGCCTCCCCATGCGCCCCAACTGGGGATGCGGAGGGAGGGAGCTGCAACCCAGGTATGTGCCCTTGATTGGGAATCGAACCTGCAACCCTTTGGTGGGCGGCTGATGCTCTAACCACTAAGCAGCACCTGCCAGGGCCCGGTTTAATGCAATCATTTACCCTCAGCATGTGCACTGTCTGCAGAAAAGGGCAGCTGTTTCCAAGCAGTGACTTCTCTGTAGGTCCAGCATTTATCTGCTGCTCTGCTAACGCAGGTAACCTGCAGAGCGAACGTCTCCTCGCGCAGAGCATCAGGTCCATTCTGGTGTGAACCTCAGAATGCAGACCACATTCTCCAGGTCTTGGGGGGCTAGTGTGAGAAGCTGGTTCCGAATGTGGGAGCAGAGGCCAGTAGTACCACCTAGTGAGAGAAGTGGGGGATGGGCAGACCCTCTCCTGGGCTGCCTGCTGGGGCCGGGGGAAAGGTGGAGAGCAGCTCTTTAACCCTTGCTGGCCTCTGGTCTCCTGGAAGAGAGCCCCGTGTTCTGGGACCTTGGCTTCGGGCTCAGTGGAAACCCCATGGGCAGTGAGAGTCGTTCCTATCCTCAACGTAAGCGTGTAAACCACACTTAGAACTGTATCTTCACAGGACCATGCGCTTTTAGGCTCCAATGTCTAACTGCAGTTTGGCCCCCGAGAGCTGAGCAGGCGCCTGGCTGGCCGGCCTTCCCATTCGTGGATTTGAGGGAGGATGGAAGCGGCACGTCTTTCTCCCAGGCTCTGCCTCCTTCTTCAGGAACCGCACTCTCTGGCCGCAGGAGCGGCGGGGGCTGTGGCACAGGCGCAGCAGAGGGCAGGCCTGCGGCCAAGGACCCCAGCTCCCTTTGAGGGGGACACGACTCCGCAGCTCTGTCTGTGGGCTACACGGGCCGTGTTCTGCGAGGTCCAGTCTTAGTAAGAGAAGGTGAATGTCTGGATTGTTCCTTGAAATGGCAGGAACACACTGACAGATGACACAATACGTGTCCGCGGGCCCAGTGGGCAGGCCCAGAAGGCGGGTAGGAAGCCATGAGAGGGTCAGAGGGCAGTCACTGGTCCGGGTCACCAGTGGGTGTGGAGGGACAGGGGATCCGCCCAAACAATCCGTCCAGGTGACTGCACAGCACCTGCCCTTCTCCTCGGCAGCCACCCATCTGTGCGCATGAAGCCAGCTCCCAGGACAGGCGCCCAGAGGTGCTGTAGGTTAGGGTGGGGTTTTCCAGCCAGTGGTCGGCAACCTCATTAGTCATCAGGGCTAAATAGCAGCAGCACAATGATTGAAATTTCTTTGGAGAGCCACATTTTTTAAACTTAAACTATGTAGGTAGGTACATTGTTAACTGAATTAGGGTCCTCCTAAGCCGGCCTTTGCTAAAAACTCAAGGGGCCGCAGAGCCGCATGTGGCTCGCGAGATTCTCAGATGAAATGAGGCATCATTCTACACTTTACCAAGAAGAGAACGACGGTTCAGGCGAGGAGGAAAACTCCCCCGAGGCCATGAAGTTGTAGAGCCAGGACTCAAACTCGAAATTATCTGGCTTCCAAGTCCTCCTCCTTCCTGTGAGGAAGCTGAGACGGTCCACAGCCTGCCCCTTCGCTGGACAGGCGCACCTGCGGCCTCAGAGCTCGGTGGCTTTGCCAAGGCCAAGAGTGAGAGTGCTGAGCTCCTGCCGTGCGTTTTCTACGTGTGGCCAGCTGCAGTCCTCCGGGGATGTGTCCAGCTTTGAGGGACACCAGGCTGGCGAAGGCAGGCCCTAAGCACAGGCACAGAAACGCTTGTCCCCTGGCCTTGCTAAGGTCCCACAGCCCTGGAGTCACTCTGGTTTACCCCAGCCCCGGGCACCGTCCGAAAGGAGCCACTGGGAGGTCATCGAAGCCGCCTTACTGTGACTCGATAGGGGAGTTTGCGGGCAGCGGTCCCGTACAAGGGCCCACCCGCAGGACCCTTTCCCTGCCCCTCGGCCCGGGCCCTCGCCTCGCTGTGAACTCTGGCTCTTCCGGGACCCACAGGCCTGTGCTGAGATTCACTGCGGGCCGCTCGGAGCAGCAGCAGGAGAGTGACCAGTTCCTGCTGCCAGCTCTCCCACTGTCGCCATCCGCCCTGGCCCCCGAGGTTCCTGTGGCTTCACAGTCCCAGCAGCCAGCCAGCCTCAGACTCACGCTGGCCGGTCAGTCCTCCTGCCGCTCAGCCACCTGCCAGCCAACACCTCCCGCACCAGATGGCCGCCTCCGGCCCCGCTGTGGTTCCAGCCAAGCCCAGGCCCAGCACGGACCACAGAGGACTGAGTGGCTGCGGCCAAGGTCAACGTGTCCATCTGGATGCAGGTATCGCAGAGCGGAGCGCTGCGCAGGAACAACGCTGGAAGAGGGCTCTCCGGCTCCGCCAGGTCTGCTTCAAAGCTGCCAGCTGAGCCGGGCACGGCTGTGGGGCGGGCGGGTGGCAGGTGCTCGAAGGCCTTCAGGACGCCCCTCAGCCAGGCTGGTCCGCTTCAGTGCCTCTTGGGGTAAACCCCTCATTTCTGTCAGAAAGAAACTGGACCACAGGTGGCTCCACTCTGCTGATCCAGGGCCCACAGGCCTGGAGCTCCAAGTCCCTCCTCCCCTCTTCCCCCGCCCCTCCTCTTAGAACAGCCTGGAATCCGGAACTGTTTTCAGTGTCATTCAGTTTTGTTTGGCCTCACGCTGTGGTCAGCAAATGGGAGCAGTGTCGCTGCACCGAACTGTTTGCAAACAGGCGGATGGGAGGAGACGGGCTTTGTCTTCTGTGCAGTGAAAACCGGATCGGACCTGCTTCTCCGCAGCCCTTACTTTTCATGTGCACAGGAGCCGCTGCACGAAGCTCTTCCCTTGGGACCAGACTCTCCCTTCAAGCCCACGGTGGGCAATCGATTCTGAATTAAAAACACCCACGCATTCTGAGTGTCCAAACCCGCAAACCGGCTTCTCATTCCAAACAAGTGAACAAACATGTGTTCAGGGCCCAGGCGTCAGCGCTAGAGATCATTTTAGAAAAGAACATGGAAACCCAGCGTCCATGCTGGGCCCGGGCTGCCCGCGCTGCTGGGGCCGAGAGCTCTGGCTTCCCGCGTCCCCTTTCACGCCGTTCCCGCGCGCGAGCAGCAGGAAGGCATCCTGGTCATTCCAGGGTGGCCCACGGCCAGTTCTGTTTTTCAAAGTGCCATTTCCCCAGTAACCGGTAAGATGGAAGCCGCAGACTGACCGCTTCTTTAAGGGAGACCTCCGGGCGGGGCCATCTCATTTCCATCAAGCTGGCCTGCTGTTGGGGGGCGGGGGGGCGGACGTGTGGTTCTGTGGGACTTCGGACGGCTATGGGGGTTGAATGCCGATTTGCCGACCCCCTCAGACTGCTTCTTTTGGGGGGAAGCTGCCTGGGGGAAGCTGGCCTTGCAGTTCTGCCATTCTCGCCCGGCCGTCTTCTGACGCCTGCCATCGCTTGCCAGCCTCATGTGCCCAGTGCCAACTCCGGGTGGGGAATCAAATCTAATCTGAGCACCGTTTTATCTGCTTATGTTACACACAGATGAGAGCAGTATGTTTCTGTGTCACGTAAGTGTGTAAGCTTTCGCTCCAGCTGTTTCTGGCACTTGTGGAGACACACAGCCCGCATACAGCCCGCAGACAGAAAGGGCCTCCCGGACCATGCTCTCCAAAGGCGAGAGGAACAGCATGCTGGGAAAGGCAGGGCCAGCCAAGATCACAGAAAGCCGCCCAGACCGCCCACGTCTCCCGGAGCGCCTCACAGATTCTGAAAGTGCGTGCTGAGAAGCGGTGGGCAGACCGAGCCTTCTGTCTTCCGGGCCTCGGCTCCTCCAAACTAAACATCATTGACATCACTACCGTCGCACTTGGCAACACGAAGGAGCTTCCAGGAATAAGGTGTGCTTGCAAAAATGCCTGTATCCTCTGCCGGTGAGCAGAACCATGGTGCATGGAGTGTAACAGGTGTGTGCTCTCCGGCACACACATCTGTCAGGTGGTCATGGGAATCCTGGAGGATAACCCCCTCACCCAAGCGAAGGGTCACCGGGAAGTGAAGAAAGTGCGGTGTCAGCAACACTTGGCTCCCTCAGCTCAGGTCTCCGGCGTTCTTTCTGCTGCATGGCCCAGCGATCGGTGTCTGGCGTCAGTGGACAAATACGCCTTCGATGGGTGCAGAGGACGGGCCTGAGAGCATGGTTTTAGGCTGACCTCGATGGCTATTCTCGAGGGCACTGCGAGTGGATTGCCACGGAGCAGTCAGCACAGAGGCAGGAGCAAACCGGGCACAATGGGACTGCGTATGGCAAATACACAGATCCTGACCTCTACAGCTCTGGAGGCTTCAAGTCCAACGGCTGGATGCCAGCGTGGCCAGGCTCTGCCGAGGGTCCTCCTCCTGACAGGACACAGAGAGCTGATCTCTGCCCCAGCTCTTACAAGGGCACCAATCCCGTCACAGGGCTCTGCCCTCATGACCTCGTTTCCTCCCCAAAGCCCGCCTCCAAATACTGTCACATGGGGTTACTGCTTCCCCATGTGAATGTTAGCGGGACTCGAACCTTCCGTCCATAGCACAGAAAATGATGATTGCAGATGTCCTTTGGGGAAGTGGAGCAACAGATGATAGACCGGAAGGGACACAGGGAGGGCAGCTCTTATCATTATTTTCATCTTGCAAAACTCAACTCTGCCCATCAAACAGCCGTCCCCCACTCCCGCCTCCCAGCACCATAACCTACTTCCTGTCTCTGCAGATATGACTCCTCTAGGCCTCACACGGCATCTGTCCTATTGGGATTGGCTGTTTCAGGTAGCACAATGTTCTTGAGATTAACCCTTGTTTTAGCATGTGCCAGAATTTCCCATTTCATTGTGTGTATATAACGTATGTTATTCACGCAGTTACCCATCAGTGGACATGGGTTATTGGGACTAATGCCACTCAGAACATGGTACACAAATCCTGCGGAGTTTTTAAAGGACCGCTATGCAGAGATTGAGGCCACTCAACCCCCAAACAGATGTGTTTGTATGTATATCTCCTATTGCATTGGGATAAAATTGTCATCGTTATCATCATCATCATCACACTGCCATCTACGCGTTATCCCAGTGTAGGGAGTGTTACTTGGCACACTTCTAAGACCATTATCGTAACCCAGGTGGCAGCCTGGAGACTGTGAGTAGACAGGTTAATTCTAGCTGGATAACAAGAGGAAAGAACCACAAAAAAGGCCCAAACTGCATAATCGGAAAACAGTCATGCAAGTGCAGCTGAAGCAGATGAAAAGGAGAAGAGAGAAGTGACAGGGAGGGAGGTTGCTAAGTATCGCCATCAGCCTACAAGACACTGTTGAACTATTTTGTTTTCACAGACTCTATTGTGGGCTGACTATGTAGACGCAGCCATGGGATGATTATCTCTAATCCAGTCACTGTAACGCACATTTTCCTAGCGGAGGAGACAGGTGAACATTGTAAAATTCATGTGAGGGGGAAAAAGCCTGTCTGAAGCCCTGCCAGCTGAGATAAGACAGGATATCAGGTGAGATTTAACTATTAGGATTATAGAGCTTCATTCCCTGTTATTCTTCATGGAGGGAGCAAGGTAAACGCTGCTGGGTTGTTGGCACTATTTCTCCCGTTTGTACATTCATTCCTTCTAACCATGAGCATTAGGTTGTTTATTCTCAGCCCATAAATATACATGTGGGATCTAATGGTTTCTGACTATTAAGCCTCAGCGTCACATCGGTGGGCATTGAGAGAAGTCTACAGCTTCATCCCAATCACTATCTAGCCTGTCAGTTTCTGCAGAATTATCTGCCTCTGTGCTGTCAGCTGAATCACGTATTAGAAAGAAAGCAGCTTTTCTGTCCATTATTGCTATTTTTTCTTCCTGTCAATAAACAGATTTTAAAAAAGAAAGGAACACAACTGTCGTGTGTAATCTAGGCTATAGATATCACATGTAATCTCTTAAGGCTTTTCATTTTCAAATAGTTTTAGGGACCTTAGCAAATACATATGCGCGTAGTATTTGGGTACCAATCCAATGAGTAGCTCCTCCCTTTCCTAGTAAAAGATGTTTGAGCTTTGTGAATACGTTAGCTATTCAAACAACTTAAAACAAGTGAAAGATCACATTTTCGCCGGCACTGGTACCTGTTAGGGTAGACTGCCCTGCCTCCTTTAGGCTGGCAATTTGGCAAAGTAAGAGGAGAGCTGTGTTCTTTCATGGCTCAGGCCTCTCATTAATTAAAGAGCAAACAGAAGACGCCCTGCTCCAGACTCCCGGGTTCCTGCAGCGCTGGCAGTGAGTATCGGGGCTGATGTGCTCCAACCGGCTTCTGAGACTCTCCGGAAAGGACCAGGATGTCTGGGGCTGGGCAGAGGCCCGCACAGGGCGTGGCTGTGCGTCACTCACGTGTGGCTCCCAAAGAAGGAACAGAGGTCGGCCAAGCGGAGGCGGCTCGCTGCAGGGTTCTGAGAACAATTCTGAGAACTCCAGACTGGATCGTTACCTGGGGGTCTCAAACAGAAGTAGTTTCTAGATAAAGAGAATTCTGGACCAATTAGGTGATTTTGTCACTTTATTTTATGCCACTTGACTCCAAATCCGTGCCCCCCGCCTGATTCCCAGGGCAGGCCTTGCTTCCAGCAGCGTCCCGGGGAAGAGCGGGGAAGCCACGCTCCTTCGCGGGGCAGCGCTGGCCCCGCGGCGGCAGGTAAAGGGGAGTTGGCACGCTCAGCGCAGGGCCGTGGACCAGCCTGAGTGGCTCTCCATTAATTACAGAGAATGCGAGGTAAGGCCGTTGTCTGCGAGTTACAGACTTTGAAAAATTGTCTCAATAAAGGAGAACTTCATTGGCCTTAGGTAAGAGCAATCAATGAATTAGTTGGCTGAGGACAGACGTGAAGGGAGAAAGAATGAGGGTCAGGCGTGGTCTGTGTGCAAACAGGGTGGCGGGGAGGAGCCCAGGAGGGACAGGGGCGAGGGAACAAAATACAATGAAATGGAAAGCCCCCCCCCTCCCCCCGCCACAACATGCCATTTCCCTGCGCTGTATAAACAGCCGATCTGTTAGCCTGCTTAGCTGGGGAGCCGCAGGCAGGGGGGAGGGGGGCCAGTTGCCACAGCCCGCCATCTATTTCCCTGCACGATGGACTCCGCTAGGACTGAGAGGGAGCCATGGGAAAACACCCCCAGGAGACGGCCTGGCACTGCTCAGAGCTGCTGCTAGTGCAGGCTGAGAGGTGGCCAGGAGGAGCCCCGGCAGGCAGGGTGGGGTGGGGGTGGGGGCACTGAGCCAAGGGGACGCAGGGGCTCCCGGCTGGCCTTGTAAAACTTGAGTCATGGTGACAGACTTCTTTCCATCATCCTTTCTGCGGAACATTACCCTTAGTTAGCATTTTTCTGCCATCCCTAAAGCACCCCTCTGCCATTGTTCGTTATTTCCCGCTCTCCTGAGGTTCTCTGTTCTCGTTCCTATCTGCTGGGGGTGGGGTGGGGGGAGGGGAGTGAGGGGGGAGCGGAGAGAGCGCAGGACTGTCCCCTGCCCAGGGCAGGAAGCTGCTTTCCCTCTCGAGGGCCCTTTGAGACGAGCGGTCAGGGCTGGACACGGCCTGCACCGGCCCTCTCCCCGCTGCTGCGTCTTAAGGCCCCGGCAGATTTCTCAGTCTCTCGTGTTCTGAGCTGTAAGACACCCCCCGCCCCCCCCACACACACAGAGATGTCACGTCCAATCTTTTGTTTTACCTAATGCAGTGGTGGGCAAACTCATGAGTCAACAGAGCCAACTATCAACACACAACGATTGACATGTCTTTCGAGAGCCACATTTTTAAAACTTAAACTTCTTCTAACGCCACTTCTTCAACACAGACTCTCCCAGGCCGTGGTGTTTTGTGGAAGAGCCACACTCAAGGGGCCAAAGAGCCACATGTGGCTCGCGAGCCGCAGTTTGCCTACCACTGCCCTAAGGTAACAAACCTAACAGACCAAATGTGATAACCGGGAAGAAAATCCTCCGAGGTCTGAAGAAGGGCAGGTTTCCACGCTCTGCTGCCTCTCTGTCCCTCTGCCCCTCTGTCCCCTCCACTTCCTGAGCTCATTTCCGGTCACGTCCCTCCTCTGTTCAGAACCCTCCCAACGGCCCCACTTCGCTTGGAGTCCAAGTGGGGCTCCAGAGGGGCCTCACATTTGCCCCCTCCTGTCCCTCACAGCTTGACTTCCCCCCCGCCCAGCCACACACCTCCTGCTCTTCGGACACACCTGCGAGGTGCCTCTGACTTGCACTGCCAGCTCCCGAGCTGTGGCTGGAGGTGGTAATGAAAGAACAGAGAAGCCAAACAAGGCTCAAGACGTACATAAAGCAAACACAAAAATGGCAGACACAACCCCTATCTTATCAGTAATTAAAGGCAAATGGATTAAAATGCCAATTAAAAAGCAGATATTAGTAAAATGGAATAAAAATGATTCAACTATAAGCTGCCTAAAAGAGACACTTTATTTTTTGTTAATCCTCACCTGGGGATACTTTCCTCTGATTTTAGAGAGAGGGGAAGGAGGGAGGGAGGGGGGCTCCACAGCAGCGGTTTCCACCTGTGGGTCCCACTGGCAGGGTCGCCTGAGACCATCAGAAAACACAGATACTTACATTACGATTCATAACAGCAGCAAAATGACAGTTATGAAGTAGCAGCGAAAATAATGTTATGGTTGGGGTCACCACCGCATGAGGAGCTGTGTGAAAGGGTCGCGGCGTTAGGAGGTGGAGAACCGCTGACATAAATGAAGTGGACAGATGCCTACAAAGACAGAAATGACCAAAACTGACTTAAGAAATAGAAAATCTGAATATAAGTAAGGAGAGCAAATTAATCATCAGAAAACTGCCCACCAAGAGAAGCCCAGGACCAGATGGCTTCAGGGGTAATTCCCACCAAATCTGCTAGCAGAGGTCACCGGATTCTTCACTTAGTCTTCCCACCTCTGAAGACGGGCATCACGGTCCAAAGCCTTCTAGAGGGCGCATGACTCATATCTCACCGGACCCCGACACCACACACAGCCACAGGGGATGCTGTTCTGCAGACGGACATCCCTGGGACATATGCACAAAATTCCCCTGGAGGGGTCTTTGCACAGCAGTTGAGTAGGTTTACTTTTTAAAAATTTGTGGTTAGAACATACTAGAACTGATAAGCTCAATGAAACAATGTGCTTTTACATTAATTTGTAAAGTCACTGGAAAACGTTATAATCTAGCAACAACGCACTAGATACAATGTGGCCACAATGGTCATGCTTGGGCACTGCAGGCTACAGTTACATCTCACAAGCTAGCACTGAGCACATAGTAGGTGTTCATACAACTGTAGAATTCACTGAGGAGTGCTGAAGTATGAGCTCATTGTTATTGATGAGAAAACAAAGAAAAACCCATAACCCATTTAAGATGTGAAATATGCCAGTGTCCGGATGAGGGATGAGTTCTTACCTGTTCCAAATGTGCAACGCAGGCTTTTGGAGGCAAAAAATAAAAGGTATTTTGAAGGCAATCAATTTTGTTTAATTTTAACGTGGCCACATGTGTGCCAGGTGATTAACATGTTCTCGTTAGCTTAGCAACTGTGATGTGGCTAAAAACTTGGCAAAGCACTGGTTTTTAGAAGCCAGATGTTGGGCCAATCTTGCTCAATGATCTAGATGTGATTTCTAAGCCACCCCACCGCCCTGGGATTGCTTCAGTGGGCCATACCAGCTTCTCATCAAAAGAACGGTCTTTTTTCTGGGCGGAAAGAAAGATACTGAAGTCCTGAGGATAATGTTGGAAATAGAGAGAAGGGAGAGACTGTGGCTGTGAAGACAAACCCCTCCCCAGAGGAGGACCTGCTGCTGTGGCGTCCCCTGACAAGCGCACCGGGAAGGCCCTGGCGCGCCCGCTCCCTGGGACATGAGCGGGGGCTGCGGGGAGGACCACGAGCCTCGCTCTCACCCTGACACTCCCTTCTATTTTGACTTTGCCTTTTTGTGTCAATTAGAGGCTCCGGTAAAATGCTTAGATGATTTTTGCAGGACTGTGTTATTGCAGACTGGAGATACAAAGCCTTTTCTACGTGACTAACGCACCCACAAATTCCTGCCAGGGGCACAGCTCCTCACGGGGCCTCACACAGGCCATCTTTTTAATGTGAAACGGAGAGAGACACAAATGCCCAAGAGATAGGGAGGCTGAAGGCTGAGGCGCAGGCTGAGCTCCTTGTTCAAACAGCAGCGAGGGCGCAGGGCGCGGAGGCGGCCTGGCTTTGGAGCTCTGCGCGCTCGGGTCCTGCCTCGTGCTAAGATTTCACTGAACGGGGCTGGCACCCTTCAAGGTTACTGTTCCAGAAAATATTTGCAAATAATGTGACATGCTGTCAGCTAGCAGACTGCACCGAATCCTCACAATTCAACACACCAATGTGGTTTTCATGCCTGAAGCTATAAGTTGGATATGCAAAGTTTCTATAATGTTTATTTAAAAACAGAATCTAAAAAATAAATCTTGAGTATTCTGGCAGCTCCCCTAGAACCCCCTTCCCCCTCCTCTAACCCCCGAAGGCTGCCTGTGGCGGCAGGCGGTGTCTTCCTCCTCCTTTGCTGTCACTAAAGAAACAGCTCTCTTTGCAGCTTTGGGAGGGATCCCAGCGGGATGGCGAGTCCACGGACACAGGCTCCTTTAAGACCAATCATAGCACAAGACCGTTAGCCTGGACTTGGAGGAGAAGGTACAGGGAACTATCACTGGCCAGTTCGGGGAGGAGGCAGGCCTGTGAGGACGGTAAGCTGTCAGCAGGCAGAGGCACAGAGCGGGCTGAGCAGACCCCTGAGCACAGAGAAGCGGAAAGCATGGGGCTCACTGAGGCACCACAAATGGTGACGCTTGTTCTATAGGTGTTTGGAATGAGGTCACTTAAGCCATAGGTCAGCCTAGTGGAGCTGCACGGCCCACATGTGCCTGCAGGAGCCCTCCGGGCATAAAGCTGGTGCAGCCACGAGCACAGGGGGGCGCTAGCAGGCCCTGGCCCCTGGGGGATGAGGGCATCTGTCTGAGCGGAGAGCCCAGCTGTGAGCCCAGGCCTACATGCCTTTCCCTGGGGCTGCGCACTGGTCCTCAAGGAGCCTGGCACAGAGATCATACATGAGTTTTATAAATCTTAATGTGGCATCTCAAGGAAATGTTAGAAATAGAGCATTTTATCAACCTAAACTTTCCACCGATGGCAAGTCAGCAATAGCCAAGAGCGCAGGAGCACAGATAATAACTTAAAAAAAAATATTTTTTATTTCAGAGAGGAAGGGAGAGGGAAAGATAGAAACATCGATGATGAGGGAAGATCCTTCACCGGGTGCCTCCTGCACGCCCCAACCCGGCATGTGCCCTGACCGGGAATCCAACCATGACCTCTTGGGTCAACGCTAAACCACTGAGCCACCCCAGCTGGGCACACAGACAGCAATCTTACGAAGGCTTGCTTTCCCCCATCTGTCCTTCCCCGCAACAAAATGCACAGGCAAAGCAAAGGTTAAATAGGCTTGAAAACATTTGTGTTGCCTTTCAAGCATACAAGATTGGGAAGGAAAGAATTTAATTATTATAGTTATACTCTACTAAGCAGAAATATATCTACAACCAAGATTTCTTTTATATTTTAAATAAGTAGACTGACTTTTTTTTTCTCTCCCTCAAAGTCATAATTGTATTTATTTTAAATTTATATCCTGTCTGCTTCAAAAAGGAATTTGAGGCAGCCAGGAAAATCATCAGCTATAAAATGGGCAAGCTCCATTTTCTACTAATAAAATAAAAGTTAGGATCTCATCAGCGAAACAACTTCTCTTTGTGCTGTGCTGTGTGCAAATATTTGGATTACTAAAGTGAATTTATGAAGCAATTACTTTTAATGCTATAAGAGGAAATTAAGTACTCATTGATTCCTGATTTATAAGCTAGAGCTAAAGATCATGAAAAAGCAAATATAACTTAATTAAATGTCCCTTGGCTTTGCTACTATTGAGGTCTTCACTCATAAAGTTAGTAAAACAAACCGTTCCTGGAACATAAATGTATATTGGTTCTTCCAGTTGGAAAGGCAAATAATTTACTGGTTAAATATATTCAGCAAAGTTAACCCAAGTGAGAGATTTTCCCAGTGTCCTCTGGGCTTGAAGCGATAGGAGCTTTTGTTGTAGTTTTCAGGCAACCAGTGTCCTGGGGAATGACAGGCACTGAAAAGGGGATAAACAAAAGGGCATCTAATTTTTTCTATTAGAGACCATATTCTAATGCGCTCACAAACACACTATAGATCCGGGGAGAAACAGGGCCCTGCCGCCTGCTCCCTGTGGCCACTGCGGTTATTCACTGTGACAGCGAGCACATTAACCTGGGATAATTTAATTGAATCTCCTGCTAATGTTGCTATTTTTCCTCTCTGAAGTGTAAATGATTTTTAAAAATTGGGTTCTAAAACCTAACACTTCAAGTGACGTACACAGCAAATCAAGGAGCCAGTGAGCTCCCCGCTTTGTGCCCTTGCTGATTGATTAGGAAGGGAGAAGAAAGGAAGGGAGAAGAAAGAAAGAAAGACAGCAGCTAGGAGTGCCAACCGGCAATGCTAGTAAGACGCCCCGGACCCACGGTGCTCTCCGCAGGGGCCTCCGCTTCCACGCCTCCCACCTTGCCTGCAATTGCTGGTCCTCCGTTGAGATGGAAGGAGTCAAAGTTGAGGGGTCTGACCCAGTTGAGCCATGAGAGGACTTCCTCATGAACGTTCAGAGTTTCAAAGCTCCTCACGGGAAAGGAGATTTGGAGGAAGGCTCTTGTCCACCCTAGGCCAGGTTGGCATCTGGCCGTCAGAGGCACCTCAAGCTCGTCTGAGGAGGGCAGCAGCACGGACAGGGGCTTTTTGGTTGGCCAGGAGGTGTTAGTGTAACCATGACAACAAGATAGGGTATGCTGCAGGAAGACCCGGAGGAAGACCCAGCAGACCCTGGGCTCCGAGGGTGATTCTGGAAGGACGGATGGGCCAGCAGGCTTTGTCTCGGGCTGGCCTTGGGAGCAGGAACATTCCTGTGCGGTGGCTGCTTGGAGTTCGGTGCTCCACAGGGAGGGAGGTGTTTCCTATCTTCCACCCTGTCTGACTTGAGTCTGTGACCTTGGCCTCATTGGCAATACATTTTAATGACTTACTGGCCCTGATGTGCATACTAGGTATACTAAGAATGTAAGAAAGTCAAGGGGGAAAGGTGTACTCATTTGCGTGGGCTGCCATTCTGTTGCTGTTGTTGGCTTAAATAGCAGGGATTTATTTCCTCACAGCTCTGGAGGCTGGAAACTGGTGATCAAAGTTTCTGCAGGGCTAGTTTCTTCCAAAACTTCTGTCCCTGGCTTGTAGATGGCTATCGCCTCCCTGTGTCTGCACATGGTCCTCCTTCCGTGTGTCTGTCCTTAATCTCCTTTTCTTATAAGGACACCAGTTACAATGGGTTATGGCCCACCCGAATGACCTCATTTTAACCTAATCACCTATTTAAAAACCCTATCTCCAGATATGGTTATATTCTGAAATACTGGGGTTAGGATTGCAAAATATGATTTTTTTTGGGGGGGCGGGGGGATACAATTCAGCTAATAACAGAAGAGAAAGTTGAGCAGACATACACAGTCGAGTCAATAGTGAGGGAACTAGATGAGCAAGCCTTGCCTTTCTTACTGATTTTTGTCCATTTTCATCAGTAGTGTGTTGCGTGGAGGTTGTATAGGAGGGAACCAGTCAATGTTTCTCTCACATCGATGTTTCTCTGTCTCTCTCTCAAATCAATAAAAACCACATGTCCTCATGTAAGAATAAAAAAAGAATAAGAAATTATAATGACTGAGCAGATTGGAATAATAAACAAATAGAACTTTAAAAATACGAAATGGAATGATTAATATTAAAAACTCACCGGAAAGCAGTTTGACCCAGGCGCTGAGAGTTAGTAAATAAACAGGAAGTTAAAAGCTTTCCCACGGTGAGGCAGAGAGATTAAGATATGGAAAAGGAGAAAGAGTGGTAAAGAGATGTGGAGGATGGACCGAAGAGGTCCAACATAGGGGTCATCAGAGTTTCTGAGAGCGAAGAGAGAGAAAATAGCGCAGAGGCAATATTTGAAGAGAAAACAGCCAGTCATTTCCAACAGCTCCAGAAAGATGCCGACCCACAGACCGAGAAAGCCCAGCGCACCCCAAGCAGGATGGATAAGTAAGAACCATCACAGTGAAATGGAACAACTGGAATAGAGATAATAAAAAAAAAAAAGAAAGAAAGAAAGAAAGAAAGAAAGAAAGAAATAAAGAAAATCTCTACAGTAACCATTAAAATAATGAAAATCAGATGCATAGTTTCTAAACTAATAGAGGGAAAAGGGAAGGAATCATGTACAAAGCGTTTAAAAACAAATGAAACTAAAATATATATATTGTTTAGGGATGCAAGCGCATGGTAAAGTTATGGAGAAAAATAAGGATGATAAATGCAGAAATGCAGATGAGGGTAACCTGGCCGGAGGGGAAGGAACCCTAAAATCTGGGGGGACACAGGCACTGACTGCAAAGGTAGCTAAAAATGTTTTCTTAAACTGGGGTGAGTCCAGGACTACTGATAGCTGTTATTTACATCTTAATGTAATTCATTATCTTTCTATCTACTCAACACTGGATTACAAAAACAATGAAACTTCAAAAGAAAAAGAAAGTGCTCTACTGAACACTTTTCATTTTCTGTGATCCAGTAACACTCTCAGGAGTCAGAGCGGTTTATGCAAGTGGCTCCACGCCCTGTCCTCTAAGCCCCGTGGGGGCAGACAAGATGCTGTGCATCTTCCCACCTCCCTCACTCAGTGCTCTGGACAGAGGAGGGGTCGGCACACGCTGTGTGCTTCACGGAGTTTATATAAAAGAAGCTGTAACTATCAGTGGGACAACTGTACTGAGGAAGTAAAGGAACTCTCTTCATTATTCATCAAATAATTCAAGTAAACACAGTATTGCTTTTTTATGGCAAAGCTTAAAATAGTGTCTTTCACGTCTTTAGGGACCATCTTTTAAAAAACATATTTGTGTTTCAGAAAGTAAAGGGAGAGGGAGAGGGAAACATCACTGATGAGAGAGAATCATTATCAGCTGCCTCCTGTACGCTCCCTACTGGGGATCGGGCCTGCATCCTGAGCATGTGCCCTGACAAGGAATGGAACCACGACCTCCTGGTTCACAGGTTGAAGCTTAACCACTGAGCCACACTGGCTGGGTAAGGGCTGTCTTGATTTGAGTTCCCTGGAAGCGGATCCTTAGATAAGGATTCAGTTTATTTGGAAGGTGATGCCAGGAGATGCTGGCAGAGCCGTGAAGAAGAGACAGGGAAGGGAAGGAAACCAAAGCAGGATGAATTCTGGAGCTGAAATCAGTGCCTCGAGGGACCTGGTGGAAGTGAGGAACATGCCTGAGCTGCCCGGGATCCATCCCCACGTCCCCTGCAGCAGGTGAAGTGCCTCCTGGGAACTCCCTCTTTGACTTCCGTCCTATCCTGTGTGCAGCCCCGTCTGGAGATGCGCCCGGCAGTAAGCCGCCTCCCGCTGAGGAGCTGAACACCGGTGGGGAGGGGCGTGGGCAGGCACCGCAGCACCGCTGAGCCCGGTGGGGGAGGCAGCTGAGCCGGGTGAGCATGGGCAGCAGCGGACTTGAGCTTTGAGGAGACGAGTTAGATCAAGGGCAACTGGAAATCGGGAAAGGGGCTGGAAGCCAAGGCAGCCACAGTGGCAGCCAGTGCTCAGAGAGGCAGACACACAGACAGGACAGGGACAGCGGGGCCGTCACCGGGGCTTGCTGAGCATGGAGCGGAGAGCTGGGGCATTACAAGCGCAGCCACACACGGGCAAGGGCAAGGTGACAAAGTGAGTGCTGACGCTGTCCTGAAGAAAGGCCCCGTCTCCTACAGGGCAGACTGGAGAGAGCGGAGGCACGTCATCCACAGGGGAGGCCGTGCGTGTGATTTCATTTCTAACGGAGATAAACTGGTAAATATACGGAACCACTCAGTGAGTGAGATAATGTCCAACCACGGGGATATACATCTGAAACTAATGCAATGTTTATGTCAACTGTAACTGAAAAATACAAAATACTTTTAAAAAGAAATATACTATCTAGAATAAGCAAAGGTATGATAAACAGAATGAACAACAAAGAAAGCAGGCTACAGGATGAAAATCAAAGAAAAACTCAAGTTAGAGGCATTGAATGAGGCAATTGCTCCAAAGGTAATGAATGGACAGTAGGTGGTTGTGTTCCCAGAACCCGTGCCCCCAACACTAGTCTGGTTCCCTCTTGAGGAATTTCCCACTTTCCCATCAGCTGTGTGTCTTCAGGTGGTAATGACCCACTTTCAACTTTGGGATGGCACCAAATAATATAGATCCTCCAAAAGAGAGCAGAAAGAGGAGAGACAAGATCTCAGCGGTCCAATTGGGGCTGCTGGATCAAGTCCCCTCAGAAAACTTGTTTGTTAGTTACAAGGACTACTACATTCCATTTATTGTTTTTTAAAAAACTATATTTTATTGATTTTTACCGCACTTATGTTAGAGAGGAAGAGACAGGAATAGAGAGTTAGAAATATCAATGAGAGAGAAACATCGATCAGCTGCCTCCTGCAACCCCCCATCCCCCGTCCCCCTCACTGGGGATGTGCCTGCAACCAAGGTACATGCCCTTGATCAGAATCGAACCTGGGACCCTTGAGTCCACAGGCCAACGCTCTATCCACTGAGCCAATCCAGTCAGGGACCATTTATTGTTTAACCAGTTCTGAGTTGGGCTTTCCATCACTTGCAAGGTAAGGAGTTTTTCCTATCACAAAGGGCACACAATGCAAAACTGTCATAATCTTTATTAACTAAATAAAACCCACTATTGAAACATACAAAGAAATAAATCAAGAATACAGAAAACATATAGAAATAAAATTGTAATGGAAGATTTTAAAACTCCCTCAGGGGCCAAACAGGAATCAAAAGTGAACACGTGGAACTCTGAATAATATAATTAACAAGGTGGGTCTAATGGATACATCAACTCTGCACCGTGTACCTTTTCCAGTGCCAAGAGCACATTTACACAATTTCACAATTAAACCACAACAAAAACTTGATGTGTTCTCTGAAGAAGAAAAAGTACCGCGATCTCTGCCAAATATTCTAGAAGCTAATAACAGAGAACAAGAAACAAAGCCCCAAACCTCCAAGCCAAATATAAACCTTCTTTCCAAGCCATGGTCTGAGTCAAAAAGGAAATAAAACCTGTAACTTTAGACAGAGTATCTAGAAAATAACAACAATAAAAATACAAGTTAAAATCCTTTGAGACATAGCTGACGGTAGACTCTAAGGGCGCTTTCTATAAAGCACTTTATTAAATAAAACAGAAAAAAAAATACATAACTCAAATTCCAATTCAAGCAATAAAAAGAATTGGTACTTCCTGCTCAGTTTTGCCCTGAACCTGAAACTCCTCTACAAAATAAAGTCTGTTAACAAAAGAGAGTTCATAAATATTAGGAAAATAGAAGGGACAGACATAAAATAAAATCTTAATGAATGAGAAAATGGTATAACTCATAAGTAAACACAAGAGATGCTTCTTTGGGGGCTGGGTGGGAATCAATGCATTTTATTTCTCTACCAGCTAGCTAAGTCAAGAGCTAAGAGAGAAAGCCCAAATATACAAAATTAGGATTCACACAGGAAAACTAAGCATAGGGCTTGCTAAAATTTAAAGGATTCTCAGACAGAACTTTGCTTAATTTTATACTAATCAACTTCAATGTAAGAATGAAGTAAATGATTTCCAATGGAGAGATGACTAGAAAATCTGAATCGTCCTGGAAAAGGCTGAGGAAGTTGCTTAAGGAGGCGTAGCCTGCAGTCTCCTGACCCAGAGGACTTCACACGCCAGTCATTCAAACCTCCAAGGAACAGGTAAGTCCTGTCCTCCACCAGCTCCTTCAGACCAGAGGAACAGGAAAGCCTCCACAATCCTGTTAGAAAGCCCGGATTTGTAAGAGAGACTGCAACTACCCACCCACCTTCCTGACGGACAAACAGGATGGTCTCACTTAGCACCAGGCAGAAACTGGACTCCTCTATTGAATAGCATCTATGGGATATGAAAGGAATGAAAACTAAGAGGAGTTCTTTGTGGAGAATTAAGGTGGTTTGATATTAAGAAATCTATTAATATATTTCCCAATGTAACATAAGTAGATACCAAAAAATCATCTAATAAGTTTCAATATCCTGATTTTTTAAAAAGCTCATGATAAATAAGAAATAAAAGGATACTGCCTATAGTAGATATAATTTCACGTGTGTATTTTATCATATAAAACAAAGCCATTATCCTGATTAATAATAAACCACTAGATTTAAGTCAATAAAAGAGTATTGATTATTATTATAACTTGATAGTTATAATCAAATGTCCATACAACAAGGTTTCAATAGTTCATACTCTCATCAACTGAATAAGAATGTGCCCGTTAACCTACACTAGTGTCTACACTTTGTATTGTCACCCTTTTATATCTCTGCCAACTTGACATAGAAAATATTTTGCAGTCGTTTTCATTATCATTTCCTTAAATGTTAGTGAGCTGAGTTTTTACATGTTTAAAGCCCTTTGTACTTTTGTGAATAATCTATTTAAGTCCTTTGTTTGATTTGCTGTACATTAACAATATTAACTCGTATGTAGCTCATAAATATTTTTCTCCATTTGTCTTTAATCTTGATGATGGTGTCTTTTGACATGAAGGGATTTATATAGTAAAATATTCTATCTTATCTCTGAAGTTTTCCGGCCTTGGGGTTTATATTGGGAAAGGCTCCATTTCAAGAGCATAAACACATTCCCCACTGTTGTACACGAACAGTTTTACGTAATATAGTATGTGGAGCCTTTGATCCACCGCCACTTACTGTGGTGTCAGGACTGAGACTGGGCTACGAAGAGCTACCAAGCTTTCCTTGTCCCTTTACCCAGCGACCCATCTTCCCCCTCCTGATCAGCATCCTCTCAGGAGCATCTGCTTTGACCTCAGGATGGCTGGCGGACACGCTGTTCTGCCTCACGTGTCTGACTGCTGCCGCACTAGAACGTCCCGTTTTAGAAACCAGCGGGTGAGGCTAACACTTGCCGGGGCCAGTGTGCCATCCCTTCTCTCTCGGGTTTCTCCTGCTGTCCCCACCAGCCAGTTCCTCCACGTGAGCTCTGAATTATTTTGTCAAGTTTCCAAAGAAGTTCTCTTGACCTTATGACTGAGACTCTACTGAATTCTAGTTCAATTTAGAAAGAAATATTGAATATTTCTGCCTGAGAATAAAATGTGTTTCTCCATCTAAACAATCATTTTTATGTCCCTCAGTGGAGTTTTGGCCTTTCATTCTTGTGCATCCCATGCATTCTTACTAATTTTATTTTTAGGTGTGTCATATTTTTGGTACTATTGTGGATTTTCCATTGCATTTCTTCAATCATATTTTGAAACTGGTTACTGACTATATGTTAAAAACTATCTGTATATTAATTTTAATTGATAACCTATATCTGTATATTAATTTTAATCAATAGCCTAATATAAATAACATTATGAAAATATTATATCCTAAAAATAATATAGCCAATAGAGTGGTATGTTTTATACTCTGCAAATCTCTTTAATCTCTGGGTTAATGTAAGATAGCTTGATTCTCTTCTCTGCTTCTGCATTTAATCTAGTGTATCATCACATATGTAGCCGCTGGAAAACTGTACTACATGCTAGTAAAAGAATGACAGTGAAAAATTTAAATACATGCTGATGTTATTATAATATTCTCAGGGACTTCCAGGGATCTCCAAAACACACTTTGAGAACCACTGCTCCTAACCACTATTACTAATATCACTTAAACAGGCTACAGGACATACTGGAAAAAAGAACTCCACTGTTTACTGAACGCCTAGTTTGTGCTAAACCCTCCATCTACATCTTCAGAACAACCCTCAGGGTAAGTACTGTCATCTCCTGCCTCCACGCCCTCCCCCTAACTGAGGGACAGACCAGTGGAGACAGACAGACGCAACCATTTCCCCAAGGCCACACACAAGCAAGTAATGATACTAGAATTCAAACCCAAGTGCATCTAACACCAAAGCTCAAACTCTGTTCCATCAACCCTGCCTCTGAGCATCTTTCATTAAAAGCAGTTTCATTAAAACCCAGTCTGATGGTAAGTTTCTGACCTCACTGAGCGCTCTGCCTAATGTAGCATGCCTCTCTGGTTCACTGTGGGACCAGGCCTACCGGGACCCGAGCCCTTGCCTGGCCACTGTCTTTGCAAGACACCCAAAGCTCCTCCCCGGGCTGGGGCCCAGTAATTCTGACGAATGGCTCAGAACATGCTTTTAACATACGGCATCACACACTTCGGTGTAGGGATGGTCATTCTCTAAGAAACGAAAGGCTCACAACCTCCGTGAAGAACAGGTAGCAGTGAAGATCGATCTCTTAAAGCCTTCCTCTTTGTTACTGTCAGGGCTTGGGTGTAGGACAGTGCAGCGTCCGGAAGGAAAGGTGAGACAGGGCACTTTGCAGAGCAGCACTACCGCTTTCTTTCCCCGGCAGTCATGGAGGCCTGCCTAGTGAGGCTTATTGTTCTAATCCAGTGGAATTAGGCCAAAAAGAGTCAACTCAGAGAGAGAATACATCCCACCAAGATGGAAACTAGTATAAAGTGGGGATTGTTTTAGTAACCAAGAAGGAAGAACATTCAGTAACTGTTTGGAAGGAAGAACATTTTAAACTCAATTATCCAGGTGGCTTACATTTACTAAAACTATTTTTTAACCTCCAGTATTATCGTTTCTTGATAGCCCTGATTCAAGAATCTATTACAGGCGGGAGGAAGGCACTTAGTTCAACTTCTTGGGGAGGAGGAAAAACAAGCAAAAAATCAAATCAGAAATTCTCCATTGTTCCTTTTAGGACTCTGTCCAGTCACTGAAGCAATGCTCGCGGGATAATTAAGTACTCTTGTGATAATGAGGGGCCTTCGATGCTGGACCAGAATGACGAGATTTCATTATTTCCCAATAACCCACAGTCTTCAGGCTGCGGTGCTCCTGCAATCGATATACTTATCTCTGTGAGGATGCGGACATTCATTCTGTTACACAGCTAGCATTGCCAACGAGGATGCTGCTCCACACAAACAGAGTCGCCCAGTATTTGTTATTATAATGAATTCTCTTCCAGGAGGCATAGAGGAGTCGGGAAATTGCAAACTCCTGTTTTAACCAGCATGATTTCCAGCAGTTTTAATGAATGTGGTTTTTTAAAGGGAAAAAAAAATCACCCTGAAGACAAACAGTTGTGTTTATTATCTCTGCTGCAAAGTAAAGATCCAACTGCTCTTCAGATAATCAATTTCCATGAATTACTAATAACAGCCATACAACTGAGTGCCTTCCCGTTTCAGCTAGTTGGCAGTTGTGTGTGAGCTGTAATTTGCATTAAAAATAGTCGTTTTGTCCCGCTGGTGTGGCTTCGTGGTGGAGTGTCGACCCATGAACCAGGAGGCCATGGCTCGATGCCTGATTGTGAAAATTTGGACTTAGAATAATTTGTCCTAGGTCAGTGGTCGGCAAACTCATCGGTCCACAGAGCCAAATATCAACAGTACAACGATTAAAATTTCTTTGGAGAGCCACATTTTTTAAACTTAAACTTCTTCTAACGCCACTTCTTCAAAACAGACTCACCCAGGCCGTGGTATTTTGTGGAAGAGCCACACTCAGGGAGCCAAAGAGCCGCATGTGGCTCTCGAACCACACTCTGCTGACCACGGTCCTATGGGATGCCTGAGTCCCAAACATTTAAGCATTTTGAGGTACTATGTATAAAATGTGCAGCATATATTTTTAAAGTCCACCTTCTATGAAAATGATTACATATTAGATTAAGTAAGTACAATTTATGATCCTCTGGGAAAACAGGAGGAATTGAATTACCCATGAAGTCAGAGTTCACATGGCTATCCACAGGCAGTCGGAGACCTACCGGCCATACAGGACACAGGGCTGGGCGAGGTGGGAGGAGAGGCCCTAGAACACACAAGGCGACAGCCAGTGGCCACCCCCGAATGACGGTCACGTGGGAGCCTCCCGAGTCCTGGCCCTGCAGTGTACCTTCGTCACCAAGGACTCTCACTTCAGCCGAGTGTCACTCCGTTTCCCCAGGCCCATTTCACAGGCGAGAAAACGAAAGCATGCAGAGAGGCTGAGACACGCGGAGAGGCCGTACAGCCGGTAAGTGAGCCCAGGCGGCAGAGCCACACATGAGCAGACAATTTTGTTCATTTGTTTGTTGTTTTTAAAATCTATTTTTATTTACTTCAGAGAGGAAGGGAGAGAGAGAGAGAGAGAGAAGCATCAGTGATGAGAATCACTGATTGGCTGCCTCTTGCACGCCCCACTCTGGGGATGGAGCCCACAGCCCGGGCCTGTGCCCTGACCGGGCATCGAGCCGTGACCTCCTGGCTCACAGATTGATGCGCAACCACTGAGCCAGGCGGCCGGGTTTTATTTGCTTGTTACATGGACTCGTGTTAAAGGCGGAGTGGAACCATTCCAGCTCTTTGTACTTGAAATGTTTCAGTACTTAAGTTTAAGTGCACTGGAAGGGCGGCTCAGTGCGCTGCACTTCCATCCTAAAGTCCGCGCATCCATGGTTATGAAGCCGTGGTCACACGCAGGCCCAACGTAGGACTGACCGTACCCCACTTTGCCCTCACACGCCATCACGGGCTCACTAAGCCTTTCCCGGCTACAATAACCCCTGACAGTTATGAGTACTGAAGTGTAAACAATGGGATTCTTGTATGTACTCAGAACCCACAGAGCCATTTCCATGGAAACTGTCTCCCTGTCATATCTTTAATGAACAGGTAATGAAAGGACGCCACGTTTACAACCTCATCACTGGTTCTTAAAGAGCCTGCACTCACACACTCGTAAACCCCGCCATCCAGGTGAATTATGGCGCTGCCCTGTTTCAGAGCACGGTGAATGCCACAGAGGAACTGTCAGACTGTGGTTTTGGACTGAATGAACAGAGGGAAGACCAAACAACACGCCAAAACCCCCTCACCATGCCCGCCACTCGGAGGTTAGTCTTACTCTGATCTCAGGATTTTCTAGTCCTGGCATAAAACCACTCCACCCCAGAGACAGGAGGTGGGCGTGGGGAAGGGACTGAGACAAACTCCCTGCCTCCTCAGGGAACCCGGGCCGGCCTCCCGTGGAGAGGCCGTGCTGAACGGGGTCTTCTGGAGACTTTCCTACCGGGTGACGGTGGCACCGGGTTTGCTGTCAAAGACAGCTTCGCCGTAACAGCACAGATCGTCCACGCGTGGCCTCTACCCACCGGGGGAATTACTCTCGCAGCCACAGCGCAAGTGCCTGGAAAAGGACTCTTAATGAATCACCAGCAAAGAACGAGGTCTGATCAGCACAGGTGAGCAGGCCTCCCGGGGGACAGCCAGGGAGCACAGAGCGACAGGGAACACCAAGAGGCCAGGAAGCTGGCTCCACACACATCCCTCACCCCTACCTTCTAGAACGTTCCCCTGCAAACCAGCGGACTGGCCACCCCTCACCGCTCAGCCCTCTTTACCCCATGCCAGGGATGGAGGGTATGGGGGGGTAAACTATCTCTGGCAGTTCGATGGGCACAGAAAAGTATTAAAGCCGGTTCCTCTTCCATCGGCCTGTCCTGTGTCCTGTGCTCGCCCAGATGGAGTGTCTGCTGCTCAGGAGGTGTCCATGGTTCCCTGCAGTTACGTCCTGCCCGGAGCAGGGCCACCAGCCAGTCCCATGGCGGCAGGGCCTCCCTGAGCTTACCCACCACTGGGGTGAGCAGTGCTGGGCTGACCTCTGTCCTTTCCCTGGAGGCTGTGCTGGGAAAAGACAGCAGATTGCTCTCAAGTGTACTTGCGGGGAGCGCCCGTTTGTCTACAAAATGGAATTCATCTGCTCACTGAATTCTTCTCCTCGGGGCTTTGAACAGGTGATGTGTGTTCCAGAGCAGCTTCAGGCTTGAAGACAATACGGCTCCGGTTCCTCAGGGACGCGCTATGGATGAGAGGCTCCTGCTGCGATAGAGAGAGGCATCTTTCCGGCTCCTCACCAGCATGCTGCCGGCCTTGGGCCTTCTCTCCTCGGGCCTTGGTCTCAGATGACCTCAGAGTGCCTTCCAGCGTCAGTGCTTCGTGAATTCACACGCTTTCCGCCAGCCCCGCCGCGCCCCAACCCGCCCTGCAGCAGGCCGAGCAGAGGCGCCTGCACGGGGGCTGAGCCGCGGCCCTGGGGCGCCTCCTCAGGATTCGGACGGTCCCGAGGCCCCTCTGCCTGTCCACGGGCCATGCAGTCCTTGTTCACACAGGCCCCTGCAAACCCCCACTTCTCTCCCCGGGAACGGTGGCCTGTGTCTCCGAGGTGCCCTGACGTGAACTAGTGTCTTACATGACCCCACCCCTAAGGTACCCTCCCCACCAGGGACAACTGGTCCAGCCATTTCTATGTGTGTGACGGACACAGAGATGCACTGAGACTGACTCTGGGCGGGGGAGGGGGGCCGTGGGCATGGGGGGGCATAATTCTGGGGAAAGGGGCATGGCACTGAGCGTGTAGTCAGACCTTCCAGGTTTGAGGTCCAGCTGTGTGATCCCACTGCCTGCAAGTCAGAACACCAGCACCCACCCCCAGAAAAGCTCTTGGTGTGGGTCCGAGGCCCACCTGAGGTGACTGATGGATAAACTGTAACGTGCAACACAGAAGTGCTAGCACCAACTCCACGCAGACACAACCCCCTTTTCTAAGAACGCACCATGCTCCCCAGCTCCTGGGGTGCCAGGCCAGGCCAGTGCCCGGCTTCCTCTCCATGGCACAGGCAGGTGTTCAGTCAGTCCATGTGCGGAGTGCCACACGGCATAAGCCACCTGGGGCAGGGGCGCTGTGTCCTGCCATCAGCCCGAGCGTCTATCTCACCCGGCCAGGAAGGCCAGGGCCATGGTCAGGGCCATGAGCACACGCATAGATAAGGACCCCCTCACCGCGGAGGCCCATGACAGCCGGCAGGTGAGACACATCCTGGATTCCCGCAGCTGAGCCAAGAAATGCCAGGGGCGAGGAAGATGAGGATGGAGGTGAAGTTGAGGATGGAGGTGAAGATGAGGATGGAGGTGAAGATGAGGATGGAGGTGAAGATGAGGAGGATGGAGGTGAAGTTGAGGGTGGAGGTGAAGTTGAAGATGGAGGTAAAGATGAGGGTGGAGGTGAAGATGAGGGTGGAGGTGAAGATGAGGGTGGAGGTGAAGTTGAGGGTGGAGGTGAAGTTGAGGGTGGAGGTGAAGATAAGGATGGAGGTGAAGATGAGGATGGAGGTGAAGGTGAGGGTGGAGGTGAAGATGAGGGTGGAGGTGAAGATGAGGAGGATGGAGGTGAAGTTGAGGATGGAGGTGAAGTTGAGGGTGGAGGTGAAGTTGAGGATGGAGGTGAAGTTGAGGGTGGAGGTGAAGATGAGGATGGAGGTGAAGGTGAGGGTGGAGGTGAAGTTGAGGATGGAGGTGAAGTTGAGGGTGGAGGTGAAGATGAGGATGGAGGTGAAGATGAGGATGGAGGTGAAGATGAGGGTGGAGGTGAAGATGAGGAGGATGGAGGTGAAGATGAGGGTGGAGGTGAAGATGAGGGTGGAGGTGAAGTTGAGGATGGAGGTGAAGTTGAGGGTGGAGGTGAAGATGAGGATGGAGGTGAAGGTGAGGGTGGAGGTGAAGATGAGGAGGATAGAGGTGAAGTTGAGGATGGAGGTGAAGTTGAGGGTGGAGGTGAAGTTGAGGATGGAGGTGAAGATGAGGATTGAGGTGAAGATGAGGGTGGAGGTGAAGATGAGGAGGCTGGAGGTGAAGATGAGGGTGGAGGTGAAGATGAGGATGGAGGTGAAGATGAGGATGGAGGTGAAGATGAGGGTGGAGGTGAAGATGAGGGTGGAGGTGAAGATGAGGGTGGAGGTGAAGATGAGGGTGGAGGTGAAGGTGAGGGTGGAGGCAGCAGTGGAGGCCAAGTACTCGGAACCGCCCAGACTCAGTCGGGAGGACAGTCACCCACGAGAAGCAGTTTGTTTCTGTCACAACAACATCTCCTGTCACGCTAGACCCATGCTTTAATTGGACTTTTATGGGTTTTATGGTTTCGTTTGTGCTTGATCTTTAAATTTGTCTTGGCTTTTATAGATGTGTAAGAGCTATAAACATAAGGAGGTTATACCGCACTTATGTTAGCACATATTTGAGTGAAGTTATGATGAGAATTAAGGTCAACCTGGGGCATTCCCGAGGCAGTTCCAGGGGAGGGAGACCACCTGGCTCGGTGTGCATTCCGCTCTCTCCTGCCGCGGCTGCGCAGTGGGGCGCGCGCTCACCTCTCTGCTCCAGACGCGAGGAAGAAAGCTGGTCCTGGGGCCGCACCGAGCCCCCTGCCCGGAGCCGGGTGCTGTCACGTGGGTTACGGGGCAGCTGGGAGGCCCGGTCTGTCAGGACTCCAAGCTCTAAGCGGCAGGAACTCTGTGCAAATCAGCTGCAAACTTAAAGGGCACTTCCTGGCAGATGTTACTGAGTAAGTAGTTACTCCTGGCTGGTTTTGATTGCAGGCCGGATACGTGAGCCGGACTTGGGCTATCTATTCCTCTTGGCAAGTAGCTAAAATAGTATTTGCCAGGGTTACTTCTGCTGTGCAGGGGGACGCTAAGCAGGCATCCCCCTAGGAGGCGAGTGTGCCAGCACAGAAGGGCCTTAGAAGCAAACGGAACAGAACCAGAGCGGGTGGGAGAGTGGGCTTCATTCCCCCATCACCTGAGTTCAGTCACCCCGCCTGTTCTCGACGGAGACCCCAGGCTACTATGTCTGCCTGGGTGCTGTGCCCGCCTGGGTGCTGTGCCCGCCTGGGTGCTGAGCCCGCCTGGGTGCTGTGCCCGCCTCGGTGCTGTGCCCGCCTCAGTGCTGAGCCCGCCTGGGTGCTCTGCCCGCCTGGGTGCTGAGCCCGCCTGGGTGCTGTGCCCGCCTGGGTGCTGTGCCCGCCTGGGTGCTGTACCTGCCTGGGTGCTCTGCCTGCCTGGGTGCTCTGCCTGCCTGGGTGCTGAGCCTGCCTGGGTGCTGTGCCCGCCTGGGTGCTGAGCCCGCCTGGGTGCTGAGCCTGCCTGGGTGCTGTACCCGCCTGGGTGCTGTACCCGCCTGGGTGCTGTGCCCGCCTGGGTGCTGAGCCCGCCTGGGTGCTCTGCCTGCCTGGGTGCTCTGCCTGCCTGGGTGCTGTGCCTGCCTGGGTGCTCTGCCTGCCTGGGTGCTCTGCCTGCCTGGGTGCTGAGCCCGCCTGGGTGCTCTGCCCGCCTGGGTGCTGTACCCGCCTGGGTGCTGTGCCCGCCTGGGTGCTGTGCCCGCCTGGGTGCTGTACCTGCCTGGGTGCTCTGCCTGCCTGGGTGCTCTGCCTGCCTGGGTGCTGAGCCTGCCTGGGTGCTGTGCCCGCCTGGGTGCTGAGCCCGCCTGGGTGCTGAGCCTGCCTGGGTGCTGTACCCGCCTGGGTGCTGTACCCGCCTGGGTGCTGTGCCCGCCTGGGTGCTGAGCCCGCCTGGGTGCTCTGCCTGCCTGGGTGCTGTGCCTGCCTGGGTGCTGTGCCTGCCTGGGTGCTGAGCTGGCCCCGGATTGCCCTCTCCATTTCACCTCAGGGTCTGCCAGCTCAGTCTAGGGCATCTCTCAGGTACCCCCTTAAATAACCAACTACACGTCTCACGCACTGCTCTGGGCCCCAGCTCGGCTCAGCGCTCTGCCCATGCCAGGCTGCTCTGGACCTGCCTGCTGCAAATGAGCTTGGACCAGCCGTACCCCTGGCAGGGCAACTGGCTTCACACGCCCCCTGAGAGCAGGGGCACACCGAACACCGTGGCTCTCCTCTGCCGCTCCTCGCTGTCTGTGCCACATCCCTGCCAGCAGCCCCGCTCGCTGAGTCTGCAGCCACCACGGCTCTGCCAGGAGGCTCCCTGGCCCTACCTGGACCAGGCGCCTGTGACTTCAGATCTGTCCTGTAGCCACAGCCTTCAGCGCAGGACAAGGTGCTGGACACATCCTGACCCGAAGCCGCCATGGCTTGACCATCGTCTCAAAGCGACACACTGATCATGAGTACAGGAAGCTCTCTCTCATTCAGAAACTCCTTTAACACTCCCTCCCAGAGACTCATCGTAAATAAACACGCTGTGCCACCTGCACAGGGCCACGGGGTGGAGAACTCGGGAGCTGATGCTGGCACCCACTGGGCATTCCGGTCTCCGTGCCCAAACTTCTGGATGGGCTGGATGGGCTGGATGGGCTGGAGGGCGTGGGAGAACTCTCGAGGGTGCACAGCTGGGGGCAGAGGCCAAGGAGCAGAGCGGCTGCCGCCCACGGGAACTAGCGGAGGGATGCAGATGCTCGTTTCCATGACACCTTGGCGTGGACTAGCACCTCAGATTCCGGTTAAACAGTCCCCTCCCTCTGGCACCCTCGCCCCTCCCCCCTCCCTCCTGGAGGCCTTCTCGATGCCCGCGCCCGCTTTATTTCATCCACTTAATGCACTCTGCTCTGGGCTCAGGTACTTAAACCCCCCATTACTATCCGCAGGCTCCTTTACGGCTTTTTTATTTGCCCTATCATTTCACAGTCCAGTTGTTCTTTTCGGTCAGGTGGGCTATAAAATACTCTGATAACCAGTTCACCGCAGGAGCCGGTGGCGGGCTCCATCCGTAATGACTGCAGACCCTTCTCGCCTGCTGTGCCCAAAGCTACGCGTTCAGAAAGCGGCGTGCCCTCCCCCGCCCACGGAACTGGGTCCTCTCCCTTCCCTGCTGGCCGCTCGGAGGACATCGCCTTTCATGCTGTTTTTCTTTTCAAATGGCCAGCCTCTGTCACCTCTGCTTCTTAGTTACCTTTCTTCTTTAACAGTTCCTTAAGCTATTGCTGTGCCTTTAATATTATTTCTCTCCATGCTGGTGTTCATAAGTATGAAAATCAATGAGGTCGCTCGTCTCTGTGGAACGCCTTCGCTGACACGGCGCTGGTCTGTGTCTCTGGGCACACCTGTGAAGGCTTGGTGCCCGGGAAGGAGGGCCAGGCCTTAGAGCACTGCCCCTGGGGTCCAACTGCCTGTGGGCCACCTCACACTGCCTGTCCTATGACCCTGAGCTTCTCTGAGGTCAGCTCCCCACTTAATCTGTGAAATGGAACCATCATCGTTCCTCCTGGGGGGGACCCCGAGGCTGTGACCTCACTACGTGAGAACATGGTGCACAGAGGTCTCTTTACGATGGGGCGGAGTGGGGTCTATCCCGTGAAGACCACGGTCCTTGCCCATCCTGTCCTTACATCTCAACAAGAATGGCCCGGCCAAAATCCAAAGCCGCCATTGCCACTGCCTAGGTCAAGGCTGCTGTGCCAACCACGCACAGCTGGGCCTGAGCTGCGACCCTCTGCGCCTGGCAGTGTGGGCATTCCCTCATTAATTCAGATCTGTGGTGACTTTTAGTCTTCACTTCATTTCATTAATCCAAATGTGCTTCAAAGTTTGTTTTCCAAAAACACTTCCGTGGCTTCTAACAGCTGTAGAAATCTGGAATCAACCAGGCCAAATTCAAAAGCATCTTTCTGTTAAAATGTTAAAATGACATTTTCATTGCACACAGGGCCAAGGGAGAGGTAGGCTCTCTGAGCTCGTAGAAGGCTGTGAGGGGGTGCTCTTTTCACCCATCTTATAGATAAGGAAACTGAGGCTGAGAGAGGCGAGGGTCTCTGCAAGCTCACGGAGCTAGACGACAAATGGCAAATGGGATCCACTTGCCGGATTCCATCCCAATTCTGCCATGGGGAGGGGACTCATCTCCTAGGGCCCCTGACCCACGCGGGTGGGCCCCTCACTCCACAGCCGCCGGAGTCTTGGTGTGCCCCTCGCGGCCGCTGTGATGAAGGCTGAGGATTTATGGTCTGTAATCGCTCTTCCATTGAACTCCTGCCACACTGATTACTGCCTGGAACATAATATGACTCAATCTAATGACAGCGGCACATTCATATCCCATAAATCTCCTTTTGCATAAAATTTGGGAACTTCTCAATTCATCCAGCAGAAAATAATAACCTAAAAGTGAGATGCTTTTTTCCCCCACGTCTTATTTTTCTCCTACACATTTTATCCTTCTCAATAGAAAGCACCTTGAACAGAAGATGAATGGATTAATTTGTCAGTAGGATGTGAAATCTACTTATTACCCCAGATAACTATGTTTACTTATAATGTAGTCCCTTCCATTCTGGAAGTTACTTGAGGTGACTTAAGGTAACACATTCTCAGAAGCCGAGATCCTTAGGACAAGGAAAAGGAGCTGAAGGCGCAGATAGGAGAGGAGCGCAGTATTCAGCCAAGTGAGATCCTGCCGCGTGCGGTGCCCATGGGGTTACTATCAGGGCAGCGGGCAGTGCAGTGGCCATTCGCTAGCACACGCTCCATGCAGGTGCTCCACATACACTGCTTCATTACAGTCTTCCATCGGCCTGCAGGCAGGTGTCACTGTGCCTGGTTTGGAGACAGAGGGTCAGGCCGGTGATTACGGTAATTTGCCCAGAGGGTTCTGCGTGCCTGCAGGACTGGCTTCCCCAAGCTTCACAGAACTACCCCCTCCAGCCTGCCTGCCCCTCCCCTCTCAGGAAACCTCTTTCCAGACTCTTGGATCACTCTCTCCCTTCCTGTGCCTGTGCTTCGTGGAGAATCATCCCTCAGATCTCTCGCTTCTCTTCTGTCCTCTCCTCTGGTTCAGCCACATTTCCATCCGCCACCTGCTGGCCTGGCGGGTTCCAGAGGCAGCAGGGACTCCTCTGGCCACAGGACAGGTTCCCCAGCCCCTCCCGCCCTCCCCTGAGCAGTGCCACCCGCCCGCATTCAGACCAACCTCCCGGAGGCCTCCAATTGCCTTGGGAAGGCCTGGATCCAGTCCTCAGTCCCCTGCCCAGCGCAGCCTGTCTGTATAGACTAAATACACCCTACCACAAGTTCAGTTGTTGGCAGTGATGGCATTGGGAGGAGGGGTTTGGGGAGATGATAAATCATACTGGATAAACAACTGATTTCTAATTGCCCTTGACCATCAGCCCTCTCTGCCATGTGGATAAGGAAGAAACCAGTTGTCTGTCTGCAGCTGGAGGAGGCTTCTCCCCAGACCTGACTCTGCCGGCACCCTGATCTTGGACTTCCAGCCTCCCGGACTGTGAGCAACGCATTGTTGTTGTTGACACGTTACCCAGTCTGTGGTCCTTTGTTATAGCAGCCAAACAGATCACACACCTGCAACCCACTCTCCTTCCATGGGGCCGCCAGTCCCCCCAGTGGCTTTGGAGTGACTTGTTTACTGGGAGGGTACAGGGAACATGGACCGAGTAGCAGAGATGAAGGGATGACCCTCTGAAACCACAGACTCTGCCCGGACAGCACATCGCACACCCAGGATCATACCTCTGGACCCAAAACCGAGTCTATCTGGCTCAAAGTTCAGGCTCTCCTCTCTGTGCACTGGCCTCCTCAGCAAAGCATGACCTCTTGGTTTATTCACAGACACATGGTAACTCTGACTGCATTGCACAGGACTCCAAGGGGATGGTACCCACTCCCTAACCACTGCCCCCCAACCCCCCCCGGCCCAGAGTTATGCAATGCTGCAGCCCTGTCCTGCCTCTGCCACCTGCACATTTCACAAAGACTCCCTGACTACAGGAGGGTTTAACCACCGTGAGTCCAGAAGCTGAACCCACCCCAGTGCCCTGACACCCACAACAAAGACATAGCTTGCTAAGGCTCGACCACCCGGTCCTCAGGGGGAGGCCACAGGGGGCGGGCAGGACCAGACCTGCCTCTGCCCACGTCTCCGCAGCCTGTCTCTGCCCTGGGAAGTCAAGATGGAATGCCAGGAGAGCCATGCTTGGCTTCCTCATGATGCCCACTGAATACATTGTTTTGATGGAAATATCACCAATCCACTTTATGAAAAGCCAACATATTTGCACCTGAGAATTCAATAATAGGACACAAAATGCAGGGAAAGAAATAATCAGATGGTCCATCCAGAGTGGAGTTAAAATTGTCATAAACATTGATCCTTCATTGCAGGGAACAGAAATAATAAATAGTTGCTGAAATTGCATGGCTACAGAGATTTCATTCTCTAATTGTCAAAAGGCATTAAGCATCAACTGTTTATTCTGCAGCACAGGAAGCACAGACAGACTGCAGTGCGTCCCTTCACCGGAGCTGGTCCCTAATTGTCATGCATGGATCGCAGCAGAGGTGACTGAGGAAAATTGTTTGCATTTATTAATCAAAAGGAGTCAAAGGCACACGAGATATCATCAAGGCTCCCTTGTGCTGGGGGAGCTGACAGCGAACATTCCTGATGAAGTGTTTGCAGTCTGTTCGGAGCCCTTTTTCTTTGCAGGTGCAACCTCACTGTCTAAGACATCGGAGACACAATCAAAAATTACACACAGTAAACATGGAGCTGCAGGTCTCAATCTCCCAGTTTTTAAGACAATGGGAAAGGTATAATTAATTTCAGAGCAAGATTTGTGTCCTTTCAGAACCCATTTGTGCACATTAGCATCTCCTTCGCCCCAATGTGTGTTTTTTAAATTAGAAAGTGGGACTCCTCCGGAGATGTGTTTGACTTCCCCGCATCCATGCATAGATAATTATCTCGCTCAGCCTGTTTGATCAGTAGACTAAGTCAGACTAAGTCAGAGCGCTCGGGTAAAGCCGGGCAGCAGAAAACAGATTAAGGGAGAAAAAATTCCTTTCTGGTGACGGTGAGAACTTCAGGAACAAATGCAACCTCACTGAATTTTGCTACTGAATAATGTACTTAATATAGTCATGGCAGTGCCTTTTCACATGTTGACTTTCTTTAATTGCTTCTCCCCACCCTCAGTCCATTTAGTGTTAAATTCATTTCCATGAAAGATAAAAAGTGAAAATGCAGCCAGCAGATATTACTTTCTTTGCATCTTAAAAATATATATATATATAAATATATAAATATATATTATTAATTTCAGAGAGGAAGGGAGAGGGAAAGAGAGATAGAAACAGCAATGATGAGAGGGAATCATGGATCAGCTGGGCTCCTGCATGTCCCCTACAAGGAATGGAGCCTGCAACCTGGGCCTGTGCCCTGACCAGGAATGGAATCCTGACCTCCAGGCCATACATCAATCTCAGCCCCTGCGCCACATCAGCCGGAATTGTTTGGCATCTTATGCAGGCTGTCCCCCTTAACAGCAGATAGCTAAATTTTGAAAAGGAGATGTACTTTAATAAACACCACCTTTATAATTATTGTGTGTGCATACATTTTTGGGGACCCCTATATTTCTCTTGCATTTTATTTTTAATCGGTATTCGGCCTTTGGACATTATATTCAACTGGTGGCATTTCCTGCGCCATCCGGTAGCCTTTCCTTGGAGGCCTGTGATGTTACACAGGCTGGAAGGTGGGGTGGGGAATGGGACGTCTGCCAAAGAAAACTCCGCCTGGGAGAGCGGACAGAGCGGACTCTGACTGCCGCAGCCCGCCTCCTGGGCAGCTGCTCTGGGCATGTCAGGTGCAGCAGGACAGGCTGTAACCTGCTGCCTCTAATCAGTGTCAAGTCCACGGTACTTATTGCACTTCTGCCCGTGTCCAGCGCTGGCCTTGCATGGAGCTGCGGCACCGTGGGGTTCCACAGCACCGAAGTGTTGGAAAGTCATGCTCCTCCCCAACTACAGCCCCCTTTCAAAGGTCAGACTGGACAGACAACAAACGATTTTTAAGTTGCCCTTGACCCTTAGAGTGTTTCAGAATAGCCATCACTGAAAAGCCATCAGTATTTTAAAGCAAGGACACAGGACTGCCATCCCATCACCTCTACTCAGCTCGACCCTGGCAGGAGAATGACAGAGCAAAGCAGTCCGCCAGGTGTCGTCTCCCTGCGAACCGTCCAAATAGCCCGGGGGCCGCGGGTCCGGGAACAGCCGTGGAGACCACAGCCTCGCACAGCGGGTGCCCTGGCTTCGTCTCCAGTTGGGGTGTGCAATGGTCTCCCCAGGGGGGTAAAGTGCCCTTTATTCTTCCCTCCTCTGCTGTCCGCGTGGTGACCTTCCACGTCAGCCCCGCGCTGTCAAACAGCATCAGGAAAGCTGAGGCCTTGCGATGGCACAGGAGGCCTCTGCGCCCTCCGTCGGCTTCAGTCGGAGACCCTGAGAGCGGTGCTCCCGAGCAGCCTGCGGTTTGTCTGAACCCCGGAGCCCACGGGAAGAGAAGGAAGGCTCAGCCAGCGGCAGGCCTCTAGTCCTTGTTCGAAACCTGGGCCATCTCTCTCCGCTGAGCGCCAATCACATGGGAATGGGAAGAAGGAAGGTGTTTGGTCCTCCAGGCAGGGGGGATGCTCCCGGCTCCTCCCCTTCACTGAGACAGGCACCGGCTTTGAGGATTTTTCTTTTCAAAAACCAGAAACAAGGTCTGCGCTCTCCCAAAAGGGGTAAAGTGCCCTCTGTTCTCTCCTGCCTCTGCTGTCCGCGTGGTGACCTTCCACTTCAAGCCCTTCGCTGTTCAAACGCCATCAGGGAGCGGCGGCGGCGGCACAGGGACCTTTCTGAAAGCTCTCTACGGCCTCATTGTCCCTTTGACAACAAGCAATCTCGGCTTCTCAATGAGAGAACGCCAGGGCCTACAAAATGGCAGGTAACCCTGAAAGGAAAATCTTCAAAGGTGTGTCACTCGTGTCGCCTGCGTGACTGCCTGAGCACTCCTCACGCTGCTCTCGGCCCCTTGAAACATCGGATGAGGTCACCTGGAAGTGCACTGGCTTCACACTGCCAGCCTCTCTGAAGCAGCAGCTGTTAAGACCACACTGGGGTGCGGGTACTTTCCGGTGCGGCTGCGCTGGGGGCTGCTGGGGCGGAGGAGGCTCCCCGTGGCTCCCAGCTGGGAGGGCACTGACTCCCCGGAGGCCCCAGACAATGGCTGTGCGGGCGTCCTGAGCGGCTAACGAAGGGTAAGTCCAGGATAGCTGTGTTTATTTGCTAGGTCAATAATTTCAACGATTCCTTTTAAAAGACTTCCTCCAGAGAGGGGAGAGCTGGTTCCGCTCGGATGTGGAGTTAAAGTGTCTTCAGTGAGAAATCCTGTGTTTTTCTTTTGAGAGCCTAAGGCCCCATACTGATCAAGAAATAGAAATTCCATTTTACACACGGATCACGTTGATTTGAACTGTGATAAAAACTCAACGTGTAGAGCTTCTAAAAATCTCGTGTGCCTATTGAGACTTGAAAACTATTAAATTCTAGCAAGATGAAAATGTTCTATTTAGGTAACTGAAAGAACGCATTATTTTACTCCCTTTTCATGGTTCTAAAATGACTTGCTGTGCAACCAAAGCAGGGGACATTCGTTTGTTCATTCATTCATTCGCTTTATAGGTAGTAGCTACAGAGTCACTGCTGTGCGACAAGTTCTGAGCTAATTTCTACATGTAAAGATGAAAACTCATGGTCCCTCTTCTTAGGGGCGTATGTCTCCGTGGGAGCAGGGACTGAGGAAGACCATTCATTTACAAGTATCAGTTGAGCTTCAGTCCATGTTCCCATCATGCTAGGCACCGGGGGTGGGGAGGTGGGGGGAGGTCTTGGGGGACAAGATAAACCATGTCAATCTTCACGGGACACAGTGTCCAGCATGAGACACAGACACTAAACAAATGATTACCGTTATTTAATAGGGCGCCAGTCCTCACACAAGGAACCAGGGCACACTTTAAGAGGAAGTGACACAATTATCAACAAAACAAGGCCACCAAAAAAATTTGTTGTTAAGAATTATATTTGTGGAAAAAATAACTTAAAGCATCAAGGCCATTGTGTGAAAAATTAGAATTTCAATGAATGTCCATGGTTAGCGAACATTTGGTTCCACTCAAATGTCCATCCAGTCAGTTGAAGGCCTTGACAAAGTAAAGACTAAACTCAACCAAGAGGGAATTCTGCCAGGAGACTGCCTCTGCGCTCAAACTGTGTCTCTTTCTTGAATCTCCAGCTTGCTAGCCTACCCCATCGGGGCGGGGGCGGGGGGGTGGGGGGTTAGGATTTGAACTCTAGATTAATAGGATTTAAGAACCTACACTCTTCCCACTGGGCCATGGCGCTTCCCAGATAAAGGAAGAACTGGCCACAAAAGCAAGAGAGAAAGGTCTTCGGCAGCCCTAACAAGGGGTGATCCATTTTTCCATGGTGGCAGTGATCAGGGCCAGACTCTGGCCTTCTGAGGCCCCATACGCAGGCCAAGTTTCTGACAAGGAATTCCTCGGCCTGCAGAGGACTGATGGTGTCAAAAAGAAAGATGGTTTCTGGGGTGAAATGAGTAAAAAGTCTTGCCCAAACCTTGGTTTTAAAACCCCGTATTACAAATAATGGAAGCTGACGTCACGGTGCCCCATGACTTCCCAGCAGAACCTGCGCAGCCCCCATCTCCTGCCCCTGACGGTCAGGTGAGAACTGAGGCTGCCAGGCCAAAGGGGCTTGGAAGAGGTTGCTGTCACTCAAGCGCCCACGTGTCTGCGGCGATGTGGCCGAGAGGCACTTTGTTGAGAAGTGCAGGGTATGCACATAATCCAATTAGTAACTCAAGCCTTGCTATTATGTCCAAAAATGCCTTTAAATTGCCATGTTTTTAATAGAAAGGTGAAAATAGATATTTTGTTAAATATTTACCTCATTAATAAGCACAAGATAATCACTGCTTTCTGTTTTGAATTAGCATTTCCATCAGGGGTCAGTGCACATTCCATGAATGTCCTCTTTCCTCCTGACGGGAGGGAACTTAATTACAGAAGCACAACTGGACTTCTACTCTGTATAAAAGTGAAACAAATGGAATTGCTTCCCTCGCCCCCAAAAGGCTGTTGCTATGAAGAAATACAATTGAATATGACAGGCCTCTGGTACCCATTGTTTAGAGATGAAGTTTTATATGCAATTACACAACAGTCAATTATCCATGACCATTCGTGTTCAAGAATAGAATAAAAGAAACCATGATACCGAGTGGTCTTTATACTCTGTTATCTCTATATATAAAAGCCTAATATGGCAAGTGTCCTTCCTTCTGTCCAGGTAATGATGTCACATAGCAACGCCTGGCTTCCTCTCCCTAGCAATGACTAGCCTCTTTGCAGTTTCTTCAGCCCAGGAACACGACTTACTTTATAACCAGGTGCAAACATTTCACACTTTAAACAAATGTCTATGAAATGTTTTCATGTACCTCATCTCATTTGATCCTCACAGAAGTCCTGGAGTAGGTAGATAGGAGACTCAGCAGAATCCTATTTTCTTTTCATTAGCCAGAAAATGGAGATTTAGAAATTTAGAAACTTGACCTGACTGAAAAGAAATGGTGGACCTTGAAAATGACTTCAGGTTTTCTCACTGCACAGAATACAGTCAAACACGGCTGAAGTTAAATATTTTACCCCTTGTTCTCCCTGCGTGACCTACAATAATCATCTGCTTCGTGTTGATACTGCTGTGCTGCTGACAATTCCTGAAAGAGAAGTTGGGGTGCTTCGCTGGGCTGGGAAAAGTTTAGCTACATCAGAAAGCAGGTCTAATTAAGCAAGTTTATTCTATATCTATAAAAGGCTAAGCTTACTTGCTCATGCATGATACATATAAAGCTCTACCTGGTGCCAATCACACACTTGTGTTTCCCTCTGTCATTATTGATTGGTTGACACTTCTAGAGAAAGAGCGAATAGTGATATTAAAATATTTCTTCTAGTTAATTTCCTTTCGATGTGCACAAATTCATATACCGGGCCACTGCTGTGGGTATAACGGAAGTGTTACAGCTGCATATCAGAATTCAGTTGTCAGGGAAAACAGGCAGCCCAAAGCAAACAAACCAGTGAACCCAGATTGCTAGAACCTGTCTTGCGAGGCATGCATCTTTTTTACTTCTCCTTTTCTACATCCACATAACCACCCTCCACCTCCTTAGGAAGTTAGTTCTTTCCTCACTCTGTGGCCAGACAGGACAAGGTGAAAGAAGAGCGTCCTGCATGGATGGTCCTCGCCTCCTGGCTTGCTCCCCTAGTTCCCGGCATTCAGGGCTGCAGATGGCTTCCCTCAGCAAGAACCACGACCCAGGAGCACTGCCTCCAGCCTCCCAGGCTGTGTGCTGCACGAAGGCAGGGGGTGGGAGAGGGAGAGGTGGGGAAAATTCACACAGACTGCAGTGAGAATGGGTTCCCCGGAGGTGCGCAATGTGCTGGCACCTCCCACCCCCAAACCAGCCCTCTGAGAGCCAGGGCTGGCTCTTGGACCTGGTCTTGCACCTCATCTCCACGGACCCCAGTGGCACAGGGGTCCTTTATAACACCCAGCCTCGCACCCTTTGCACCTAAGTGAACTCTGGGTTTGTGCAGCTCCTGAGCCACGGCACTCCTTCACTTTGGTTAGCTCAGTGCCCCCTGAACAGGCTTTTGACTCAGTTTCCCTAAAATTAGTGACAGCTGGCTGCCCGGCTCCACAGCCCAGTCCCTCACTCTAGGGTGGAGCCTTGCAAATCCGCCGCGTCTTTGTCTTGTAAACTCCTGCCCTAACCTCCCCGGGAGCTCAGTCAGGTTTTCTGGAACAATGGCTGCTGCCTGCCAGACTTCGGATTGGTCTCTGTTGGAGGCCATCATCCAGGCTGCACTCAGGGGTGAGCTGGCATGATTGCCCCTCAGACAAACTGGGGTTACACATCCCTCCACCCCCACCCCCACCCCCACAATGGGTTCTTGGACTTGGCTCGATCACATTCTGGAAGTGAGCAGGACAGGTCTCCAGCCAATGCAGTAAGCCTCCCCATCTCTGACAAACATCCCTGGAGAAATATTTCAGGAAAGAATTTTATCTGATCACTGCAGGCGAAGATCAAAGGAAACTAATTCCACCGTGTTTGTTACAACATCAGTGAAAGAAGTCAAGAATATAGTCTCAGAAGGAGCATAAAGCATGCAATAAAGGCCAATACATAATTAATGAACATCACGTCTCCAACACAGTGCTCTTCAAACCAAGCACAATGTGTAATTATTCCTCACATCATCGTAAAGAAGGGAGTGGGCAGATGCTGGCTGCCTCTTATAAAGAAGGAAGTGGGGGAAAAGCCAAACAATTTTCCAAAGGCAGCCACCGCGAGAAAGCGCCACGGAGCCCCATCCTCTTGAACCCAGTTGTGATGCGTTTAAAATGTCAGCGTGAGTCCTCCTCCAAATTTCCACGAAGGCAATCACTCGGTGCTGAGAACCCCGGAGCAGTCTGAGCCAGTTTCCATTCCCACCGGGAAACAGTCTTACTGCTCGCAGTGGCACGCGGTGAGGTGGGTGTGAGCACCGGCTCTGGGCCGCGCAGCTCTGCTCCTGTCCCCGTCCCTCCGCCACCCGCAGTCCATTCAGAGACAGTGATGATGTCCTGTGAGCAGATGCGCTTGCCTATGATGAGCACAGCACAAGCAGGAACTTCAATATTGCCTTATATTTCTGTTTCATTTTGACCCCAACCAGAACGAATTACCCATCTTGATCCTCCTGTTATTCATCACATTTGATTTTTTTTAAATCTGCTTGTTTGGTTTTAAATCAAACAGCCCTGGCCTATTTCGGTGTGGCTCAGTGGGTTGGAGCATTCCACACACAAAAGGTCACGGGGTCAATCCCTGGTCAGGGTGCATACAGGAGACACCAACTGATGTTTCTCTCCCTCTCCCTCGTCCTCTCCCTCTTCTCTCTCTAAAATCAGTAAGAACATGTCTTTGGATGAGGATTTAAAAATAAATAGAAAGTCAAATGTACCCTTTAAGGCAAATCTACTCAACAGAATGATTCCGAAGGCAACGGCGGCCTCATTAGCCTATTGTGAGGAGGCTAGGATTCCAACGTCTGCAGGCGGGTGGGAGGAAAGTGAGCAGCAGCCTATGAGGGACCACAGGAGCAAGAGCCTGAACCACGCACACCTCCCGGTGAGGCTGAGTGGACCCGGAGGGAGAAATTAGCTCTAATGTATTTATTTGCACCCTTTGGTGTCTCCACCGAATCCCTGCCTCCCTCTCCCATTCAGGAAAGAAAGCTCTGTTGATTAGATCACATCCACGTGCAGGCCTCTTTCACCTCCAGGAGAACCTCCCAGGATCCTGGGATGGGGCCGCGGTCATGGAGCCCAGCTCCCTTGGTTCAAATGAGGCTAATTATTCCAGCAACTCCTCAGCCTGCAGTGAGGGAGACACATTTGTGCCTCTTTATGTAAATCTGATTTGTGTCCTTGGGAATCTGGGCTTTGTCTGTGCGGGATGCTCAAGAGTGAAAATTGCTCCAGTGTGAGAAGCACATTTCTATCTGCCTAGTAATCACCGTTCCTAGCGGAGTGCCTCGCTATACCCAACCCTGAGCGAGGCAGAGGAAGGGCGTCCACAGCTCCCCTGGCCTCTCACTCCTGTGGCTCAGAGGCAGCCCGCGCTCCCAGAACACTCTGCAGAGCCCTGACCCTCTCTAAGAAGTATCTCCGGGGGCTAGTTACCTGGGTCACGTCTCTTTTAAGTGCTTTATTCGTATTATTTCATTTGACCCTTCAACAGCCCCTAGAAGGCCATTCCTATCACCATCCCATTTACAGACCCGGGGAGTGAGCAGGGATGGAACGCCTTGCCCAGGAGGCCTGCTGGCACTGCAGGCTGAGATGAGAGCTAAGCTCCAGCCCAGTGCCTCCCAGGGGCGGCGTGCGCACAGCGGCCTCGGTGAACGGAGCTCTGCGGCGGGGCGGCACACCTCCTTGCCCAGCTTTGAGAGAGATCCGCTGCCCCTGGCAAAAGCCTCCCATGCACATTTTCTAGTTCTGATCCTTAAAACAAGGTTCCTATTCCCATTCTTCGGACGCTGAAACCGAAGTTTGGCCTCTTCAAGGCCACTGCTGGCAGGGGGCAGAGCTAAGATTTGGACCCAGCTACTCTAAAAGACATCAGAGAGTCCACGGAAATAGGTGAATAGCCTCCATTTCCTGATTCATTGCATGTCTACTGTGTGCAAGCACTGTGCTGATTGATGCCTGTAAGAAGTTATTACTTAAAAGACTGTGTGAGGCATTTATAATCCGTATCCATTTTTTAACCCATTGAGGAAACCAGATAGGAATTTGCCCCAGGTCCCAAGTAGAGGAGCCAGAATTTGAACCCAGGTCATGGATTCAAGGTTCAAACTCTTTTTCAAAGGTACTGCCCCTCACCCATCCCCTGAGTATCAGCTTAATTGTCATCGGGGCATTGCCAAGGGAAAATTTCAATGCAATTGAATTCTGGTCTGGATCCTTTCTCTAGCAGGATGCCACTTTTGCAATACGAAAGTGATGCTTTATAAAAGGAAGTGAAGGAGCTGTTTGAGAAAGGAAAATGCTATTGATTACTTAATAGCTACGGCATAAATCACCCTGGACACAAATCGTCTATTCCTCTTTAAGGAGCAGTAACCCAATATCCGGGAGAAGCCGAACAAATAATAGCATGGAGCATATCATAATCCAGCAGGAAAGTCCCACAATAAAGGTGGTTTTTAAATATCTCATAGGCTCAGTAGTTATTTGTTCCATACTTCTAGTTTTCATAACCATCGTAATCAGCTATTTTTAGGAGAATATCTGGAAGAGAGACTTAAATTCTGATAGGTAACTACAGCAATATCACAAAAGCACAAATCACCTGAATTAATTTTATGTGAGCTGTAGGCTAAAAGATATCAATGTATTGATTTAAGAAACAGGTTTGGAGACAAAAGCAATTCTTGGATACCTTCATCCAACAAAATGAATCGCTCTCATTACTGAGTGTGACACTCTCTTGGTGTCTGCTACCCACGTTAGGACCATACATTTTAACGCTACTTAGTGCGCCATATCTTCAAAGTGTTATTTAGTCTGGATCAATTTCAGCCACACATGAATACTGTCCTAGAAGAATAAACTTACATTCACATTTTTCAGAGGGAAGTGAAAATATTGAGAATTTATGTTAGGACATATAAGAGCTCATTCTTTCATTCCTTTACTCCACACAATTTCAAGGAGCAATTTGGAGATAGCTAGTAGGTAACTTAACTGTTTTGGGAAAGGAGATAAAATGTAGGTAAGCTGGAGATAGTATACTTCTTTGATTAGTATCCCTTTAAAAAACTTAGAGATATAATTGACATACAATAAACTGCATATGTTTGAAGTGCACAACTTGATAAATTGTGACATATATACACTTGTGAAATTGTCACAGGTTTTATGTTGCTTTTTAGGGAGATTTGCTGAGGTCTTTACTCAACCATTTACAAGTTTAAAGCAACCATCTTGCTCTTGTTTTTGTATTTGTCCTATCAGTTCTTAGTCCTCTTTTTCCTCTTTTAAGTGCCTTCTTTTGGATTAATTGTTTTTAATAAAATTCCATTCTGATCTGCTTTATAGGTTTATTAGCTATTACTCTGTATTGTGTTATTTAAGCATTTTTTAGGGTTCATAGTGTACATATATAGCTCACCAAAGTCCACCTTCAAGAGATATTCTACTCCATCACAGATGCCTCAGTATCTGACAAGAATGTTCTGACATTTCTCTCCTCCAGGTCCTCCTGTATTGTCATCATACAGTCCTCTTTTGCCTGTATTATAAGCCCCATAATACTTTGTTAATTTTAACCTAAATGTAAGCAAATTATATTTTAAAGAGATTAAAATACCAAGAATATATCTTTATGTTCATCTATGCAACTACCCTTTCTGGTCATCTTCATTCCTTTGTGTGGATCCACATTTCCATCCAGTATCTTTCTTCTGCCTGAAGGACTTCCTGTTAACATTTCTTCATGTTCAGGTCTCCTGGTAATGAACTGTTTCAACTTCGTTATGGTATGTATTGCCTTTATTTTGAAAGATATTTTTGCTGGGTAAAGAATTCTAGGTTGAGATTTTTTTTCTTTCTCTCTCCTCCAGTACTTAAAAGAAGTTGCTTCTTTGTCTTACAATTCAGCATTGTTTCCATCAAGAAATCTGATGTTAACTGTGTCTTTGTTCTTCTGTTTGTAATGTCTTTTTTTTCTGTTTCTTAAGGTTTTCTCTAATCACTTGTTTAAACTATTTTATTATCATGAGTGCTTGTGTAGTCTTATGTTTCTTGAGCTTGGGTTTATTGAGCTTCTTCACTCTATGGGTTTATAGTTTCTCATCAAATTTGAAAAGACCATAAAACATCTTTCCTTTCCTGCTCTTTCATCTTTGTTAGAGACTCCAGTTGCAGGTAAATGAGCCCACCTGAGTTTGACACACAGCTCACTGATATTCTATTCATGTTCTTGTCAGCTTTTCCCCCGTTAATTAATTGAGAAATTTCTATTGCTGTTTTCAAGTTTACAAATCTTTTTTTCTGATGTCTAATTAATCCCATCAAGTGTATAATTTAGTCTTTGATACTGTAGTTTTCAACACTAAAAGTTTTATTTCTATTCTTTTTAAGGTCTTTTTTTTTCCTGTTTAACATGTTCAATCTTCCTTCTAGCCTGTTCATATGGAATATGGAATATAGTCACATTAATCATATTAATGTGCTTGTCTACTAATCCTATCATTGGTATCATTTCTCAGTTTCAATTAACTGATCTTTCTCTTCATCATGCCTTGTATCTTTCAGCATCATTGTATGCCTAGTAACTTTTTATTATTTATTCATTCCTAACAATATTCTTGAGCTTTGATGTGGGATCCAGTTAAATTATTAGGAAACAGTTCGATCTTTTGGGATCTTGCTTTTAAGGTTTGTTTAGTGGAACCAGAGATGTTTTTAGTCTGGCGTTGATAATTCCACTCCTGTGGCAAGCCCTCTCAAGCACTCAGTAACACTCCATCAGTTGTGAGGTTTCCCTCTCGAGTTATTGGGAACGGAAACTACTCTGCCTTCCATGAACGTCAGGCACGAGCTCCCTAACCCTTTCAGGGGCCTCTTGCTGACCCAAGTCCTCCTCATATGGATGCACTGATTAGTTCTCCACTGAATATTCCAGTGAGACTTCTGCAGATCTCCAGAGTCCTGTCTGTGCAGTGCTCTCCTCTCCAATACTCCTCCTGACTGCTTTTAGCTGCCTGGGCATCCCAGGACCCCCTGCTCTGTGTCCTCAGCTCAGTCCGCTGCACTCGCCTGGATTTCCCCTTCGTTCTGTGGCCTGGAAACTTTCTCCAGGCAGGAAGCCGGGACAATTACAGAACTCGCCTCATTAGCTCCCAATCTCTTCCTTCCATTGATTGATGTCCAATGTATCGAGAGCCATTGTTTCAAACAGTCTTGCTTTCCAGTTGTTCCTGGTAGAACAGTAAATCTGTAAAACCTGTTACTTGCTCTTGGCCAGAAGCAGAAGTCTGATTCACATTCTTTTGTAAAGGGTTTTGTTACAACGTTTTATTCAATTTCCACCATGGGCCAGGCGCTGTGCCTGCTGCCTGCATGGCTCCGTGAGCTCTGGGTGCTGTTGCCGTGAGGAGGGGCAGGAGGGAAAGGACGTTGAACACAGACGTGGTAAGGCGCCCCCTGGAGGAACTCAGAACCCAGCTGGGGAGACTAGGTGCGTTCACAGCATAAAGATAACACTATAAAGAAGGCGAGGACCCAGCAATATTCATTCAATGATATATATTGTGAGAATAAACAAGTAATCTTTTCTGTCAAAGAAGGGAGTTTAGGCAGTCACCATTTTGCCCCAAGTGACTTACATTTTGAAATGGCAAAGGTCTTTTTCCTTTAAATTAGCCAATCATGTACGACTGTGAGCCTAAACTCTTCCAATCAAGAGGAAGGGACAGGTCACATGGGTCAGGAATAAAACCCTGAGCGGACTGCTGGCTCAGTGTGCGTGTGCTCCCAGACCAGGTGCATGCGCAGGAGTGAAGGTGTTGCCCTGCTGTCTGGCTCCTGCACCTCTGCGCTCTGCCAGGAAACTTAGTTTGGGGGCTCTTCTCATCTCTAACAATATCATGAGCCTATGCGAGTTTCTGTGAAGAAACATGGTGAACCGCACAGACACACCCTCCTGAAGCTTACTTTTAGGTGGGAAAACAGATAATAAGCAGACAAGTGAAGAGCTGTAATACAGCAGTGAAGGAAGATTACACGGGATAAGGGCACGGAGAGAGACTGCGGTGCTATTTTAGAGGAGGAAACCCTTTCTGAGGAGGGCGCGGGAGTGCAGACCTGAATTCAATGAAGCAAGTAGCAGAAACATGTGCTCCATAATGTGAAAGGAGAGATTCTCCTTCCAGCCGAAGTCACGGAACACTCCTGAAGGTTATGTTAGAATTTCCACAGGGTTTCCTAAGGAATGGCCTTGGCTTGTGGGGGCCATGATGGGAGAGGGAATGCATTTTTGTGAGACGGAGCATAAAGATGGCTTGCCTGGAGCAGAGGATGCCAGGAACAGGTAAAGGAAATGAGGAGTGAACCTTAGGCCAAAGTCAGGAAACATGAATGGACAGGCTGGAGCATCTGATCTCTGTTTTGCTGGACTTGAGCAGGAAGTGAAGTAACCAAAGCTTTAGGGTGACCACCCAGGTCTCCATGACAACAGGGTAAATTAGAAGTATGGTGCAAGCAGGAAGATGAATGGTCAGGAAATGAAAACATCGCCCAGCAACGGTCGTGTGGGTGGACGGATTGGACTGGAGTGGGGATGGGAGGAGTAGGGACAGTTCAGAGGAGGGAAAAGCAGAGTTTAGGACTTGGTGGGATGCTGGCTAACCTGGGGTGAAGGGGTCTGTGGTGTCACCAGTGTTCAAATCCATTGCAGAGGTTTAAACTCGAGGCTAGAGAGTAAAATGGGAATAGAGTCTTCCCACAATGAAGATCCAACTCACAAGTATCAGATTGTGGCTGTGAAACTAGTTTTCCGCTGCGCCTTTCTTACTGCACTGATAGGAGGACCGCGATGCCAACCGGCTCTCTTGTGAAGCAGACTTGGTTTTCAAGTGAGCAGCTCAGATGCAGCATACCTGAACACCTGAGCCGTCTCGCTTTCCCTGACAACTGAAGGCACTGCATTAAAAAGATCGCCATTTTCAGGCCGAAACCGGTTTGGCTCAGTGGTAGAGCGTCGGTCTGCGGACTGAAAGGTCCCAGGTTTGATTCCGGTCAAGGCCATGTACATTGGTTGCGGGCACATCCCCAGTAGGGGGTGTGCAAGAGGAAGCTGGTTGATGTTTCTCTCTCATTGACGTTTCTAGCTCTCTATCTCTCTCCCTTCCTCTCTGTAAAAAATCAATAAAATATATTATAAAATAAAATAAAAAGATCGCCATTTTCAGAAACTCTTTTTTAATTTTCCAATCAGAACGAACATTTCTGGAAAGACAGAGACAGGCTTCTTTAGACACCACATAAAGCCAACTACACTCAAGGGACAGTTACAAATGAACTAAGGGAAAGCTACAGCCAATGAAATGGACCAACAACTGTCATATTCCAAATGCCCAACCAAGAGCTGGGCCAGCGAGAATGTAACAGAAGTCTATTATGATAAAAATAATGATCTCAAGACAGGGAATACTTAATGGTTTGCAAATTTTAGTGCAAAACAAACATTCATCCATGGCCAACTGGTAACTTTCAAGTTCTAACCATTTTGTATGGCTGAGAGTGGTACCTGGAACCATGGGGCATTTTTTAAGTGATGAGGGGACAAATAATTCATCTCCACTTCCATTTCAGTACAATGCAGAGTGCGGTGGCACGTGGGGGAAGTGGTGATACACCGGGGGGCTGAGGGGATCTTTTTTACACTCCAGAGTGTATCACTGTTTGGGCAGAATGTTCTCGTACTGGAATTGCTCACAAAGCAACCTATTATATGGCGAGAGGTACCCTCCGGGCACCATTGAAATGATTATGAAAGGAACAATCAAGAATGCCAAGTGCAGCGTACAAAACGCAGGTAGGTGGTGGAAGACAGATAAGCAGCCGAGGAGTTTTAAGTTGTACAACCCGGAGCTGCAGAAAGATGCACCACACAATTTACATTACAAGCAGTCACAATTGCAGAATGGGTAATGAAAAGCTCATATAGTTAAGTAGTGAGTCCATAAAACACACACACACACACACACACACACACAGCTTTGAGCACAAGGGAACTAAATGATGGGTAAACAGACAAAGAAATAGTCAGAGAGCGGGAAGAGAGAGCCAGCCTCGCTGTCACAGATTCCTCTGGTTTGGGCCACATCACCTGCATGACACACACAATGCGGTCTCCGGGTTGGATTGTTTCTCAACCTTGGAACTGGTGACATCTGGGGCCTGAAAAGTCTTCATTGTGGGGCCATGCAGTGCATCAGAGGGCACTCAGACCACCTCCGGCCTCTGTCCCTGAATGCCAGTAACACCTACGCTGTCAGCTACACAACCAGAGCTGTTTCCAGACAGCCCCAAGGCCCCTGGGGGAGGGGGGTCACCTGTTTAAGAACCACTTCCTTAACCAAAGCAGCAATATGAACTGCCCCGGGAATGCACATCGCCCTTTAAAGAGCATTCGTTATTTAAAAAGCTAACATTGCTCAAAAAGTCCTATTGCACACTGAATCTGGGAAATAATCTCACAGTAGTCTTAAGTAACCAATTTACACAAGTTCTATAAAATTTCTTTGCTGATTCCTCCTTCAATCAATCTTAATACAACTGGCAAGTGTCTGGTCTACTATCCACTCATGTAGTGAGCGGCACATTCTGGTGACAAATGAAACCACAGGCTAGCCCTGTCCCACGATACAGTGGGCAAACAGTAGCTCACACTTCCTCCACTTGCTGAGCTTAAAGACAAAATCCAGGCATACTTTGAGAGAGAGGAAGATTTACATCTACTGTGAGGCACTGAAGCGCCGAGTGGTCTCGTGGCCATTAGGCTATCAAACATATGAAGGAGCTGTTTTGTTTTTTCTAGCAATTTACTCTGTGAAATTGCATGCCAGCTGCATGGTTACTGTCATCCATCCAACTAGTTGTGAGTTTTCCTTATCTAGAAATGGGGCTAGCTTGATCCATGAGGGCAGGTCTTGTGTGCCTTTTTCATCACTGTGTCCGTGACATCCACCAGTGCCTGGCCTACAGCAGGCAGCCCAGCACTGGCCATGCTGCAGTCTCGGCAAAGACTTGGGAACATACTGCGATACTGTGCAAATGAAATCATCAAGGATGGAGTTTATCCTCATCTGAAATGGCATTATCTCTCACATGGAAACTTTAACAACTCATCGCAAATGAAAACCCATGTGTGCCAAGAAGTGGAGCTGCTGCCGGAATGGCGATGCGGCTCCGGGGAAAGGCGCCGAGATTCCCTCGAGAACAGAGGGCCCCGCGAGTGGCATGCTGGGACACATGTCGGATGGTGAGGTGGCAGTGCCAGGAGCGACTGAACGGGAATGACAGGCAATGGAACCCCTTTAAATCCAGCGAAAGACAAAGACTGTAGATTGCAGCGATGCTTCAATAACCAACCACTAGCAGATTAACACAGGCACAATGGAAACACACAAGTAAACATTCCTCAATCATACCCATGCTCGCAGGGAACCCGGCCAAGGAAGCAATGAAAAGCAAATAGAAGCAAGGTATAATTCAGTCATTCAAAAAACACTGAGAAATGCATTGCCAAAACATTTCAGCCATTTTTATCTCCAGTTTAAGGGGACAAAATGAATGAAACCTTCACTAATATGAAGGAGGACACATTTCTTCTCTATCCCCCCCCCAACCCCCCAGCCAGCGTTAGCAGGAGATGTCCTATTCTGTGTGAGAATTCCAGGTCGAGGTCACAACACAACACACATCCATGCCATGTGCGCTAAGCGTGCTCATACAATGCAGCCCTCTCGAGTTTATTGCACGCAGTGTTTTCCATTATCAGAAGCAGATTCATGACTCATGGAGGCCATAAAAGAAACACGGCATGCAGGTAGTAATTACTCGAATTGCATTCTTAAGTCTTTGAAGATAAAACAGCCAACAATGAGAATTTGATAGCTAATGTTGCAATTAGTTCCGATACAACACAGTGACCTATATAACCTACTATTTTTTTAAAAAAAATCTAAAATTTGCACAGGTTAATAGCATAAAAGATTCTCCACTGTTCCTCCTGGCAGAAATGCAGTTCTATGAGGGCACCAGCGTGGCCTTCTTGTAATAACTGCTTCACTTCATAGAAAGGGAGATCACTCATGTTAATGTTCTGACTAGGAAAGGCTCTGATTAAACAGACGTGCCCCGCGCATTACTGTGTGCTAGGCACTCAGACAAATGACGTCTCATTCTGCCCCCCCCCCCCGTGCCTACATGGTAGGACCCTCTCCCATTGCACAAAGGAGGGAAGGGGGAGCTTCCCGAGGCCACTGGGCAGGGGTGGCTTGTCAGAATGAGGGGCCTGCAAAGCACTCCTGCTGAGTCAGAAGCCAGGGCCGGTGCACAGGATACATACTTTTGCCTGTGAAGCACCCTTTCTTCTGAGAAGCCAGCTCTCCCCCTCAACTCTTTTCTTTTCTTTTTTAAAAATATATTTTGTTGATTTTTATTACAGAGAGGAAGAGAGAGGCATAGAGAGTTAGAAACATCGATGAGAGAGAGTCAACAGGCTGCCTCTTGCTCACCCCCTACTGGGGATGTGCCCGCAACCAAGGTACATGCCCTTGACCAGAATCGAACCCAGGACCCTTGAGTCCGCAGGCTGATGCGCTATCCACTGAGCCACACCGGTTTCGACTCTCCCTCAACTCTTAGTCATCACTGGCTCTGTGGGCGTGAATGGAACTGAGCCCTGAATCTAGTCCAGGAAGAAACAAGTGCCCAGGCGGGCCACACAGAGCACAGGGTGAGGCTGGGTTCCCAAGCCCACCTGACCACGTGGGACGGAGCTCTGCCTGGAAAGTGGCCAACACAGGGAAGGAGCGAAGGAGACACATCATCAGTGTCGTCGTACCTCAGGGCCTTTGGCTGTTAACTCCATTCTCTGGCATGGAGGCGCTGCTCAGGTGTTCTGTAGGGTCTCCATCAATTTTGGTTTGTCTGACCGTTTCCTCGTGATTAACTGGGCTTAGGGTTTGGGGGAGGAAGACCCCAGAGGTTAAGCAGCGTTCTCATCACGTCATATCAAGGCTGCCTGCTTCAGCACTGATGGTTGTGAATGAAAACAACAGGGCCACACATGTGGTTAAACACGCGTGGAACTCCCCGCAGTGAGGGAGAACGCATACATGGCACCTGTGGCTGTCTCAGCAGGAGGCTGTCAGAAAGAACCCATTCTAGGCTTTGGGCTTTGCTTGGACGGTTTGGGAGCGGGTTTCCCCTAGATTGCATGCTGTCTGAAAGCAAGACCATCTGCTGTTGAGATCTCAATAAATCTCACCTACAGGGGGAGGAGCCCAGGACAAGTTCCCCCACCCCATAATCATAACTACTGAAAAACTGGTACCAAATAGCTCACTACGGTAAGATGTATGGCTTACAGCACAGACCGTAATGACATCATCTGGTCAGACGAACGAGAATCACTGAACAAGTGAGGCTGGCTGTGGCAGAGCGGAGTCCGGGAGGAAGGCGTGTGCACGGCCAGGCTGCTTTCCTCTAAACACACGCCCTCCGCTGCGCCTGGCCTCCCCTGTGGAGGGTCACCAAGAGCCGAGGTCTGAGGCGGCTCTTGTAGCACCTGGACATTTTACGTCCATGAGCCAGAATGGGGATTTTGCGCTGGTTAGCTTTTTTTGTGCGTTTTCGTTTCCTTTCCCAAGGACACAGAGAGGTCATCGCTAGCCCGAGGCATGCTGGTCCTTGTCTCCATCCATCTCCCTGCACAGAGACAGTACAGCTGAGTCTTATCGATGGGGAGGCGAGGCTAGCTCAACAGCCAAGCTATGATGGCAAAGAGGGGCCGTGAGTCTCGGTGACAGGGAGGGGTGTGTGGTATCTGGTGGTGGCAGAGTGACCTCTGTGTCTATGCTGAGGCGGAAGCACACAGGGACCTTGCTTGGTCTCACTCTCTCACGGTCTCAGATTCACGGGAAGTGTGGCGCTGTGTGTGATGGTGTCCAATCAGAGAATAACACGGTCCAGCTGGGAGAGCCAGGCCACCTTCTGAGCGTCAGGCGGTTTCTGCCTCCATGCTAACCTCCATCAGCCAGGTCTGCCAAGCCCCTCCACCGTCCGCCCCTTCCGGCCTCTCCCCACCCTGTGCTCTTCGAAAGGGAGTCACAGGTGGGGCAGAAGTTACCCTCCACCTGCCTGAGAGGGCATCCTGCACTTTCAAATCTCTCACTTTGGGCTGGGTACGGAGCACTGACCCCACATAGTTACGAGGGTTCCCAGGCCTGTCTGTCTTGCTGTTAGCACCGTGTGCTAAATTCAGGTCCTCCTTTTTAATGAAAACTTGGTCACAAAGTCACCAAAATTTCTTTGAAAACAGATTAAAGAAGACAGTATGTCTGGGTTCCAGGTGTTTCCCAGGGATCCCATGTCAATTGAGAACCAGATTGACTTTGGGGGGCTTGGAGGATACCCCGTACCCAATTGGAACTCGGTCTGACATTCAACCTGAACAGAAAACAAGCGCTGCTCAGCTGTCTAGGAACTGTAAAATGGCATATCCGTGGGAGAAGGGTTTCTGATGAACGAATGAAGCAGCATTCTGCTCTGAGCTGGGATGATCTGGAGAAAACAGGTTGCTCTTTAAAAAAAAATAAAGTAATATGAGAAGACTTTTGTTCTGCACCAGAAAAGACAGAGTTCTCTCACCTCAGCAGCCGGTTTCTATTCACCACAGCACTCCCCTGTGCGAGGAAATCAATAGAGACAATAAATAAATGCAGTCCCACCGAGGGCTGCTTACTCAGTGATTAAATGCTTCAAACCCCAGATACTTGCCTGCTTCAGGGATACAAATCTGAATGAACATATGTAAATGGAATTAATGCTCAGATAATTTTCTAGTTACTTAGCACAAATTAATACTGCCATAATTTAGGTTTGAATATTTATCCCATTTTCCTAAGCATAAAGTCTTTAATCTACTTTCCTGACATAATTTGAAAATAAGCATGGGAATCTTTAACCATCGGATGGAGAGAGGGGAAAAGGCTTGCAGACCACTGCTCTAAGGTAAGCTGGGGCAACTGCTGATCCTCCACCGTCCCGCCGGCAGGGAACCGTCTCCCCAAGCCCATGGTGGTCCCGGCCCTGGGAGACCAGTTTCCGTTTCACTGTGGCCGAGGGCTCCTGCAGTTACCGGTAAGAAAGGCCCTTGGAGTGTAGAGAGAGAGTGCCTGGTCTTCTGACACATTAGGGCTGAGAAGGACGTTTTCTATTTGCCTTCGGCTCCCTCGTTAGTGAGCAGGGCTGGGCCCTGGAGGCTACCCTCCGGTCAGTCTCATCCTGCTCCTTCCATCAGGGTCCTTCCATCAGGGCCCATCGTTAGGCACTGCCAGCCGCAGTCGCACAGCCTCCGCTCAGAATACGGTCCTTTAGATGCTACCCAAGTGCTTCCCAGAGTGCCGCAGGGCGGAAAGAGGACACCCAGCTCCTTCCCCAGGCCCCCTTCCCGCACCCGCACTGGGGGAGACAGGTGGATGCGAGAAAGGGAGAGAAGACAGGAAACTAGCCTCGGGTGTCCGCATCCTCTTTCTGAGAGAGAAGGCTGGGGTCTGAGTTCCAGTTCTCGCCCTCACTCGCTGAGTGATCTGGGAACCTATTTCATCACCGATTAAAGACGGAAGGAGAAAAGGAACATGGCAGGGTGGATGGAAGAACAGAGGAGAGGAAAGGGGAAGAGAGAAAGAAGAGGAAGAAAGGAGGGAGGAGGAGTAAACTGGATATTCTCTAAAATATTCTTCTAAATGTGAGATTCGAAAGTTCTGAGATTCCCAAACACCTTAACCCTTGTTTACTGTGCTCTCTACTAGTCTCCTATGTCCTGCTGCTTCCTCTTTCCCCTCCACCCGCTGATGTGACCATGGTCCCGCTCACTGGGAAGGCCAGGTAAGTCAAGAGCAGTATCCAGAGTGTCCGCTATCACCAACCTCCAAACTCCTAGGCACGGACTCATAGGAGGAGATGAGCTGGGTTTGAATCCCAAGGAAACAAATGTATTTATATTTTAATGAAAATTAAACTCGATGGCATCAGGAAATAGTGTTCACATTGATTTTTTTTTTTTACATTTTATTGATTTTTTACAGAGAGGAAGAGAGAGTCGATGAGAGAGAAACATCGATCAGCTGCCTCCTGCACCCCCCCACCCCCACTGGGGATGTGCCCGCAACCAAGGTACATGCCGTTGACCGGAATCGAACCTGGGACCTTTCAGTCCACAGGCTGATGCTCTATCTACTGAGCCAAACCGGTTTTGGCGACATTGATTTTTAATAATAGATCATGGAGAACCAAGCCAGAAGAAAGCGACTATACAAAGGTGGGCTGGTTACAAAAAGTAAATAATCCAATCATTTACGTTCAATTCGTTTATATCTCATTTCTCATTATTCCTGAAATATGCTAAAATAAACTGTTTAAATTTATAAAAATGTGTATTTATTTTGAATTAGGCATTTCATTCATTTTGTCTGAAATACCAATGTTTCAAAGAGTTTCCAATGAAAAGTCTTCCTCTTACACCCCCAGGGGCAAATAACACTACTGGTTTCTTAGTATCTGTGTTTATAAAAGCAACTATATAGATTAAATATACAGATTACTCTTCCTCCCCTGTATGCAAATGATGGCCCATCATAAGCTGTGTACATTTTATATCATTTTTTAAAAGATTAGCAGGTCACATGGGCTCAGCCCTCATAAATGTTTGGCTTACCTTTTAAAAACTTGGGCATATTGTGACTGTCACATCTATATTTTCACTTGTGTAACAAATGCATGTGCTGAGCTTACAATACTCCAAGCACTGTGGAAAGTCTTTGTAAATATTGACTCGTTTGATGCTCTCTCTCTCTCCGGTGGTTTTAAGGAAATCCTCAAGAACGCCTCAGTTTAGGCAGTCGCTCTGCGGGTGGTTGTACCACCCCCTAGGGGGCATTTTGGAAACCTGCAGAGGTATTTTCTGGTTGTTTCAGCGATTGATGGGCAGCACTAGTAAATATTTGGTTAAGCGGTCCTGTAAGCGGTCCATGACAAAGCATTATCCTCCCTTCAGTATGACTCCTAAATGCCCCAGTGCATATTCCGGTAAGTGAACATCCTATTTGTGATTATTCAGTCCGAGGACCTAACTCTGTTCAGCATATAAGCACAAAATATTTCCTGCACGGCTTTCACATACACGGAAACTTCCGGGAATGCAACAGTGACGTGCACTGGGGGAGACTGTAGCTTGTTTCACCTCGCACTTTATCAGGAGTTCTTCACTGTGTCAGCAGATCCCGCCCTGACAGCAAGTCCTCCTATGGGGCTGAGTCATCAATGCCACACACCCGCACCAGCGCAGCCGTGTCTGCACCTCCCAGCCACAGCAGCACGAGGCACAGGCTCACTTTTCCTCCCTCACCATGGGGTGAAATCAAGAGACGGACAGACGTGTCAGGACATACTTCCAAACACCTTTCAATCAACAGACAATGACCAATATGAAAAGCGCGAGCCGCCCAAGAGCTGTGAGATGCGTGTGGCTGTTAGCCTGGGATCGCAGTGCACAGCACTGCCCTGAGGAGCGCCTCACCTCTGGGCAGTGGGAGCTGGGACTGTGAACACCAGGGTAAGTAAAGGGCAGGCCATTCCGTCCCCTGTCCCCGGCAAGAGCCTGCCTTGGAAGAGAAGAAGGCCCAACCCCCCCAGCAGGTGGAGCGGGAAGAGAGGGAACAGGGCTCTGGAGAAGGATTTGGAGAAAGTGAGGGCAGGGACCTTTGTCAGAACCTGAAGGGGGCCAGGGAACAGAGGGACCATCAGCCCGGGACAGCAGCCTATCATAAGGATACACAGGGAAGCTCCATGTAGCGAAAGCCAAGGTCAAAGGCTTCGTAACCTGGCTTTGCAGATGTGATGGTGACTTAGTCCTGAACAATCACCGCTTGAGTTTAACCAATAATGGAGATAAAGGAAACAAACTTTTAACTTAAAAACTCAGACAACATGTTAATTGACTCTCCGGGGACTTAAATGTAAGATGGGTCCTTTAGCCAGCACTTCGTACGCTTTTCCAGCAAATTTAACCCATAAACATGGGCTCTTTCCCGTTTGTGGGGGCCGAAGACGAGAGAGCTCCCCTTTCTGTGTGCTGGGTGGGAAGAGCTGGAGGAACTGAGGGCCTGCGGGACGGAGGATTGTGGAGGACTCAAGCATTTTAAGGAGAAACTGCAGCAGCCTTTCTGTGCATTTAATGCTTTGCATAATAAAAGTTAAAAATTTATAATTTGACTTTTGGTAAACTATGCACACTATTGGTCTTAATAATCAGTGTTTGCTTTCAAAACAACTGGGAAATGTTTAACTCAGCCTTCCCATCTCCCTGTTTCTTCTTAGTTTCTCCAGTTGTTATCATTACACCACCGACTGCTCTCCATGCCGCTGCCACGTCTGATTTAGTGCTAAGTCTCCAAACACTTCCCTCTGAGTCCATCTCCGTATCCCTCCCTGATGTCCTCACCGGGCCTTTCCAATATAGAGCTTGACTGGTCTTCTTTCTTCACCATCTTCCATCCTGAACATTGTTGACTTACTATTATTCTTCCCCAGACAGCGCTCACTGGCTGCTCTCCCATTCAAATATTCCTTGTCGACTCAGCAAGACTGAGTCTTCCTGCTTCTTTTCAACTTCTTCTAAACCTATTTCTACATTTTTCCTCACACTTACTGCTACACTTTATTCCCATATTAATCCATTACTGAGTACGATTGAAATATTTTCAAATCCACCCACTATTTTCTATTTCCTCTGCCATCACTCTAGTCCACGGCGCCATAATTCCTCACCCAACAGCTACCATCCCTCTTTCACTTTCCTCTCCAATCCACCCTCAATTTCTCCAGGGTGAATTCTTAACAATGTCCAATAGGCCATGTCCACTGCTTAAAACCATTCAATGGTTTGCTGTAGAACTTATAACAAAACATAATTCCTTAACATATAAATCCCCACATGATCTGCCCCCTACTTACTTCTCAAGCCTCAGGTTATGCCATTCTTCCTCCACTCACCATTTTCCAGTTATATGAGCAACCGCCCCTCCCCTGCATGTCCCATACGTGTTCTGAGCTTTCTTCCACCTGTGCCTTATGCTCTCTGCGTTGAACGGTCTTCTAAACTCTCCACCTTTCCTTGATGCGTGCCTTTTTTGCCTTTAGGTCTCTGCTTAAATGATAGCACCAGAAACACACACATTTTCAGGGACATGAACTAAAACGGAATCCCCCTGAAACTCATGAGCAACAGTGAGATGACAAAACGTAAGAATAATCTGAAAAGGAGCTGGAAAATTGAGGGAGAAACTGAGGGCAATATAAATCCCATTACAGACGGCAGGAAGAAGGGCTGGCTTTGTGGAAACTGAGACGTGGAGAGAGATTGAGAAAGTCGAACAGAATGCAAACAGAAAGGTAAGAGGTATGCGGACAGATGTGGAGGTGAGATGGCAGAGATCAATTTACCAATGGCCAGTGTTCTGAAACAGAAAACAGGTAAAGAGGAGCAGAAAAATATATTTAAAAAAGAATAGGAAAAGAAAATCTTTCCCGAAGTGAGAAAACAGAATCTGCCTTTATCAGTCAGGTTCTTAGAGAAACGGGATGAAGAGGATAGAGAAAGATGAGATAGAGATAGAGATAGAGATAGAGATAGAGATAGAGATAGAGAGAAATTTAGAGAGAGAGAGAGGGTAGAGACAGAGACAGAAATAGAAATACTGGATATCCCAAAAAACACTATCCACACTTTATAGCTCAATTGGTATTTATTTCTTTTCAGCCAGACCAAGCTTTGAACAAAGGAAATTCATCCTAAAATGAATGCTTCTGGAAGTTTTAAAACACCGGTGAAGTACAAATACTGACTTCACAATTATTCAAAGTGTGCTTAGAGGATGTTCCCCAAAAAGATACATACACACTTTAACAGCTGATAGCTCACTTAATTTTCACTCCTTTTCAGGTGTAATTAATTTGAAATAATGGGTAAAGCCAGACTACGCTTTGGACAAAGAAAATTTATGCCCTAGACTTTTTTATGGGGATACATAAAAGATAAAGTTTATGGTACAAAACGGGCAACAGTGCACACATTGAGGGCACACAAATACCAAATGAAATGGACCTTGATGTTTGCGATTCCATCGCTTCACGTTACCAGCGGGGCCTGGGCCAGAACGGTCATCAGTATGGAAACAGACACTGACAAAAAAAATTGTTCATTTCTGCAGATTCCTTTACATTTTGAGCATGACCTGTACGTTAATAAACACTGACTTTGTAATCACTCCAAGTGTGTGCGCGTTGGGGACACCTCTGATATGACATCTATTGTAGAAGATGACTCGTCTGTGTATGGAGCTGGGAAGTCCCAGGATCTGCGGCCTGGAAGTTAGAGACCCAGAGGAGTGATGATGGACACTCCACTCCTGAACAGCTCAGGGCTCACATGTGCCCTCCTCCCCGCGCCCTGTGCAATCAAAAATCTACGTGTAACTTCGCTTCTTCCAAATCCACTGCTGACCAAAAGTCTCACTGATAAAACAAACAGTCGTTTAACATATCTTGTGTGTTATATGTACTATGTTGTATCCTTACAATAAATTAAGCTAAAGAAAAGAAAATGTTATCAAGAAAACCATAAGGAAGGAAAAATACATTTTCAGTATTTCTTGAAAACAATCTGGAAAAACAGACCTTGGGGGGAAGGAGTGGTGGTAGGCTGAGGGGGAGGAGACAGGAAGAGATTAAACAAAGGACATATATACATACATGCATAATCTGAGGACACAGACAATAGCATGGGGAAGGCCTGGAGTGGAGCGGGGCTTGGGGGAGGGGGCAAAAAGGGAGAAAATAGGAGAGACATCTGTACTATTGTCAACAATGAAACAAAATTTTAAGAAGGGAGGAAAAAAACACAGAAAAAGAAAAAAGAAAACCCACGTATAAGTTCAAAATTGTACTGTTCGGGAGTCCACTGATTCAGTCTGAGTTCAAAGCCTAGCATGGGGGGGGGGGGGGGCAGAGAGAGCAAGCCCGTCAGAGTCTCAGGCCCAAGAGCCAGGAGCCTGGCGCTCAGGACCAGAGAAGACGGTTGGCCCAGCCCGCGCAAGCAGAGAGCACGTGTCCTTCTCCCTCCTTTTTGTTCCAGTCCAGCCCTCAGCCCCTGGGATGGTGCCCCCCGGACACTGGGAGGGCGAGCTTCTTCACTCAGTCAACGGACTCAAATGCTAATACCTTCCAGAGACGCCATCACAGACACGCCCAGAAATAATGCTCACCAGCTGTCTGGGCATCCTGCGTCGGCAAGCTGACACATAAATAACTGTAGTAGCCATGTTATTCAAAACAGAATGCAAATTTATATGCAAAAAATCTTTCAACACTTATGCAGTAGAATGCAACTGTTTTGTACAAAATAAAAACATAGTAATAATAGACTGGACCTAAAAAAGATGTACCAATTAAATATGCAAGAACATGCCAATTAAAGTTAGGAAGAAAAGGAGTGAAGCAAGCAAAATAAATGTAATTCCTCAAAATGTTTCATGTATTTATAATCTTTAATTTCCTAACTTGGTTAATGAAGAACGTATTTAAAATATTACTTAAAGTTGTAAAAGTAGCAACTAGTTAGAAATTAAAAGACTATCTTTCATACGCCTCCCAAAGCAATAAACAATCTAAAGAAGCCAATATACAAGATGAAAGAAAAACATCAAGAAAACAATAAGGCCAAAAACATTAAATAGGATTACAAAATTGAAATGAAACAGTTATTATAAAAATCAATGCAAATGGGACCAAAAACTAAAGCCATCTCTGTGTTCTTAGGGACAAGCCTGATAGTGAGAGGATGGCCAGGGACACTGGCAGCTGGAAATCAGAAGAAAGCAGGCTTTGCAATACTAATCTGCAAACCAAGACAAAGGTGAACCCCAGAAGAAAGCATTATAATGCTGAGGTTTAACAGGCATAATTAAGATGCATGTTTCATTAACCGTTACACACCAAACAATATGGCATCAAGGAAAAGTGAAAATTGCAGGAAATAAAAAGATAAATTATTTGAAACAAAAAAGTAAGAGGAGACTCTTTAACACTTTTCTTATTAGTGACTTTCATATACTAAAAATGAGTAAACAAACAGACAAAAAATCCCACTGGATTTAATATAATAGTAATTTATTCTCAAGTGTTCATTTTACAAAAATTGGGTAACAAACAAAATCTCAGGATATTCTAAGAAAACAAAAATGTATGGTACATTTTTACCATAATTCAATAAAATTAAAATTTAATAGAAAAGGAGAAAGAAAAAATTACCACTATTTGTAAATATACATCTTCTATACTCCTTTATACCAAAGAAGACCATAATATAAAGTAGCTGAAAATAATGAAAAAGTACATTAATCCTCAGATGAAAACATCAGTTTTAAATTCCTTTACTATAAATCATGAAAAAATAAAACAAATGAATTAGGCATCCAAATCAAGTATTTAGAAAAGTAACAATAAAATAAACACAAACAGTAAAGAATTAATAAAGATAAATGCAGATATAAATGAATTAGCAAACAAAACTGGCAGAATTGGTTCAAAGAAAAAAACGAAAACAAAAACAAAAAAACCCAGAGTAAAATAAAATACTTGTTAGACTAATCAAGAAAAATATAAGAAAGGAAAACCCCACAAAATTAGAAATAAGAATTAAAAAATAATACACAAATACAAAGGGAGTTGAAAGAATTCGAAATAATATTTTGCACAACTCTAATACGTTTGAAAACCTGGATGAAAAGTCACTTATATTTCTTCCCCCAAGTTCCCAGCCTCCCTTACCAAGGAGACATGTGCTGGGGGCTTTGGGGAAAGTGTCTGCATTCCAGCTAAAGGACAAACACAGATGTCCCGGCCTCTTCTCTATCTCAAACACAGCTGTACTCCCAGCACTGTGAGAGAAAACGCCTGGAGACACATTAACACTCCGCCTGGCCGGACCACAGAATGAGCCAACATCCTCCACCTCCAGCCCTCAAGTTACTGGAGAAAAAGAAACTTTCTCTTTGAATCTCCATTACCAAAGTTTTCTATTGTTTGCAATAAAAGGAATTTCTGACTGAGCATATACTTTGTTATCATGACAAACCAATGCCTTGCATTTATCTTAAAGACAGGCACAAAGCAAGGATGCTTCTAAGGCTACTTTCAGTATCATTCTGCTGCAAATGTTAACCAATGCAATTAGACAGGCGAACCAGAAATATAAGCAATAAAAAGGAGAGAGCAAATTATCATTATTTTAGATGCTAATACTGACAGAATACCCAAAGGAATGAATTAAACATAATTTCAAAATATAATTTCATAAGATGGCTGGAAACAAAATATTAAAAAATAAATGTTTTTACTATGTGAATACAATCACTAAATAATGACTGTAATAGAAGAAAATATCCCATTGAGAAAAGCAACAAATTGATAAAATAACTAGAAACACATGTGGAAAAACAAGGCTTAAAACTGTAAAAGTGTATTGTTCTTAAAACTAATGCTTAATATTTTATGTAAGCTTTTTCTCTATGCATTATAAATTCAATACAATCTCAACAACAACAAAAAAATTAGAGCATCAATACTAAAGTAAACCAAAATGGAAGTCATGAAGAAAAATATTGACTGGAATGAAGGGGATACTAGTATTTAATCTTGAAAAAGCAATCGACAAACAAGATAAAGTAGTTCTAATTGTTTACGTTTTAAATTGTGTAATGCAAAAAGTGCTAGAAAATCAAAACAATGCTAACAAAAACAAAATAATACTGAGATAATTTCACACAATCTCTCAGAAACTGGCACACAAATGAAGACAAGTGTCATGGAAAACAGACATTCTATTCAAAACCATGTAATATTTCAGAATATCCCATATACCACAAAGAAGTCTCAGCTCCCAAAGGCAGAAATCATAAATGCCACCTTCTCTGGCATTAATTCAATTAAACTAAAAATGAATAACTCTAAAACTCTGGGTTTAAAAAGTCTCCTATAGATAACTCTTAAAAAGAAAAATTAAATTGTAGAATACTTAAAGCTGACAGAAACCAAAGCACTACCAATCAAAGTTACTGAGATGCGGCCAAACTTCTATTAAAAGGACAATGTATTGCCTTAAATGCCTTTGTTAGAAAACAGTGATGCCTAAAAATAACAAATGGCTTAGCATTCAACGCAAGATTTAGAAAAAGAACAATAACAAAATAAGACTAATGTGTTTACATCTTATCTGCAGAATAAAATTAAAAATCACCGAAATAGAAAGCAAAAAAGTAAACTTACTCAACATCAATAGCTGGTTCTTCAAACAGCCCATTAAATGGACGAATCTCTGGCAATTCTAAAAAAAAAAAAAAAAAAAAGAGGAAAATATACATAAAAATAGTATAAAACAAATCTAAGATAAAATCAAAGTCAAGGAAAAATATTTATTAAGAAAATTACTGCATCCTCTCTCTCTTCTCAGCCATTTCCACAAATCTTCTCAATTACATTAAAAGAACCGGCCCGGACCACGCAGGGGCTAAGCCCGCCGCGTCCACAGCCACGGGTCAGGGTCAGGGTCAGGGTCAGGGTCAGGGTCAGGGTCAGGCTTTGGGTAGGGCGGCTCGCTCTTCCCTCCTGGCGCGCATGGGGCCAGTTTCACCGGCGCCCACGCCCGGGGACCTGTCCCCCGCGCCCCGCCCCCTCCACCCGCCGGGCCTCCCAGGCCCTGACCCTGCAGACACTCCCACCCCACATACACACTAGGGTGACTTAGAAACCCGCCCCCAAGGCATGCTTCTTAACAAGAATAAATATGGACTGTTTTTTGGCCCGGCCAAGAACTTTGCTCTTTTGTGGGTTGTTTGTTTGTTTGTTTTAAAGAAATGTGTGTGTGTGTGTGTGTGTGTGTAATTTAATCTTTATTATTTTTAGTGGATTTCGGAGAGGAAGGGAGAGGGAGAGACTGACAGACCTGACCGGCTGCCTCCTGCCCGCCCCGCTGGGGACGGAGCGCACCCGGGCCTGTGCCTGACCCGGGCCTGTGCCTGACCCGGGCCTGTGCCTGCCCCCGGCCTGTGCCTGCCCCGGGCCTGTGCCTGACCCCGGGCCTGTGCCTGCCCCCGGCCTGTGCCTGCCCCGGGCCTGTGCCTGACCCCGGGCCTGTGCCTGCCCCCGGCCTGTGCCTGCCCCGGGCCTGTGCCTGACCCGGGCCTGTGCCTGACCCGGGCCTGTGCCTGCCCCCGGCCTGTGCCTGACCCGGGCCTGTGCCTGACCCCGGCCTGTGCCTGCCCCGGGCCTGTGCCTGCCCCGGGCCTGTGCCTGCCCCGGGCCTGTGCCTGACCCCGGCCTGTGCCTGACCCGGGCCTGTGCCTGACCCCGGCCTGTGCCTGACCCGGGCCTGTGCCTGACCCCGGCCTGTGCCTGACCCGGGCCTGTGCCTGACCCCGGCCTGTGCCTGACCCCGGCCTGTGCCTGACCCGGGCCTGTGCCTGACCCCGGCCTGTGCCTGACCCGGGCCTGTGCCTGACCCGGGCCTGTGCCTGACGGACGGAACCCTGACCTCCTGGCTCCCGGGGTGGCGCAGGGTCCCGGGTGCTTTAAAAACTACTTAGAGGCGGAGGAAGGGGCAGAGAGAAACGTGGACGGGAGGGACACGGCTGGGGCCTCCCGTTCGCCCGCCAGGACGGCCGCCGCCTTCAGGGAGGGACGCGCCGACCATCGAGCTCCAGGCCCAGCCCCGCGGTCCGTCCGTCCGTCCGTCCGTCCGTCCTCAGGGCGCGGAGGGTTAACGGAAAGGTCTGGTGACAGACCGCAGCTCACAGCGGTGACGGGGTGACGGGCTGCCCGGCGCGGGGAGGGGACCGGGCGGCGCGGGGAGGGAATGGACGGGGCGGGAGGGACCGGACGGCGCGGGGAGGGACCGGACGGGGCGGGGAGGGAATGGATGGGGCGGGGAGGACCGGACGGGGCGGGGAGGGACCAGACGGGGCGGGGAGGGACCGGACGGCGCGGGGAGGGACCGGACGGGGCGGGGAGGGAATGGACGGGGCGGGGAGGGAATGGACGGGGCGGGAGGGAATGGACGGGGCGGGGAGGGAATGGACGGGGCGGGAGGGAATGGACGGGGCGGGGAGGGACCGGACGGCGCGGGGAGGGAATGGGCGGCGCGGGGAGGGAATGGACGGGGCGGGGAGGGACCGGGCGGCGCGGGGAGGGACCGACGGCGCGGGGAGGGAATGGACGGGGCGGGGAGGGACCGGGCGGCGCGGGGAGGGACCGGACGGCGCGGGGAGGGAATGGACGGGGCGGGGAGGGACCGGGCGGGGCGGGGAGGGAATGGACGGGGCGGGGAGGGACCGGGCGGGGCGGGGTGGGACCGGACGGCGCGAGGAGGGACCGGACGGCGCGGGGAGGGAATGGACGGGGCGGGAGGGACCGGACGGGGCGGGGAGGGACCGGGCGGGGCGGGGAGAACCCGACGGGGCGGGGGGGGACCGGACGGCGCGTGGAGGGAATGGACGGGGCGGGGAGGACCGGACGGGGCGGGGAGGGAATGGACGGGGCGGGGAGGACCGGACGGGGCGGGGAGGGAATGGACGGGGCGGGGAGGACCGGACGGGGCGGGGAGGGACCGGACGGCGCGGGGAGGGAATGGACGGGGCGGGGAGGACCGGACGGGGCGGGAGGGACCGGACGGCGCGGGGAGGGAATGGACGGGGCGGGGAGGACCGGACGGGGCGGGGAGGGACCGACGGCGCGGGGAGGACCGGACGGCGCGGGGAGGACGGGACGGCGCGGGGAGGGACCGGGCGGTGCGGGGAGGGACCGGGCGGCGCGGGGAGGGACCGGACGGCGCGGGGAGGGAATGGCCGGGGCGGGGGGGCCCGGACGGCGCGGGGAGGGAATGGACGGGGCGGGGAGGACCGGACGGGGCGGGGAGGGACCGGACGGGGCGGGGAGGGACCGGACGGCGCGGGGAGGGAATGGACGGGGCGGGGAGGACCGGACGGGGCGGGGAGGGACCGGGCGGCGCGGGGAGGGGACCGGACGGCGCGGGGAGGGAATGGGCGGCGCGGGGAGGGAATGGACGGGGCGGGAGGGACCGGACGGGGCGGGAGGGACCGGGCGGCGCGGGGAGGGACCGGGCGGCGCGGGGAGGGACCGGACGGCGCGGGGAGGGGCCGGGCGGCGCGGGGAGGGAATGGACGGGGCGGGGAGGGACCGGGCGGGGCGGGGAGGGAATGGACGGGGCGGGAGGGACCGGACGGGGCGGGGAGGGACCGGACGGGGCGGGGTGGGACCGGACGGGGCGGGGAGGACCGGACGGGGCGGGAGGGACCGGACGGCGCGGGGAGGACCGGACGGCGCGGGGAGGGACCGGGCGGTGCGGGGAGGGACCGGGCGGCGGGGGGAGGGGACCGGGCGGCGCGGGGAGGGAATGGACGGGGCGGGGAGGGAATGGACGGCGCGGGAGGGAATGGACGGGGCGGGGAGGGAATGGGCGGCGCGGGGAGGGAATGGACGGCGCGGGGAGGGAATGGACGGCGCGGGGAGGACCGGACGGGGCGGGAGGGGCCGGACGGCGCGGGGAGGGAATGGACGGGGCGGGGAGGGAATGGCCGGCGCGGGGAGGGACCGGACGGGGCGGGGAGGACCGGAGGGCGCGGGGAGGGACCGGGCGGCGGGGGGTGGGAGCGGACGGGGCGGGGAGGGAGGGGATGGGGCGGGAAGGACCGGACGGGACGGGGAGGGACCGGTCGGGGCGGGGTGGGACCGGACGGCGCGGGGAGGGACCGGACGGCGCGGGGAGGGAATGGACGGGGCGGGGAGGGAATGGACGGCGCGGGGAGGGACCGGACGGCGCGGGGAGGACCGGACGGCGCGGGGAGGGACCGGGCGGCGCGGGGAGGGAATGGACGGGGCGGGGAGGGAATGGACGGGGCGGGAGGGACCGGACGGGGCGGGGAGGGACCGGACGGGGCGGGAGGGACCGGACGGCGCGGGGAGGGAATGGACGGGGCGGGGAGGGACCGGGCGGGGCGGGGAGGGACCGGACGGGGCGGGGAGGGAATGGACGGGGCGGGAGGGACCGGACGGGGCGGGGAGGGACCGGACGGGGCGGGGAGGGACCGGACGGGGCGGGGAGGACCGGACGGGGCGGGAGGGACCGGACGGCGCGGGGAGGACCGGGCGGCGCGGGGAGGGACCGGGCGGCGCGGGGAGGGACCGGACGGCGCGGGGAGGGAATGGACGGGGCGGGAGGGACCCGACGGGGCGGGGAGGGACCGGACGGGGCGGGGAGGGACCGGACGGCGCGGGGAGGGAATGGACGGGGCGGGGAGGGACCGGACGGGGCGGGGAGGGACCGGACGGGGCGGGGAGGACCGGACGGGGCGGGGAGGACCGGACGGGGCGGGAGGGACCGGACGGGGCGGGGAGGGACCGGACGGGGCGGGGAGGGACCGGACGGCGCGGGGAGGGAATGGACGGGGCGGGGAGGACCGGACGGGGCGGGGAGGGACCGGACGGGGCGGGGAGGGACCGGACGGCGCGGGGAGGGAATGGACGGGGCGGGGAGGGAATGGACGGGGCGGGAGGGACCGGACGGGGCGGGGAGGGACCGGACGGGGCGGGGAGGGACCGGACGGGGCGGGGAGGACCGGACGGGGCGGGGAGGACCGGACGGGGCGGGGAGGGAATGGACGGGGCGGGAGGGACCGGACGGGGCGGGGAGGGACCGGACGGGGCGGGGAGGACCGGACGGCGCGGGGAGGGACCGGACGGGGCGGGGAGGGACCGGACGGGGCGGGAGGGACCGGACGGGGCGGGGAGGACCGGACGGGGCGGGAGGGACCGGACGGCGCGGGGAGGGACCGGACGGCGTGGGGAGGGACCGGACGGGGCGGGAGGGACCGGACGGCGCGGGGAGGGGACCGGACGGCGCGGGGAGGGGCCGGGCGGTCCAGAGCATCAGTGAAGCTGACTCACCGGCGGCAGGAAGACTCCCCGCGCTCCTGGCCCTGCCGGCCCCCCGCGCGGGCACCGCGGGCCGGAGCGCGTGGAAGGGCCCGGACACCGCCCCAGCGCCCGGGAGCCGGCTGACACCCGGGCCGCAGCCGGGGCGCCTCAACGACCCGCTGAGACGGCTGAGGTGGGAGCGCGCGCCGACGCCGCCCAGGGAGATGGACGGGGGAGCGCGCACTGAGGCCGCAGGAACGCGCACTGAGGCCGCAGGAGCGCGCACTGAGGCCGCAGGAGCGCGCACTGAACGTGCACACCGCACGAGGTGATGGCCCTAGTGGAGCCTGAGGGTCATTGCTGTCCACTCAGCACTAAGCCCGCGCGCTCGGAGCGCCTGCTGTTCGGAGCTTGGCGGTGTTCGTTTCTGGAATTCCCGTTTAGGGTCTCAGACCTCGGTGCGCGGTGCCCGGTTGGCCGCAGGTAGCTCACCACGGAGGCTGAAGGCGCGGCGGGTTACTGTACTTGGCCTTAGACCCTGGAGGTCCCGTACAGCGTCTCCCCGCGGATCCCACCGCCGAAGAGAGGGCGGTGTCCAGGGGCAGCTCCTAAGAGAGCCAAGGAGTGGAGACGTGTCCGTTCTATTTCCAACACTGGTGTACAGTGTTAAACGTTTTGGTGTGTGTTATACATTCCGGAAAAATTCAAAACTAATTGAAAAATTGTTCCGGTTGGTGAGTTTGCATGCGCAGGCTCCCAGAGGCGGGGGCAAAGCGGGACGCGTGTGTCCTCACCGCCCCAGCCGCTCGGGCCTCGGGCAGCGTGGGAAGGCTGGAAGGCGGCTGGGCTGGAGCGGAGCCGTGCTGGCAGCCAGGGGAAGGAGGGCCCGTTCTGGCAGGGATCTTCGTGCACCGGGCCTCTGGCGTCATATATTTCTCCTGGACCCTCCGGGATGCTTGAATGCTGGCATGGTCTACCAGGTAGTGAGTGAGGGGCGATGAGCGCGGGAGTGTGGTTTGGGCGCCATTAGCTCCTCTCCCACCTTCAGCTTCCATCGGATGCCTCCCACCTGGCTGCCCCGGGAACCTGAGAACCAGCTCCGCCTGGAGCCCAGGCACTGGCCCATTTCCGGGGGTCAGGAAAGAAAGGCTGGAACCCGTGTGACACAAGCAGCTCTCCGCCCTGCAGAACCCTGGTGCCCCCTGAGTCACCACCCTGGGCGTCAAATCTAAAATTCCTCCTGAGCTCGGAGTGTGGCTCCATGGTTAGGATTCATTCAGAGATGAATATTGCAGACTCTGGTTATTAGAAAAGAAGACAGACAAGTTACTCCTTCAAACACGGGCTCATGGACGCTAACGCAAGTCTGGCTGGGTTCTAAGCAGCTTTTTTTTTTTTTTTAAGATAAAGAACTTTCTCCGGAATTTTTGATGAAATATACACTTGAATCACACACACACACACTCCCACACTGTGACAAGGAGACACTTTGCATACTGAGTTGAGACCTTGGTTCTGTAGGAGTGTACACCATTTCCATCGAAACAAAGAAACGGGCAGCTAGAAAACACTTTTCTTTTTTAAAACTCTTTGAAAGTCTCTTTGAAAGAAGAGAGGGACCTGCGCTCCACCTTATTCATTACAGTTAAAGGCTGCCATGGCGTTAACGAGCAGCCCGAGGGTGGGGCGAGTGTCTTGAACAGCGATATTCCGGGGGTGGCTGGCATCATCGCGGAGACACAGTGTGGGACTGCAGAGGGGAGGGGTTTTCCCAGGGAATAGGAAGTGATCGGAGAAAAAATTAAAGCAGTGTAACATTGCATCAGTTACTGCCAACGCCAGTCCTCACCTGGGTGAGTGAGCGGGTCCCTTCAGTAACGGCAGAGGCGTGCTGTGGCGTTCACATGTAACGGCCAACTTCAGGGGGGTCAAATAAGAACACAAAAGCATGTGCCCGCTCATCTGGCCAGAGCGGGGAAGGATAAGCAGGTCTCTTTAAATAAGCCACCTCCTTCATTTACATCATCTACGAAACGCTGGTCGCCAGGAAGTAAATGAATTCAAGAAGGCCGCCCTGGGAGTTTATCTCGGCAATGGGAAATGCTATCTGCCAGGAGACGAGGAAAATTAGAGGCACAATCAGGGAAAAGGAATAAAGTAGAAAGGACTTCTATAATTACAGTGCGATCACCTTCACACACACACATACACACACACACACACACAGGACTAGACGGGGCGGGGAAGCACATACAGAAACTGCATCCATCATTGTGTGGACGAGAGCTCCTGGCATAGAACGCTAGACAGAGCTATTTGCTGGGGAAAATGTCGGTTTATTCGCACGCTAACCAGCACCACCTTCTGCTTCCACCCCCTGGAGCAGGCCAGTGTGGGGCTTGGGATTGCCACTCATTCAAGCCTCTTGCCCCGTCATTGCAGAAGGAAGGCCCAGCTTCTCCAGACACCTCCCAAGGGGGGCGCCACCTTTGCCTTTTCAGTAAGGAGACTCGTGTGAAGAAACCTGACTCTGTGTCCAGAAGGAGGGGTGGGGGTGGCGGGACCCCTGCTCCCGTGAGACGGGGCGGTCCCCGTGGCACAGCTGCTTCCCACGCTGGCCGCTGGCGGAGTGAGTTCGCCGCCTAGAGGCCGCATGCCCCAGGCAAACGCACCGGTGCGCCTGGCAAAGAAACAAAGGTGACGGTGTCTGACGGGAGGAACAAAGACCCGATGACATGGAGTGGACGGCTTTGACCAGGAGGTCTGCCTGGAGAGGGAGAGGCCGGGGAGCAGGGCGCACCCGCAGTCCCAACCGCTCGCCCGGGGGGGACAAGCACCAACCCGGAGCGTTTGCTCTGAGGATGCGGCCGTGGATTCCCACCTCTCCTCTGTGCTCGGCTCGGCCTCCGAGCTTCCTCTGCCACTCCCCACCTCCCTGTTTTAGACAGTGTTCTGCTTGAACTCGCCGTTGGCGTGTGTCAATTCTGACACATCAAGAGGTGGCATGTGGGCACAGAACGAGGAAACAAAATACTCAGTATTCTCCGCCTGCCCCTTCCTTGGGCAAATAACGTTATCTCTGGGCGACTGTTTCTGAATTGTGTGTGCTTACCTTAGCCTAAACATGTGTGAGGAACAATAAAACACACTATCAAAAATAAAAAACGGCCCCTGTTTTCCCCTTAAACACAAACAAGACTGGGTAGGGAGAAAAGCCGTGTAAGAAACCGCACTGGCATTTATTTTCCCAATTAGCAAATATTATTGATTTCAGAGAGGAAGAGAGAGGGAAAGAGAGAGAGAAACATCAATGATGAGAGAAAATCACGATCGGCTGCCTCCTGCACGCCCCCTACTGGGGATGGAGCCTGAAACCCAGCATGTGCCCTGACCGGGAATCAAACTTCACAGTTGATAGGTGGATGCTCAACCACTGAGCCACAGTGGCCAGGCAAGAAATACTATTCTCCAGACTTATTAATTTCATAATAAAAATTATAGAAGTTAAAGCTTGACAAAACTTTTTTGGTTAGTGAGGGATATGCGAAGGTTAAAGAGAAAAAAGTTAATGAAAATAAAAGATTTTGAGAAACCGTTTTTATATGAAGCTGGTCTGAAGAACTTAACTGCTAAAAGGGAAATAGTTACAGAAAACAATAGTTACAGAAGCATTAGATGTGGTGCAGACCATGATCTTCCTGATGTCTCTACTAAAATAATGGCCTGCCGTTAGGAAACTTCAAACACAGCTCGTGAGCGATAGACCGTTGATTTCTAAAGTTAATGAAACTCACCTCTTCATCCCTATTTTTAGACCAAAATGAACTTGGATTTAAATTTCAACGCGGACACGTATTCAGATCCTCAATGCTGTGGTTTTATTCTGAATAATTGCCTTTTATTTTCAATGCCTATTGTGTCTTTACTGTACCTCGTGTCACAATTTAATCTCTCTTTAAACTTAATTTAATGCCCAATTTAATCTCAATGTGACAGCTAATAATTAAGAGAACTCATGTTGTGTAGCTTAATTTTCAGTTGCACGGGTCACGTATCTATGTCATGCGTGATGTTGTTTCATACCATGCAATTTCATGAACCGCAACACTTGATATGTTTATTTAGGAAGAACAGAAAACCAAGCCCCACCTTCTGAGAGCCAAAACACAGGTTTCCGTGGTGCTGTGTGAGCAGCAAACGGTTTTACACGCTACAGAGGCCTGCTGTTGTTATGTGTACTTCACCATCACACAGGGACACAGCTGTAGGTTACGTGTACTTCACATGCGCAAATCTGAACACTCGGTGCACAGATCTGAAATGACCTTTAATCGTGGTCATTACTCGGAGGAAGAACTGTGTCAGTGGCCCTCAGCCTTCTTCCTCTCCTCATGGTCAGTGAAGCCTATCAGAGGAGTTCTGGGAAGCCCGCTTCACAGCCTAAGGTGGCTCTGCTCCGATTTCATGGCACTGGCAGTTAGGTTCACTCTCCACGGCCTGCAAACCTTCTGCGCAGCCCCTGGAACTTCTGAAACATGTGGTGCGCCAGCACGGCCAAGGGTGAACCTGAAGGAGTGAGTGTGTGTGTGTGTGTGTGTGTGTGTGTGTGAGGGGTGGGGAGAGGGAGTGGCAGTGAAGGATTAAAGAGGAGAGACAAGAGAATAAAGCTGGGTCTAGGTGGGACGCTGCCCTCTGATTAGAGAGACAGCACCACAGCCTGCAAGCCGAGTCTTTATTTTATAGCCAGATCCCAAGGCAAGTAAAGGCATGGTCGAGATGTTTACAATGTTCTCATGGGTTTCCAATCTACTCAGTCACAGGCACCTGATCCAGCTTTGTGTACTTGCTGCGCCTCCCGCAGCTCACATCACTCAGCCACCTGGGAGCCGCTCTCCACAGAAACACAGCTTGGAAATTATACTCTCGCGCCCTGCATTCCTATCGGATCTGTGGATACATTTCATCCCCACAGCATTGTTCGATGTCATTCCATTTTACAGAGGAGAAAATGGGGGCACAGATCAACCCCCTTCCCACTGCTACTTAGCCGTTGGCTAAGTAGACGCAGGATGTGAGCTCAAACCTGCTGACTCATATTTTTCTCCATCATTTCATGCTGTGTGTGACAGCAGAGAGCATTCTCCAAGTCCCATCCAAGGGAGCTGATATAAGGCATGAGTGACTCTTAAAAAAAAAAGTTTTTATTTCAGACAGAGGAAGGGAGCGGGAGAGAGAGCTAGCAACATCAATGATGAGAGAGAATCATTGATTGTCTGCCTTCTGCACACCCCCTACTGGGGATCAGGTCTGCAAACTGGGCATGTGCCCTGACCAGGAATTGAACCCTCGACCCTTCTGGTGCATGGGCCAGCACTCTAACCACTGAGCAGCACTGGCCAGGGCTGAACCTATTTTTAAATGAAGTGATTTGAAAGATAGGCAGGAAATTTAGTGTTAAGGTTAATTATATCTCCTTTTTTTCCCTTTATAATCTCTTGGGCTTACCCTTTATTTCTTAACTATTTTCTTCTTCTATATTTATTTTTTTTCCACTTAAAGCTAATAACAGAACAAAATGGAAGTGGAAATATTAAAAAGAAAATAATTATCAGTATTACCCCTTAGAATTTTGCTTTATGAAAATATTTTTAAAGCTATTACTCACGTTGACGTTTTAGCATTCATTAATGTATGCATTTTCTGCAAAATCAGCAAACTCCACAGTCCCAGTTTGGCTGTTATACACACAAATTAATGAATGTACTCTAATGAATTTGATTAATATGCGGCAGTTTAAGATCCATTTTGCATTATTAGCGCAGAAATGTTCCTCATTGAATGCTGCTGAATCAGAATGCTGTGTTTGCTGGGAAGTCTCTCTCTCTCTCTTTCTCTCTCACACACACACACACACACTCTCCACAATGTACAGCAGAGACTTTCATAATTATCATAATTTACTCATTAAGAAATTAGCAGACTGCCGCAACCCTAAAAGATTCTCCAGACGTGGAATCTCCCCTCTTTGGCCTGCACTTAAGCATACACGCGCTCAACAGAAACCCTGCTTCTGCATTTTATTAGCGAATTTTGCAAACGACCCACAGCCAGGCGCTGTATACATCAGTGGCTGTGCTTGCGCACTTGTGCCGGGGCTCTCGGCGTGCACACGTTCGCGCTCGGAGCCGCACGGAGCGATTCCAAAACCCTGAGACGAAAGGAACGTGAAGTTGAAGTACCTTTACAACGGAGTGATTTATACATGAAGGTATTTACTTTAAAACAGGATTAAGAAGGCTGTCCTCCTGGAAGCGGCCTCTCCTGGTAGAAGTCGCTCGGATGGAAAATGTCATCTATTTAAAACAGATTGTTCTGCCTGGACCGCTCGCACACATCTCCCTGAGACCCGGGCGGGTCAGACGGTTCAGTCCACTGCTCGATGCTGCGCGCGTGGCCGGTGGGTTCAGGGCTGCAATGGGGGAGGCGGCTGGCCGCTGAGGCGTTGGCTCAGTGGGGAATGTTCATGCTCACACGCACTTCTTCTCTTCTTGCCTCCCCATGGCCCGCTCAGCAGCCCTTTCTCTACATGCGGATTTCTGTTTGTTTCTGTCCTAGGAATTCTTAGCCAAATTTGAGCAACAACACATTTTAGATCAAAGCCCAAGTAAGGACAAGGTGGGGAAGCCCATTTCTCAGAGGTAACGGGCTGCTCGGGCATGGCCGGGGGAGGGCGAGCACGTTTTCAATTACCTTCCCCGGAGAACACTCCCCCACACCCCCCATCACATGCGGTGGCATCTGTGCCACCACAGTGGCCCTAGCGACAGGGAGGACCGGCCTCAACGGAGCCACCTGGTCAAATGCCCTAAGCCTGCGGTCAGCAAACTGCGGCTCACGAGCCACATGCGGCTCTTTGGCCCCTTGAGTGTGGCTCTTGCACAAAATACCATGGCCTGGGCGAATCTATGTTGAAGAAGTGGCGTTAGAAGGAGTTTACGTTTTAAAAATGTGGCTCTCAAAACAAATCTCAGTCGTTGTGCTGTTGGTATTTGGTTCTGCTGACGAATGAGTTTGCCGACCACGGTCTAGGGGAACCTACCTCGCCCTTCCTAGCTTCTGGAGGTGTCTGCAGCCCTTGGTTCATGGCCCCATCCCTGCATTGCAGCACACCGGGCTCCTCTGAGGCCTCCTCTGCCTCAGTTAAGGCTCTATCTGCTGCACCTGCAGCTCGCCTCTTCCAAGGAACGGAGCACAGCCACAGGTCCAAAGATGGGGACATCCTGGTGCACACCATTGCCAATGCCACGGCACCTGTGCTCCTGTAGCCCGAGAAACCCCGGACGGCACGCATAGGATTTGCACTTGCAGCTCCTCACGTGCCACTGGAGATCCTAAGCTGAGACTGAGACCGCACCCTTTATCTTCCTTTAAGATCACGACGTGAGCGCACGCAGAGAACAGCAAACTCCCATCAATTTCAATGCCAAGCAGTGGTTTCTGTCAGAAATGTTACATGCTGCTTGTTTTCTTTAAAATCAAGTTTTCAAAAACAATAGATGTGGCCACAGAGGACGATGCATCAATGACAACAATTGTTGACGCAAAAGATAATTTTTTAATGAAGAGACAGAAAAAAGTCGGAAGAGAATGCATTAATGATCTACCTGGAAAATGGCTTAGGGCAGGGGTCGGCAAACTCATAAGTGCACAGGAGACAGATCCTCACCGCCCCCTTTGTGTGTGCTCGGGGCCCTGTGCCCCTCTGGCCTGTGCACGCTTTCTGCCTCCTGGTTCTGTCTGGCCCAGCAGCCTGGTTAGGTCATTTTTTTATTTATTTATTTATTTTAGCACAGCCATACTTTTATTATTATTTTAATATATATTTTTTACTGATTTCAGAGAGAAAGGGAGAGGAAGAGGTAGAAACATCCATGCTGAAAGAGAATCACTGATGGGCTGCCTCCTGCACACACCCCCCCGGGGATCCAGCCTGCCCCCCAGGCCTGTGTCCTGACGGGGAAATGAACTTGGGGCCCTTTGTCCGCAGGCTGACACTATCCACTGAGCCACATCAGCGAGGGCGCCCAGCCATGTTCTTAAGTTGATGATATATATGTGGCATCTGTTCGCTGTGGATCCATGGAGATGCTGCTGCATGTCCTGTGGCTCTGTGTTGGGAGGGTGGGGAGGGAGAGGAGAGGCTCTAGCCCCGCCATCTGTGGGCGGCGTGATCAACGCGCACAGAACACCGCGTCCTGGGTTTCCGCCGCGTTTAGCCGGAAAGCAAACACAGTGAGCGGCTGGATGTCTCCATGGGACTCGCTCTCTGCTCTCCCCGCTTTCTTCGACACATGGCGCCCTCCGGCAGAGGCTCAGCTGTCGGAAATGGGAAGAGAAACTGGCATCGTCCTGTGCCGGGCGGTGGTGGTTCCAGAAACTCACCGGAAACCTTGCATTCCGGGAAGCCGGCTCCGAGGCTCCGCTTCTCCTGTAGCCCGTCCGTCCGTCCGTCCAGAAACCCGCCAGGCCTTCCTCGGGCGAGGGCTGGGGTCAGAGCAGAGAGAAGCAGAACTCCAGCTTCCGTTACAAAGTGGCTTGGCCCAGCTGGTGTGGCTCAGTGGTTAGCATCGGCCTGGGAACCGGGTCATCACAGTTTGACTCCCGATGGGGCACAGCCCCGGGTTGCGGGCTTGGTCCTCAGCAGGTGGGAGGGGGCCTGAAGGAGGCAGCTGAACAATGATTCCCTCTCATCATTGATGCTCCTCCCTCTCCCTCTCTCTTTGAAATCAATAAAAATACATATTTAAAAAAAAAAAAAAAAAAGAGGTGGCGAGAGGGAGCGGGTCAGGCTGGGCTGGAGGAGCGGAGACAGCTGTGCGCAGTCAGCGCCGGAAGCGCCCATTAAGCCGCTTTCTGCTGGGAACGATTCCCCCGCACATCTCGGTCCAGCAAGTCGCTGAAGCCCTATCGGGGCGATGATGCCCACTGAGTTATAAGTTCTAAGAAATGATACTTGAGATAAAGGCTTTGCAGGCGAATTAAAATAGTAATCATTTCAGTTAATGTAATGATCTCTCTCTCTCTCTTTTAATCCCTGAATATCACTCAGCCAAAATTACATATTTGGGGGGAAATGAGCTACTGAAGAGGACTTCCTGATTGTGTGTGATGTGCCTGCGGGCATCTTGCGGGTGCAGTGCCGATGCCTGCGCACACGGGAAGGCGCCCCTGATGGTGATGGTACTGGGTGATAGGACGGCAGTGTCCTCACACACAGGCCTCCCGCAGAGCGGTCCCCAGGCAAAGGAAGCCCCCGTGCCCTACGGCGTCTTCTGTGAGCGCTGTCCCTGGCTGCACCCCGAGATCTCATTTCGCCGTGTGCAGGCTTCGCTGGAAGCCCCCCCCAAGCCCCTAACATCTCCTGAAAAGCCAATTGAGTCCCTTGCTTTCTTTGTTCATTCATGCCAGCGTGGTATTCTCTCAGCCAGCTCATGTGGGCTCACCACGTCTCACTGACAGGCTGGCCATGCCCCTAAGCCATGTCTTTCTTTCTTTTTTAATGTATTGTTTTTTAAAAAATTTACATATATATTTTATTGATCTTAGAGAGAGGCGAAGAGGGAGAGATAGAAACATCAATGATAAGAGACAATCATTGATCGGTTGCTCCTGCACCGCCCCTGTTAGAGATTGAGCCCCAACCCGGGCCTGTGCCCTGACCAGGAATTGAACCCTGACCTCCTGGTTCATGGGTTGACGCTCAGCCACTGAGCCACACTGGCCGGGCCCAACGCCATTTCCTCTGGAGATGAAAGGGGAATTGTTTAAACCGAGCACAAACCCTTTAACTCTTTACAAAGAGAAATAACTGGTTTTTTTTAATTCACATTGTTGAGCTACAAGTTGTTGTCTAGCGGCGAGGGCATTGCGTTTGCACGGCTCCGGGGCCACCGGAACGGCATTGACCCAACACCGACCCCTCAGTCCAACGCAGGCGGGTTTGTGTTGTTGCTTTTTAATGCTTAGGCAGGGCTCACAGACAGGCTGGCAAAAGTCTGGATAGAAGCAGGTCTCACCGGCCGTGGCTCATTTGGTTGCACGGCATCTGGTGCGCCAAAAGGTGTGAATCCTGGTCAGGACACATGCCCCGGTTGCAGGTTTGATGCCCCGTCAGGGTGCTGTGTGGGAGGCAGCCAGTGACCGATGCTTCTGTCTTAAATGGGTGTTTTTCTCTCTCTAGAGAAATCAACAAAAACATTAAAAAAAGAAAGAAAAAAAAAGAAAGAAAAAAGCAGGACTCGGGGGGCCCTTTCTGCCCACCCCACGTTCTGTGGCTCTTCGCTTGCCCTGGCTGGCGCGGCCAGGCCTGACCCCTGGACGTGCCCATTCTGGTCTCTCTGGGATAGAGTCTGCACGCCTGTCCGGCCTCTCCCCACCCCCGAGCTCAGGCCGGTGCTCCTCCACCAACGAGGCTGCTCCCTCCCGCCCTCCGCTCCCCTTCGCGGGCTGTGCGTACCGGGTGGCTGGGACAGCGAGTCCTCTGTCATCCTGGTGGCTCCTGGGGTGGCCACAGCTCCCAGGCAGGCTTCCTGCAGGGAGTCCGGCTCCCGGGGAGTCTGCCTCCCACCCAGGCCTGCGGCCTGTGGCCTGGTCCCCGCACCCACGGGGCCAGCGTCATGCGGGCTTTACCAGGGGTCCCCGCTCTGCCAAGCACAGCTGCGGCGCCAGCCTGCCATCTGGCCCGGCCTCGCGGGCGTGGGCTTAACGCCCTGAGGAGAGCCGGTGGGAGAGCAGAGAGGAATGGCCTTGTTTTCCTGGCCCCGGCTCAGCCTCCCCAACTACTTCCAGACCCTGGGAGAGGGACTCGCTGCTCAGGGTCAGCTCCGGCTCCCTCTTTCCCCTCCTCCCACCTCCATGTCCACACCCACCCCCACGTCAGGGCCGGTGTGGCCAGCAGACCTCGCCTCGCACAGGGCAAGCCAGGGGCCTGCGGTCTGGCGCAGAGAGGGCCCAGGACGCGGACGCCATTACACTTCATTCCAGTCCATGTCTTTTCACTGGGCTCCTCCTCTGGTTCTGGCTCTGCCCTCTGGAGCCAGCCAGCGGCACAGAACCACCCTCAGCTCTCCCGCCGCCTGCACCCCGACGTTAGAAATGGCCATCAATCCACCTCTTTTCCCTTCGCCCTTGGAGTCTGCTCCCCCCTCTTCTCCGAGGCCCGGGGTTTTCTCCAGCCCCATCCCTGGGTTCTGCACACGCGGGCTCCGTGGGTCTACGCTCCACCACGGAGACGCAGAGACCGGCACGCGCGATGTTTCTTAAACAGAATTCAGCCCCCGAGGCCGGCGTGGTCCCAGGAGGAAGTGCTGTGGTCCAGGTGCGGGAGACCATCGTGCGGAGCGGTCACCACGGCCACAGGCGAGCTGGGAGCCCCTCTGCGCGCTTCCTCTCTTGGCCCCTGCCCAGCACTCTCTGCGAGAGGCGGAGTGGGTGGCAGGAGGGTGGGTTGGGACCAGCAGGATGGCTGTGTCCGCAGGTGATGAGGGACACACTCCATGCCCAGCAGCCCCCAGAGGCAGGGACCTCCATGCCCTGCGGTGCAGGCCCGGCTGCCGGGCATGGCCTGAAGTCTGAGCGCCAGGCCTTCTGGGCGCCTCGATGGTGCTGCACCAGGCTGGGGGCTGAAGGAGGAGAGGGGGGAAGCGGCTCAGGGTTCTTAGGACAACCACGCGGCTCCCACTGATCTCCGGGCCTGCCGTGATCAGCAGCCGGCTCCATGCTCACACGAGTGTCCCTGTCCATCTCTTTCTTTAAAAAAAATTTTTGAAAAAAATATATTTTATTGATTCTTCATAGAGAGGAAGAGAGAGATAGAGAGCTAGAAACATCGATGAGAGAGAATCATCGATCAGCTGCCTCTTGCACACCCCCACTGGGGATGTGCCCACAACCAAGGCACATGCCCTTGACTAGAATCGAACCTGGGACCCCTCAGTCCGCAGGCCGACGCTCTATCCACTGAGCCAAACCGGTTTCGGCAACCTCTTTTTTATCCTCCAAGTCCACACAAACTCTGAGACCCGTAGGCTGTCCTGCCAATATTTTGTATCCCTTTCCTGCAAAAGCCATTGTTTAGGTTCTGGATTGTGTGTGTGTGTGTGTGTGTGTGTGAGAGAGAGAGAGAGAGAGAGAGAGAGAGAGAGAGAGGGAGAGAGAGAGAACTAGCTCTCAGCTGCAAAAGAAGATCCAAAACCCTTTTCTGGTTCCAGTTTGCCCTCTCAGCCGTTCTCCTGTGAGCGGGAGGAGGGGCGCTGGTGAGGGTCCAAAGCCAGGCTGAGGGAGAGGTCAGGGACCCGTGACCACCACAAGCCAGACCTCCAGGAGCGCCCCCACCTGAAGGAGCGCCCAGTGTGCTGGGCACAGTCGCCCTGACAAACAGGCCCTCAGGGGCCACGCGTGACGGATGCTGTTCGGTGGACACATCGTGGCCCAGGTGGGGCTGCAGGAGCGCCAGGCTGAGCCCAGGGGTGGCTGCGGCAGCCTCCCCCCTCCCCCCATTTCCGTCTCCATTAGCAAGGGCGTCTCTTTCCCTCCAAAGCTTTGGGGGTGTATCCGAACTTCTCACACCCCATCCTGAGCTGATCCCCATGGTGAACACTTTTTTTTCTTTTTATTTATATTTTTATTGATTTCAGAAAGAGGAGGGGAGCGGGAGAGAGAGAATCATGGATGGGCTGCCTCCTGCACGCCCCACACTGGAGAGGGCCTGTGCCCTGACCGGAAATCGAACCCTGACCGCCTAGTTCATAGGTTGATGTTCAACCACTGAGCCACGCTGGCCGGGTTGAGTTTGACTTTAAATAAAATCAACCCACTTGGAGGAGGGGAGGTTCTGGGATGAATTGCATGTTATTTATTTCCAAATAAAACAACAAATCATCCGTCAGTCAGGCTCTGAAAGAACAAAAGGACGGACGCTCTCCGCATTTCCAGTTTTGCGATTCTTAGCGCTCACCAACCTTACGTGGCGGCACGGTGTGTGCAGAGTGAAGTCTGGGCGGCGTTTGGGTCTCTGCCCCCGAGCACGTACGCTCTCAGCCGGGAAGAGGGTGGGACTGGGCACCAGCGAGGGGCGCCGCGGCGGGTCCACGCCTGCGCCGGATGACAAGTCATCGCTGATCCATCTCCGCCGACACCTGCTCTGAGTGCCCATCTCGTTTCCATGGGAACCGGGGCACGGCATCCTTGTCCAGTACTTTCGGAGCCTCATTAGCCGGGGCCGCAGGACGGCAGCCGCAGCCGGCTTCACGGGGCCCAGGTGACTGCGGAGAGGGACAGATGGCGGGACACGTGAATATTGCCCCAGTGCTGAGTGCACACACACTTCCTGAGGGGTGCGAACCCACAATGGTGATTTGATTGACGGAGACCGTTTCAGCCCAGTAATGACTGCGGAGGGGCGGGTGTGTTAGGAGACGTCACCGCCCGGCCTCTCCGGGCAGCCAGGCCTCGTGGGGGACAGGGCTGGCCCTGACCTGGGTCCAGATGAGGACCACGAACTGTCCTCCTCCCGTCGTCGTATTATCTGCTAATTCGGGGAAACGGGAAGGCCAGACGTTCCTCGGTGCCACGGGCCCGACAGGAGTGGCTCAGCGGGTGAGCGTCAGCCTAGGAACCAGGAGGTCCCGGTCCAATTTCCGGGCAGGGCCCAGGCCCAGGTGTGGGCTCAGTCTCCTGTGTGGGGCGTGCAGGAGGCAGCCGATTTATGATTCACATCATTTATGTTTCTCTCTCTCCTCTCTTCCTTCCTCTCTGAAATCAATAAAAATATATTTAAATGAATAGAGTCAAACTCATCTCAGGGGGAATTCTTTTTGTTTTGTTTTAGTGAACTGAATAGGATGCCCTGTGTTTCTGGCTACACTCACTATTTCTGGGGTCAGAAGCTGGTTTCCATTCCAGCCCAGCGGTAGGCTCATCAGTCCGCAAAGCCAAACATCAATAGCACGACGACTGAAATCTCTTCGGAGAGCCAAACTTTTTAAACTTAAACTTCTAACGCCACTTCTTCAAAACAGACTCACCCAGGCCGTGGTATTTTGTGGAAGAGCCGCACTCAAGGGGCGGAAGAGCCGCATGTGACTCGCGAGCCGCAGTTCGCCGACCGCGGTTTTAGAAGATGCTCACACAGGGAGGCCAGGTAACTCATACACTTTCATGTTAGCTCCACGGGTGACTTCTCGATGCCCTCTCACTTGTAAAGAACAGAAAACCTGAGGATAAGGTAATTGTCTATCATTCAGCCTATGTGTGAGGGCGAGTTTTCAGGTGAGCAGGGGATGGGAATGAGCCATCTAAACGGAAATGTTCCTGGGGAACTGGGAGAAGACCTGCCCTCCTTCCTCAGAAAGTTCCAGTTTGGCCCCAGAAACTTGAGGCAGAATGACCTTGGGCAGCTATGAATCTCCCTGAGGTTTGAAAAACGGAGGCATCTTTAGCTGTTGACTTTATCTCCTTCAGGTTGTTCTCCATGCTTGCACCAGGTCAAATGGAATTCATTAGCTAATTAGCTCAGGAAAAAGAAGGCGGCATAGATGCTATTTCATGTAGAAAAAGAGCAAAGTGTTCAGTTTTTCTGCTTTTTGGCTGAACTGACAGATATTCTTTGTTCTCCAGGAATGTGATGATTTAGGCCAAAATTCTGCTTCCTGAATAACTCAGATAATTGCCTCCACCCCAAGCTTTGCTGAAGTTGGAGAGATTTGACTTCAAAAGGCAGGTGATCAAATTAAAATCATGTTTTGACAGACCTTAGTTTAAGCTCTTTTGAGGGGAAAAACAAAACAAAAACCAGAGCACTGTTTCCTGCTTCATTAAACATCTCCAGGCGTTTCGCAAACACGGACGAATGACATCAACGCTAACTGGTATTTGCTGGTGCCCTGTGGGAACGCTCTTTGGAAACGGAGGGGGATGTGTTTGATACACTGGACTCTGTTCCGTAAGACCCATCACTTAGACGTGTTTGTCGAGCAGATGTTAGTGTAGACGCTTGAGGAGTCAGCACCTCCATCCCCGCCTCGGGAGCTGCGTGCCCAAAGCCGGCTGTTCCCCCAGCCCCGTAGCTGCCATCAGGCGAGTCCGAGGGCTCCAGGCATGCCCCCATTGCTTGGTCTTACGCACACGGGAGCCTCGAATGTGCAGGGAGAGAAATGAAGGGAAGGACAGCGGTGCTGTCCTCGGAGAAGGAGAACTCCATTGTGAAACCTCAGAGACCGGGAGTCACTTCCCAGGCACTGTCTCAGGCCGGTGGGGAGCGGGACTGGCTCAGAACTGCGGTGTGAGCATGGCGTTTGCCGGGAGGCGGGGGCCGGTTCCTCCGGAGCCATCTGGAGGCCTTGTCCCGGTCACCGAGGGCAGGTTTGCAGCCCGAGGTGGGCATGGGCCTCGGTAACCACAGAGCTGTCCGCAGTCAGACAGGGCAATGCACAGGGAGCCACTGTCCGTCATGCCCCCTGGCATGGCCCCACCTGGCATGGACCCACCTCTGCACCATCTCCCTGCCTGGCCCTGGCTGCTCCCGGGCGATGTCCCCTCCGGGCCGGTTGGAGCCGCCCTTGGTGCTGCCCGACCTCTGCTGGGCCCTGACACTGCCCCGAAGCCATGGCCCGCTCTGGCGGCTCCTTCTCCAGGCTCAGCCAGGGCCACTGAGCAGCTCAGTCCCTCCTCCAATGTCTGCCCAGCTCTTCCGAGGGGGCGCCTTCCCTGCCATGGGGACCTTGCCGGTGGGCGGGGCTTCCTGAGTAAGGAGCTCTGTGGCCTCAGCGCTCTGGCACCTGCCGAATGCCCCCAGGTCTCCTGGCTCCATCCGACCTTGGCCGGCCAAGGGCACAGGTGCGGATTCCTGGAGAGTTCCTCCCTCCGAATGTCAGCCTGTGCCCCTCGCAGCTTGTGTTTGCGTGACGGGCTTTCTCCACGCAAGTGCCCACCTGGTTCAGTCTTCTCTCAGTGTCATGGTCATAGGCTGTGTTCCTCTTTCGTTTGTGTGTGTGTGTGTGTGTTTACTCAATTTTCTCATAAGAAAAAATAAATTCTCATTATAGACAGCTAAGAAAGAAGAGAAACATGTGAAGAACTCAGGGGAACCGCCCACAATCTTGCTACCTAGAGACAGCTGTGATTATGGTGTTGCCGTATTTCTTAACCGCATTTATACATGTGTCCTTTGGTAGAAACGTACTGTTAAAAACACAGCTTGGAGTACTCTCCACTGTCATTAAACTTCTTAGGCAACATTTAAAAACACGATGAGACCTGGCATTATTTGATTATGCGATACCTTACATTTCCATCATGTCTGACATTTGGATTGCTCCAATTTTATGTTAACGCGAATAGAGCTGAAATGTGTATGAGGTGTTGCCCACATTTGGGGTTATTTGCTTAGAGTAGATTCCTCAAAGGGGGATTACCGGGTCGGGAGAATGAACATTTTAAGGGTCCTAATTAGATACATAGTAACAAAGTGCTTTCTAGAACGTTCTCCTCAGTGGACTCCCACTCTTAAGGCTCTGCAGGGCTTCCCACAGTCCAGCCCCACGCTGCTGCAGAACAAACCATCCCCGAACTGAGCGTGACCGCCATTTCACCATCTCTCACAATTCTGGGGTCAGGAGGGAAGGTGGGGCTTAGCCGGCCGGTTCTTCCGCCCACCTGGCATTGACGGGGGATGCTTGGAGGTGCTACGCTGGCTGCCGCCCTGGTCTGCAGATCCATGGTGGCATCCTGGCACGTCCCGCCCCCTGGCAGGTGGCTGGGGGGCGGGGCTGTCAGTCCTGTCTCAGGGTCTCTTCACCAGGTCTCCCCCACGGGTAGCCAGGGGCCTCAGAGGCTGGCTCAGGATGCCACCAGGGAGCCCACATTCCCAGAGACAGGAAGTGGGAGCTGCCAGTCTTTAGGATACCGCATCACGTCTGCCAGAGTGTGTTGTCAAAGCAGTCACGGTGCCCGGCCAGGTTCAAGGGCAGGGGACCAAGGTGCTATTTCTCAGTGGGAGGAAGGCCAGAGCGGTCACCTCTAATCCCCCAGCCAAGCATGGAGTCCTCCTGTAAGAAATACTTATCGACTTGTCAATTTGTTCTTTGGAAAGCGAAGAAACAGCAAATCAGTATTGCTTTCATGTCAATGTGTTCCTTCGGAAGGACCTGAACCATTGTCATCCGTTTACAGCACCTGAATGTTCCCTCTGGTGACTGGTGTGGTCCTGCCCCGGGCCTCTCCTCCTCTCTCTGACAACGTGGGGTGTGGGGAGGTTGTTTAAACTCCCCGAGTCTCCGTCTTCCTCTGTGGAGCAGGGCCATAATGTTATGCATCTGAGAACCCGCAGGAGCTGTGAGGCTTAAATGAGGAGAACGTGCAGTGCGGTTTGACACGTGCCTGGCCCGCAGTAAACACGCCGTGGCCGTGGCTGTGGCCGTGGCTGACGTGCTGTTTGCGGGGAGGGGGCTCCCGTCCCCGGCGCCCAGCCTGCGGCGAGGATGCGGCTCCTGGGCTGCGGGGGGCACGGAGTGACGCCAGGCGAAGGCGAAGCCAGGCACCCTCTGTGCCCTGCCCGATGCCAGCTGCCAGCCCCAGTTCCCTGGCACCGCTACCCAAGGGCGGGGAGCTGCCGGCTTGCGCATGGGCGCGGTGCCATCCTGGGAGGGGAATGCGAGCAGCAGCCAGGGGAACATGTATGTGTCCTGCCGCGCGTGTTAAACAAACCGTTCGCAGCCGGAGCCCGAACACCTGCCCATCCGGCCTGCGGGCCGGTGACAGAGCCGGCCGCCCAGCCCGCCCCGGGAGGGACCTCCAATCTTTTTTATTATTTTTTTTTTTTTTAAAGAAGCAGCACAGCACACCCGGCACCTGCAGAGCCATTGATTAAGCCCCTCCTATCAGACGGAGATAAATTATTCCCTGGGAGCCAGGCCACACTCCGAGGCCTGAGGGAGCGCATGCATTTGCTGAGCCGGAGGGGAGCTCACAGTGTCCTCTCTCTCCCCCTCCCACCCTGGGTTTAAAAGGATCTTCACCCCTAGCCTATATTAATTCTTTTTTAAAAATATATATTTTTATTATTTATAGAGAGGAAGGGAGAGGGATAGAGTTAGAAACATCGACGAGAAACATCGATCAGATGAGAAACATCTCCCCTGAAACATCACATATGCGCCTCCCGCACGCCCCCCACTGGGAATGTACCTGCAACCAAGGTACATGCCCTTGACCGGGATTGAACCTGAGACCCTTCAGTCTGCAGGCCGACGCTCTATCCACTGAGCCACACCGGTCAGGGCCTATTTTTATTCTTTAACGGCTTTGAGAGGGCTCACTCAGTATGATTTTCCCATTTCACAGAGTAGAAAACTGAGGTGCCCTTGAGTTGGACTTGCCAAGGTCATGGTGCGGAGCCCTGGTCTCCCCGCTCTGAGCCAATCCCATGGACCCGCCGTGTCCACATGGAGCAGGCGCCCGCTGGGCAGCCTCCAGGCCTCACGTCCCCGCCCGCCCAGGGGAGTCCGGAAACAGCATGTGTGACGTCGGTTTCTCCCCTGAAGAAGCTCTGAGAGGCCCATCCTTCATCTCTCTCGGTCTGGAAGGTCCCCGAGTCCCTCTAGCCGCAGACAGTCTCCACAGGCGCCCCGGTGCAGGGAGGGGCCGGGGGGACACAGGCCAGGGAGCTGCGTGTCCCTGAGCCTCAGGCGTGGGGAGCCCTGGTTTCTATTTTTATTGATAAACTAGGTGCCATTGTTTCTAGAAAGCATTCTTTGGCACAAAATAACCATTGAAGGCTATGCTGGGGGACGCATGGCCAGGACATGTTAGGAGGACAGGATGTCATGGCCTCGCTCCCCGCTGCCTCCAGCTCACAGGACCGGAAGTGTTTTTTCTCCGGGAAAACGAAGGCCAATGCCACCAAGAGCTGCCAGGGAAAGACACCACTTAACCCGCCTCAGGGGTGTTCACCGCGCCGCCTCGGTGGGAACCGGGGGAAGGGGGAGCCTCGCAGAGCCTTTCTCAGAGGCCGCGGCGCCCCTTGGACGCTGGTGGGAAGGGGGGGGGGACGCAAATAAAAGAACATCTCCGAACCCACAGGAAGGAAAGATGGCGCCAGGGGGCTGGCGAGGCAGAGACGTACGAACAACGTCAGGATTCCCATCAGCTGATTCCGGTACCACCAGCTCCTCCCTCGCCGAGAACAGGAAGCAGGTGTTGGTGGAGCCCTGCCTGGTCAGGAGCCATCGAGTTACCGGGAGCGCCCACAGGAGTTCCGGGAGCCAGCCTTTCCCCTCGGGTGCAAACAAGGCAACGCGTGTGTCGCTCAGGTTGTTGGGTTGGTGGATCGGGGCGCCGTGCGCTCACTCACTCACAAACGTGTATGAAACGACTTTCAGGGACAGGTCACGGCGAGTGGCCAAGGACCCATAAACCCTCAGGAACCATGGTCGGCAAACCGCGGCTCACAAGCCACACGCAGCTCTCTGGCCCCTGGAGTGTGGCTCTCCCACAAAACACCACGGCCTGGGTGAGTCTGTTTTATAGGAGAAGTGGCGTTAGAAGAAGTTTAAGTTTAAAACTGTGGCTCTCCAAAGAACTGTCAATCGTTGTGCTGTTGAGACGTGGCTCTGTGGACTCATGAGTTTGCCGACCACGGCCCTAAAGGAAAGAGCCGGATCTGGACGAGAACTCCTGGATCCAGCACCTCTTCGCCACGATGGGGTCCACGCGCGGGTGAAACTCCGGGCTCGGGCCTCTGTGTGGGAGGAGCTTCTGGCGACGCTGGCACCGCCGATGGAGGGTTCTGTGAGCCATGACGACCTTGACAAAGGCAGTGGTCATGGTTTCTTTAAAAACACGTTTTTATTGATGTCAGAGAGTCAGGGAGAGGGGGTGAGAGATAGAAACATCCATGATGAGAGAGAATGAATCAGCTGCCTCCTGCACGCCCACACTGGGGGTCAAGCCTGCAACCTGGGGTGCGCCCTCACCGGGGATTGAACCGTGACCTCCTGGTTCCTAGGTGGACGCTCAACCACTGAGCCACACCGGCCAGGCTGTCACTATTTTTGTAAAGTTCCCCGGTGGCATGGGGAGACCATACATACTGCCCAAACGGCGCCCTCTCCCCATCACACCTGTCTCCTGCCCTCTGCCACCCTTCCGGGGTCCCGTCTGGTCAATAAGGTGGTGGGGTCAGGGGTGAAGGGGGGGGCCCAAGCCACAACACCTCATCGCTTGCAGAAAAGGGCAACTCTGACCGGACTGACACGGCCTCCCCCACCCGCGTGCTGGTCGGCGGGCGGGCCCTCGGCTGGCGGGCGGGCTGCTGGGCCGGGTGTGAATCCCGCTCCCACAGGCAGCAGGCGGCCAGCCGGGAGTGCAGGCTCTTTTCCTGCCTTCACTGCCTCGCCTGCTCGGGTCCCGGGAGCCGAAGCCAGACGCAGGGCCGGCCCACAGCCCGCGTGGAGGGGCCGACCCCGGGGTCCACAGAGGAAGGTAAATAAACGGCCCTTTGGTGATCCACCGCAGCGCCTGGCGGGGCCACGCCATAAACGCACGGAGCGCGGGGCTGAGGGGCACGTGGGGAGCGCAGCCTGCACGTCATACGTGTCGCTGATGTGTTCCAGACCCGCAGACACGCATATCGGTTCCCACCGTGGCCAGGTAAACTGCCTGGGCCTCGCTGGGCTTTCTGCTCAGACACACGCTGAGAGCCCTGTCCCGGGGGCTCCGTAAAGGCTAATGAATCAGTGCGGTGCCGGGGCCTCCGGAGGGAAGGTGTGAGCGCCGTGGAGGCCAGCTGGTTTGGGGCAGGGAGCGGGGAGGGGAAAGGGGGGAATCTCGTACCTGCGGTTGGAGATGACTCTCAGGGAGCATTTTGGTGAACAGAAGTGGGGGTTCTGGAGGCCTCTGCCCTTGCCCCCCGCCACGCCCCCAGGTGCCAGGCCGGTGCCCGGCTGCTTTCTGAGGATGTGCCCGGGTCCCCGCAGCTGTAGTGACTATAAATACGTTCACAAGCACCCGCCCATTCTGCATCCTGTTTCTGGAAAAGTGCAAACATTTTCCAAACGGAGGGGACAGGGCGGCGGGAAACGTGTTTGGAATCATGGCAGTGAGTCACGCGCTGGAGTGTCCGGGGAAGGTCCACTCCTGGGTGAGTGTGGACGTACGAAGAGGAGGTCAGAGGAGTCTGCAGGCACCGCTCATTGCCCTCTCTGCTGTTTTTATTCCCTGGTGCATTTTTCTGACGGGTGGGAGGTCACTGGGTCAGACCCTGTGAGAGCGGCAGGCACCCCGGGGCCAGGGAGCCCAGGCCCCGCCTTCCAGAGGGATTGCTGGCGCCTTCACAGCCACAGCAGCTCGGGTCCTGCCCTACGCCCTGTGGGAGGGAGTCCTGCCTGTCCTCGGAAGGCTGCTCAGAGCTCCGCCTCCAGGAAGCCTTCCTGGAATGCACATCGCCTGCTTCTGTGGCTCTCAGCCCTTCTCAGCACCTCCTCACAGTGGTCTCCCCAGCTACAGCCTCCCCGCCAGCACCCTGGCGGCCAGGAGGAAACTCCTGCTGGCCTCACACTGTCCATCCCAGAGCAGGCGTGGGCCCCACTCTGCATGACCACAGGGACACAGCTCCGCTCCTGTCAGGGCACAGGCCCGGGTGGGGGCTCAGTCTCCAGTAGGGGGCATGGAGGGGCAGTCGATCGATGATTCTCTCTCATCATTGCTCTTTCTCTCTCCCTCTCTCTTCCTCTCTGAAATAAAAAAGCATAATAATAATAATAATACGCCGGGAAAGTCCAGAGCAGGCCCGGGCTTTGAGCGCTCAGCAGGGAACATGACTGCGTCCGAGCTTCATCAGAGGGGCCTGCGCAGGAAAGCCCGCCTGCAGGCGTTTTGCACACGAAGTTGTCAAATCAGAAACACGTCACTCGCCCTCTCATTCGGATGCCGCCCTGGTTCCCCACAGGGAAGCTCCTGGAACACCCGGTGGGCAGCGCATGGGGGAGAGGCCGAGCGGCCGGCTGAGCAGACTCGGGGGGAACTGTCCCCGCTCAGGCCCCCGCCCTCCCAGGCCCCGGCTGACAGATCCCTGAAGGGTTCCTCAGAGCGTCTTCTGTTAACTGACAGCCTGTCTGCCACTGGGGGCCCTGTCAGCTCCGGACGGTGTGTGTGTGTGGGGGTGGGGGGGGGCTGTCTCTCTGGGCCAGCGGCAGCCGTCCCCTCGGGGAAGCGGAGCGTGCACAGGGGGCGCAGGGCCGGGCGCCGCGCCGGGGCTGTCACTCAGGCTGACATCTCCACGTCGGAGCGTCTTCTCAGAGTCTTCTCCGCCTGACCTGCGGGGGAAGGTCAGCAGTCCTCCATCCCCCCATCCCGGTGCCAATCATCCTCCCGGGGAAGTGAGGTGCAGAGAGGCCGCGGGCCGGGCACGGCCTCGCTCCGGCCCCTCTTTTCCCTGTCACTCTGCTCCCTCCGGGCGGAGGGAGGGGCTCGTCTCCCCCGAGGGTCCCACTGAGCGGCTCTTCCACTCTGCCTGCTCTCACCCGCCGCTGTGAGGGTTGATAAGGTCCTCGTGGCCTGCCCCAGCTGGGGTGGCTCGGCGGGTAGAGCCTGGGGACCAGGTTCCGTTGGTTTATTCCACGCTGTAGCACGCGAGAGGATTGCCTTCGTGTTTAAGGCTGAATAATATTCTACCTACTGCATACCTAGACCCCACTTTCCTCGTCCTCTCATCATAGATGGGCATCTGGATGGCTTCCACCTTTCCACTCCCGTAAACAGTGCTGCAGTGCGTATGGGTGCGCAATGCCTCCTCAGGATTTCTTAAGTAGAGGCATAAAGGTTTTCTGTTTGCAAGAGAAGAGGGGATTGGATTGCCGGAATGGAGACCCAGATGATTCACGGAGGTGGTTTCTAAGATGAGCCACGGAGGAGGAGGAGGTGAATCTCACTGTCCCTGTGGCGGATGGGAATCATCTCTCCGTCACTACAGGTTTCCTGGCTCCCCGCCGAGCAAGCCCCCCGTTCCTCCCCCAAACCTCCCTCCTGTTCCCCCCAACACCACCCCATCCCCTTCTCCATCTCCGCCCTGGGAGATGGGCGTGGAGAAGGCGTGGCCTCCGCCTTCAAAGAGCTACAGCGGTTCAGGGCGGGGACAGGCTTTGATGTCTAAAATAGCGGCATTGGAATGTACCCCCTCCATTCACCCACCGCCCAGCAGCCTTCCTCCCACTGAAACAGCCGCTTCCAAACCAGCATCCCCCATTGGTGCTAATGGAACGGGAGGCTCCTCCAGGTGCGCCCGCCCCGCCTCCCAGGTGTGCCTCCTGAGGCCCTCCCCTCCTCTGATGGACAGGACCTGCCTGTCGCTCTGCTGGGCTGATAGCCTCTCCCCCCCTCCCTCTGGCACGCTCAGGAGTTTGCAGAATTTCAACATCTTCCCCAGATGTCCCGCGATTCAATGTTTTAGAAATAAAGCTATATTTTATTTCCTTAATTCCATGAACAGGTTTATGGCTTAACATTTCGTCGGTAGCACAAACGTGTGGGATTTTAACCAGAGAAAGAGACATTTAATTCCTGGAGAGTTTCTGTTGCAACGTTATTCTTCCACCTCCAGCGAGAGGAGCTCCTGAGGGCTGAGGTGCATCCTTCCTGCCACGGGCCCGCCCATCCAGGAGAGGCTGGAGGGAGGGAGAACTGCCCAGCCAGGAGAGGCTGGAGGACAGAGAACCCCCCTGGGGGTTAGGGGGTGGGGGAAGGTGGCAGGAGCTTGTTACTTAATAGCCAGCTGCCTTTGGGCTGGCCCGTTAATCACCACCATTAAGGAGGGATCGCCAGGTCAATATTTCTTCGGCGAGGCGTCCCTGCGTACTTCCTGTTTTACTTCGCTTCCCGCACATTCACTCTTGGGAGGACTCCCGTTCCCTCGACCACGCGTGCCTGCCTGTCTCCCCGGGGGAGCAGCCTGGCTGTGACCTCATTCGCACGCTCTCCGGAGCTCCTGCTCCGTGGCGAGCGCCCGCGGCGTCAGAGAACGGCGCGTTTCCCGCGAGGCTCGGGCTGGCATTTGGAGCATCGCTTGCTCGCCGTCCGCACCCCGGCTGGGCCCCAGCTTCCCGCAGGTGCACTCGCTCTGAGCTCCGCGCGGCTCCCTCGCCAGTCAGTGAGGTCAGGCAGGTGGAAGTCTTACTTCTAACGAGGGAGCGCGAAAGCACGAATCTAACTAAAATGTCAATTGCCCCGAGGTGTGGAAAGTGTTTTAAAACTCTCCATTTGCTCTTCTGTGAGAGCATCCTTTGTCAAAACATTTTCTCCTCTGGGGAGCCCTGCCTGATAAAGGGAAGGAGAGAGTTTCCCCAGAAAACCATAAAGCACACCGGCTGGGGGGAGCTGGGGAGCTCCGAGCGCCTTCCTGGCTGACGGAGCCCGGCGAGTTGGAAGTCGGAGTGGAGAGAGAGCCGCAGAGAAACCCCTGGAGACTGAGGGGAGAGGGGAAGGGCACAGAGGAGGGCTCAAGGCCCCAGCCTTCCTCATGAAGGGTCAGGTGGGTGGGCTGGTCCTGGCCAACCAGTGATGGGGAAAGCGCCCGGTCACCCCTCTTCCCACCTCACACACACTCATCCTTCTGGGAACAGAGACCCTACCCCCTGGCCAGGATGGGAAATGACCCCCTAGACCAGGGGTCTGCAACCTTTAAGACATCAAGAGCCCCTTGGACCCGTTTCCGAAGGAAAAAACAACCTGGGAGCCGCAGAACCACTGCGACATTTAAAACAAATATAACACTGCATATATTGTTTCTTACCTTAATGCTATATACCGGATCGTGCGGTTAGCTGTCAATCTGAAGAAAAAAAGGACTTTTTCACTTAACAGTGTAAAATATATTTTTGCAAATTAATAGCTAATTAAAATATTTAATTTACCTGGCTAATGGGATTTTTGCTCCTGAACCTCAGTGCACAGTGTCAGCACATCAGGGCTGTAAGTCGTTACCTTCATTTTCACACAGGCTTGAAGTTGTTGGAGCCGCGGTAAAGCTTCAAAAGAGCTGCATGCGGCTCTGGAGCTGTAGGTTGCCGACACCTGCCCTAGACCAATCATAATCCTTCATCCCCCACACTACTGTGATTGGTCCAGTCGTCGTCACATGATTCAGCCAGGCCAATCAGAATCCTTCCCTGGGACTTTGCTGGCTAGAGCAGGAGCAGAAGTCTCCCTGACCCCTCTAGCCCCCACCTGACGGGCTTGCGGTCCAGGTCCCTGAAGAAAGTCCTCTTGCTCTCGGGAAGGAAAACACACCCAGGAGAGATGGACAGACAGACGCGCTGCAGAGCCCCCTGGGCATGGGGCCCAGAGCAAAAGGGGGTGGTGCCCACTCAGTAGCCCCTGGCCCACCTAGGCTCTCCAGCTGTGGCGGCCTCCTCCTCGCAGGAACCAATAAAATATATTTAAAAGGAAAAGAGAAACCAGGCTGTGAGCGGCGTGGTCGCGCCTGGGAGCTGTGGCTGGAGGACCCCGACCTTGTCCAGGCTCCCCCACCCGCGGAGGCGAGTGAGTGTGAAGAGCAGCCGCCTGGGGCAGGAAGCTGGGGGACAGTGCCCCTCCCACCTGCCAGCTCCTGCGGGGAGCCGGGCGGGTAGGTGGAGCGATGCCCTCAGCTGGCTGCCGAGCCTGCACCCTAACCACTGTGTCTCCGTGTGCAGGGCCGGGGCTGCCACCTCGGTGCCATGCAGCCATGAGGCCCCCTCCCCCAAATTCCCAGCAGCTCGCCATGTAGTTCTACCCTCGGACGTGGGCCCAGAGGTGGGGAGCCCCGGGCCCCATGGGTTTGTCAGGGAGAGACCGACCTCAGGTCTGCGAAGGCCAATCGTCTTGACTTAGAGTCGAAGAAAACTCCGTATTCTTGCATCAGAGCCAGGCTTAGCCCTCCCGCCGAGCGCTCAGCCTGTCCCGGGCCCGCGCTGCCGGGAGGACCCTGTGAGCCGGGCCGGGGGCAGAGGCTCCACATGACCCTGTGGCGGGCTCTGCGGCCCTGAGCTCTCCTCGCCAATCCCCTCCCCCTTCCTCCCTGCGTGCTGCCAGAGCCCACGGGAGGCTGGCGAGCCCCGGTTCTGCGCAGGCCGGACCCGCTCCCAGACGGACAGCTGAAATCCAGTCCTGGGAACGCCCGTCTGCACAGAGCGCCGCAGACAGAGGCAGCGAGCCGAGCCGGCCCGTCTTCCCGTTCGCAAAGGGGAGCGCCGTGCGATCTTCATCCTCCGAGCCGAGCCGCAGACCCGCCCGCCGGGCAGCCGGGCTGAGAGCTGTGCGCGTGGCTGAGGGCATGTTCTCCAGGAAGATTCCCCTGGACCAGGGGTCGGCAAACTCATTAGCCAACAGCCAAATATCAACAGTACAATGATTGAAATTTTTCTATTAAGAGCCAAGTTTTTTAAACTTAAACTTCTAACGCCACTTCTTCAACATAGACTCGCCCAGGCCGTGGTGTTTTGTGGAAGAGCCACACTCAAGGGGCCAAAGAGCCGCATGTGGCTTGAGAGCCGCAGTTGCTGACCACGGGCCTAGAAGATTCTCAGAGGGTGCAGAGCATCACACAGATGCAGGGGGGTGTCCCCCGAGCGCTGGCCGAGGAGACACGACGGCCTGTTTGTGTGAGCTCAGACAGGAGACTCATTCGGGAGCGTGTAATTGCTCATCCCTGCTGGGGGACATTAGCCGGGCATTAGCGGTGACACGTGCACCACTCATTTCCGGCTGAGTTATTACCTGAGCACAATGCGCGCACCAGCCTGCCGGCTTGGTCTAGAAAATGCTGGAAAAGATGGACCTCGCTGCTTCCGGCTGTTCCCCACGGTCTGTAACGCAACCAGGAAATGACACCCCCCCGCCCCCACAAACACACACACACATGCACACACACGCGCGCACACACACACACACACACACACACGCATTGCTGTTAGGAGACAGCCCCTGGCCTCAGTCCTACATCGCAGGGTTCGGGTGGCATGGGGGAGGAGGAGGGCATATCCCTGCCAGCACCGACTTGGGGCCCACCCCCCGCCTCTCAATGAAACATTCAAAAATGTTAAATGTCAGCAGATTCCTAGGCTTTCAAACATGTCCTCGAAAATCCAACAGAGGCAGTTACACTCCGTGCATTAAAGGCTCGTGCCTCTGACCTACCCGATGCACGAAAAACAGCTTAACCTTTAAACCGAGGCATGGACCTCTTTTACCGAGAAAGACGAGTTTGTGTTATTCCGTCAAATCTGCATCCGCCTGACCTTCAACACATCGTGTTTCCTGGGAAAATATTATGGCTGGGCCGCCCACCGAGGTAAACAGCCATCAGCGGCTTCCCCCCTCCCTACCCGCCTCTTCCCCCCGCCCCTAGTGCTGGCCTGTGTGCGGGCCTGTGTGCGGGTCTGTGTGCGGGCCTGTGTGCGGGTCTGTGTGCGGGCCTGTGTGCGGGTCTGTGTGCGGGGCCTGTGTGCGGGCCTGTGTGCGGGGCCTGTGTGCGGGGCCTGTGTGCCTGTGTGCGGGGCCTGTGTGCGGGGCGGGCGGCGCCGGGGCGGGAGGCGCCAGGCCCAGCTCCCCGTCGAGCGAACACCGCGGGATGCGAAGGATGATGAGAGCCCCAGTCGGCGGCAGACGCACTGTGCGTTCCTGTCCCGGAATAACAGCGGGCGGAGCACTTCCCACCAGCCTCCCCCATTACTGCCCGCTCTGCGGGGACCGCCTCCATGTCCCGGGCGCTGGCAGTGTGCTTAGCGGAAGGCCATTACGGCTGTGTGTCTGAGGAGCCCTCCCCGTAATCACACGTCCGGGCCGCTCCAATGGGCCATTCGGCCCCTCATCAGTCCGAGGCTGGGAGGGATGTCACCCATGTCCGCAGCAGCCCCCGCCGTGCATAGACCCAGGCCCGCCTGCAGGTGAGCCTGGATCCTCGGCGTTTCCTTGGGGCCAGGGCTCTCACACAGCGGGCGGCGGGCGTGCGGGCCGGGGAACCGGTCTTCCTGTCTCTCTCTCCAAACGGCTTCGGCGTGGCGGCCCTGGGAAAGGCTGTATCAGTGGCAGGAAGACCAGCCGCGCTGAGATCTGAAATGGCTTTAGAGCCCGCGCTGGTTTGGCTCAGGGGAGAGAGTCCGCCCGCAGACTGATGGGTCCCGGGTTCGATTCTAGTCAAGGGCACACGCCTTGGCTGCGGGTTCACTTCCCAGCCCTGGTGCGGTGCATGCAGGAGGCAGCCAATCCATGTCTCTCCCCCTCCCTTCCACTCTCTCTAAAAAATCAATGGACAAATAGCCTGGGGTGAAGATTAACCAAAAGAAATAAAATTACTTAGGAGCTTAGCAAGACGTTCCATAGTGGGAAACACTTATTGGACTGGCTGGCTCCTCTGAAAGGTCTGTTTTGTCATTTCCAAAGTCAGAAACAAGCCCGGCCGGCGTGGCTCAGGGGCTGAGCATCGACCTACGGACCAGAAGGTCACAGCTGGATTCCCGGTCGGGGCACAGGCCCGGGGTGCGGGCTCCATCCCAGGGTGGGGCGTGCAGGAGGCAGCCGATCCGTGATTCTGCCTCCTGCACGTCCGCTTCCGAAGGACTCACGATATTCTAAACAAGGGGATGCTGGGGCATCTCCAGGCCCGACAGCCAGTCTCGGGGGCAGGAGCCAGTCTCCCTCCGAGCACCGGGTCCGAGAGAGGATACTGATGTACGTGCCCCGTTGGACCTGGCGGCCCAGAGATGGGAGAAAGGCAGTCAACGGTGAACATTACAAATAAGCAGGCTGATGGTGTGCGAGATGCAATGTGTGCACCGAATAAAAACTTGAAGCAGGCCATGACCGGTTTGGCTCAGTGGATAGAGCGTGGGCCTGCGGACTGAAAGGTCCCGTGTTCGATTCCGGTCAAGGGCATGTACCTTGGTTGCGGGCACATCCCCAGTGGGGGGTGTGCAGGAGGCAGCTGGTCGATGTTTCTCTCTCATCGACGTTTCTAACTCTCTGTCCCTCTCAATTCTTCTCTGTGTAAAATCAATAAAATATATTAAAACAAAACAAAACTTGAAGCAGGTACGGGGTGGGAGGTGGGGAGGGCGGGCCTGTGTGAATGGCGCCCCCTGGCTGTGCCCTTCCTGGCCACTGGGCTGGTGTGACAGGATGCCTGTGCTTCTCTGCAGTTTCCTGGAGCAGAGCATCTCTTCAGAGGGGTGGCCCGTGGGAGCTGGTCCTCAAAAAGGCCCCTCTTCCTGGGCGCAGCCAGCCTGCTGTCCCCAGCCTCCCGCCGTGCAGCGCGGTGCCCACCCATCGGCGCGGGTCCTGTCTCCATCTCCAGACCTGCCTGGGGAACCTCTCCCTCCAGCGCCCCCTGCAGGGCTGTGGGAGCTCCTGGGCAAGCATGATGTCTACCAACTTTCCCGTCCGCCTCTTCCTGCCAGTCAGATCACACCTCTGACTTGTTTACTGCATCGGCTAAAACGCCCCGAACACGCCGTTCTTTCGGGGGGGCGAGGGGGCAGGGCATGGGGGTTTATATGAAACCCAAACAGAAGAGATAGCTGCGCTGTCTGTAGGGGGTAGTTTTTTCCAAAGCTCTCCAGATGGCCCCCTGATGTGTCCGCAGAGATAATGTTTATCATCTTCGGGCGGGAACCAAGCGCAGCTGTCAGCCATCCGGTGCCCACCCCCATCCACCCCCATCCACCCCACCGCACAGCCCTCCCCGGTCCCCACCACAGCAGGGCGCCCCTCGGGGTGCTGGGAGAGCTAGGCCCCAGGCCCAGCTCCGGCCCTGGCTGCTTCCCGCCCCGGACAGTCCTAGGTTCCCACTCTCGGCTCTGCAGCCTGGGCCCCCGGCTGGTGTGGAAGAGCCCTGCAGACGGTGGGGTGCTGTGGCAGGCCCGACCCTGGCTCCGGGCGAGGCTCTCCCTGTGGGAGCAGAGGCCAGCCGAGTGGGCCTTACAGGAGCGTGGGTTCAAACCCCTGCTGCCGCCGGGCCTTCAGGGACCAGCGTGAGGATGTCCGTGTTGGCGGAGTTGAGCCCACAGGGAGCACAGGGACAATAGACACGAAGGTACTGTCAACCCAGCCCCGGAGCAGGGCCCAAGGCGAGAGGCCAGGGAGGGGCAACGCCAGCACCAAGAGCAAGGGCAGCGGGAGGGCCAGAGGGAGCGGCTGGGAGCACTCAGGTCCCGCAGGGCGGGCGCCAGCCCTCTGCGAGCCTTCCCGCGCCCGTCCTTCCCTTCCCATGTCCTCATCCTTCCCTTCCCATGTCTCCATCCTCTCCCCTTCCCATCACCCCCACGCCAATAAGTTTCCAAAAGTGTTTTTTTAAACAAAACCGATCTTACTATATGCATGACCTATATGCATGTATTGATGAAAACATTTCTTTTTAAAAAATATATATATTTATTGATTTCAGAGAGGAAGAGAGATGGGGAGAGAGAGTGAAACATCATTGATGAGAGAGAATCATTGATCTGCTGTCTCCAGCACATCCTGGGTATCGAGCCCTAAACCCAGGCATGTGCCCTTGGCAGGAATTGAACCTGGGACCCTTCAGTCTGCAGGCCGATGCTCTATCCACTGAGCCACACCAGCCAGGGCATGTTGCAAACATTTCTTAAAGATCATGAAATATTTTTCTGAAATAGGATTTTAGTCGCTACGGAATATTTCATCTTGCACCTGAGCTCCCATCTCCGAGCGATTATAAACAACCTGCAACAAACATCTTTATCTAATAACCTGCTGACTCCTTAGGGTGTGTGCTTAGCCGGGAGGTGAGGGGGTCAAAGGGTACGGCTTCTTACAGGGGCGCCGAGCGTACGCCTGCATCTCCCTACAGCAAGGTGCCGTCCTGCCCGGAGCCATCCATCGCGGCCATTCCTCGCTAGCAATGGGTATTTAAATTCTAGTAATAAAGCCTCTGCTCATTTCCTACTGAGAAATGGAAACTCATTGTTGCGCTAATGGCTTTTCTTTGGTTACTAGCGAAGCTGAACATATTCTCATTTGGTTACTGTCCGTGTGTAATTTATCTTTTGTGGATTTTCTATTCATTCCTTCTTTCCTCCCTCCCTCTCCTTTTCTCCCTCTCTCCCTCTCCCTCTCCCTCCCTCAGGGGTTAAATGTCAGGGGTTAAACGTCAACCTATGAACCAGGAGGTCAGGGTTCGATTCCTGGTCAAGGGCACAAGCCGGGTTGTGGGCTCAATCCCCAGTGGGGGGCATGCAGGAGGCAGCTGATGAATGATTCTCTCTCATCATAGATGTTTCTCTCTCTCCCTCTCTCTTCTTCTCTGAAATCAATACAATTAATTAAAAAATAAAAGGGGGGGTAGTGAAAGGGAAGAGGCGGGAGCTGCTGGCAGAGGGGGCAGGGGTAGGATTCCAAATGAGAGTCACGTGGTCCTGGCAGCTGGCCCCCCCCGTAAGCGCTGGATCCACTTAAGGCCTTCGCTGCTTCTGAGTCAGCAGGTGTGCTGAATCTTCTACCTCCGGCTGGGGAAGAACCTCGAAAAAACAAGATACAAAGGAGACTGCCCATAAGTGGGATGTTTCCACTAATCTGAATTTGGGGCATATGGACACTTGAAAACATTGTAAATGTTTCCCCGTGGGGTCTGACACACTCCGCAGAACGGCTCAGCCCAGAAGAACAATGAATATCAGACCGTGCTTCCAGACGTTATCGTGACAGAAATATATCTTTGCTATTTATCACATTAGTCTCCCTATAATCCAAAGACAAATGGGGTTCCAGGGGCAGTTTTCAGCCAGTAATTTAAAACCTGCGCTCTTCTGATCAATAAGCCAGTGGCCTGCTAGAATATTTAAGGCACACGCAGAGTTATTGGGGGGGGGGATCTATTAGCTTGAGTTCTTTGAAAGTATGCCTTTAATTTAAAATGTCATTTTCCATTTAGGCATTGCATTTTACATTATTATAACACAACGCTGAACTTAATTTTAGTAAAAATATTTTGACATTTTTTTCGAAGCAGAAATATGTCACCGTTTGCTGTCTTTTCATCAACAAATATTTGGGTGCCAATACTGTGCGCCATCCCATTGCGCACCGCCAGGGGGCATCCTTCTCGTTCCCGTCCTAGGAAACCGGCCAGGGCTGTGGGAGGCGCCTGGGACACTGCCATGGAATATGTGGTGCCCCCCAGTTCCTGTGATGACAACTTAACCCGTATTTGGAGGTGGGGCGAGTGGGAGGCCAGGCCGGGGAGCCCCCATGATGGCGCCAGTGCCCTCAGGAGAAGAGAATGAGACCAGAGCTTTCTCTCCTTCTGCCATGTGGGGTCTCATGGGAGCAGCATCTGCCAGCCGGGAAGCAGGCTCCCACCAGAACCCGGCCCCGCTGTTTAAGACATGCCAGCCGATGGCTTCTTTGTTGTCATCCTTGAGGCTCACACACACACACACACGCACAGACATACACACAGAGACACACATATACACGCACACACAGAGAGACACACACTCACACACATACACATACATAGATCACACATACATAGATCACACATACACGCACGCGCACACACACACACATACATGCACACACAGATGAGACCACTCAGGGAGTTTGCACCCGGGTCCGAGGCGCTTTCCTCACGTTGTGGGAGAGATGGAGGCGACTCTAAACCAGCCAGCGAAGGAGCTCCTTCTCACGGTCAGGTGCATCCGGGGCGGGGCGGTCTGGAGGGGAAGGAAAATAAGTGTCATGGCTTCTTTTTTCAAAACCACATCTGACTTTGTTCATTGTGACCTAAGGAGGCTTCTGGAACCCCATTAGGGAACACGTGGAGGCGCGTGAGCCGCACACCTGCCTCCGCAGGTGACGTGGACCCGGGAATGTGCCCCTGACGGTTACACACAGCAGCTCCTCGTCCTCAGCCACGACAGGGCGGCGCTGTCAGCTCAGAAATGTATTTCCTGGGAAACACAAAAGCATCCCGTGAGCTGCTGGGGCGCTTCTTCTCCGGATGGCGTCCCCGGGTGGCTGGGGCTGGAACTGCAGGTTCTGTTCTTCACCAGGAGCCCCCGTGTGCGCGGCGATCAATATCAGCGTCAGATCAATCATCAGCGACTTGAATAGAAGAGAAGGCGGCAGGCCCCGTGAGGACAGGCTGTGTGCGGCCCCATTTCAGGAGGTGCACCTGCCCCCTGGTGGCATTGGTCTGCATGGCGCCTTCTGTGCCTCTGAGACTCAGATGGGGTTCCCCAGGCAGTATCCTACCGGCTGCCTGTCCATCGCCTGACCAGAGCCTTGTCCCCGAATAGTGGGGATCCTTCAGCTGGCACTTCCTGGACACCCGCCTGCTGGGCCCGGGACAGCCGTGTCGGCACAGTCCCATGGATGGCACGGCACTGTTTACCTCGGTCCAGCGGCCAGGGCCGCGTGACAAAGGACACACGTATTGGTGGGAAGCCACCATCCTGAACTCAGGGCCTCACGTTGGAGACCGGAAGCATCTGAAGGAGTGTCCCTTCACCTGAGGCTGAGGCCGGCGGGGGCTGGGAGCCTCAGTTTCCCTCAGGGCTCTTCACAGGGCTCTTCACAGGGCTGGTTTGGGCCTCTTCAGAGCATGATGCATAGAGAGAGAGCACAAGAAGGGAGGGAGAGGGATGGAGGGAGGGGGAGAGTGTCAGAAGGAAGTTCTATCTAACCTCATGACCTCGCCCCTAGCCTCAGAAGTCAGTCATGGTCACCCCTCCCATCCCCCATCTTCTATTGGTCACAGAGCACCAGCCCTGATGGATTATGGGAGGGTCATGAATGCAGGGAGGCAGGGATCATTGGGGACCACCCTGAAGACTGACCGCCCCTGTTTCAATAATGAGCCCACCTTGTGCTTTATTTATTTGTTTGTTTATTCTTTAAATTGTTTTTATTGATTTCAGAGAGGAAGGGAGAGGGTGAGAGATGTGAAAGAAAAAAGCCGCATGCTAACCTGACAAGCTCCGGGGGGGCCTGCGTGGCAGTCTTGCAAACCCAGAGACCTAAGATAACCACAAAAGGTGGTTTGGAAATTAAATATCTAACAGGTTATAGTAGGTAGTCATGTCCCAGATATTTTCCCAGACAAAGATCAACTTTGATCTTTTTACTGAGCCCATTTGCCTTTTTGCCTCTAAGATAACATATCTATGACATGTCTGGGTAACTTGTAACTTCCCTTTCTCCGGAGCCCCTGGGGAACAACCAAATGTGGTGGGCGCCAGAACAGATGCCTCAAATTCCTTCGTTATCATGTTAATTGTTCCTGCACTCACCTGAGTACACGTCCATCATTTTACTTTTTATCCAATCCCAGGGTTTCCCACCGCTTTGCTTTCTCCCGCCTCCGTACTCCATCACCAATGAATTTCATGTAACCCACCTATGTCCCTCCTTTGATTTCAGTGTATAAATAGAAATGTAACCCGCCATTCTTTGGAGCATTATCTCAATCTGTTGAGGTTCTGCTTCCTGGCAATTGTCGGCAATTGTCGACAGTAAGGCTCAAATAAACTCTTTAAAAATTCTTTACAGGTTTCAATGGTTTTTTTTTCATTAACAGAGAGATAGAAACATCAATGATGAGAATCATTTATCCGCTGCCCCCTGCATGCTCCCTAATGGGGATTGAGCCCATAACCTGGGCATGGTGCCCTGACCGGGAATTGAACCCAGGACCCTGTAGTCTGCAGGCCGACGCTCTATCCACTGAGCCACACCGGCCAGGACTGTGTTCTATTTTTAAGTGAGGTGTGACTGCTGTCATTTCTACCCTTCCCACCCAGTGAGGGGCTGGCATCGCCTGCTTCCCTCCCAGTGAGGGACTGGCATTCAGCACGGAGCCCAGCTGCCTGCTCAAGTGTCTCCAGGGCCCAAGGGAGGGGTCCCCGTTCTCGCCCACCATCCCAGGGAAGAGGCCAGACCTCCCAGGATTGAGCTGTGGGAGGAAAAGGAGGCAGAGGAGGGAGCCGAGTGAGTGCAGGGGCCCGGGAGGGGTCAGGTCCCGTGAAGGGCGGGAGCGGGTCTTCTCTCCCTTTAGCTCCTGAGAAGCACGCTCTCAGACCCCACTTCCTGCCCCCACTTCCACCTGCATTGTAAGAGAATCCCCTCAAGGACTTCTGGGAGAAATACAAATGACTAATAAACAAAACAAAAGAAAAGAAAACTCAATTTCACTGGTAACCCTGGAAACAGACCGCGAAGCAACTGTCAGCCTGAGAATGAACGTCTCAGCCAGGAGAGGTGTGGTCAGTGCATTCCCCAGGAGTTCCTCCTTTTTTGATTGTAAAATTCGCTGGTGCCTATAATTCTCCGAGTCCTAATTCAGATTTTTAAACGTTTAGCCATGTGAGTCTTGGGGTTAACTATCGCCACTGGTGCGGCGATGGCAGCCCACTGCTGTTTCGGGACCGCTGTGAGCAGGAGCTCTGAGTGGGGTGGCGATGCCTGCGGGATGGGGGGCGCACTCCTGGTCTGGAACATTCCGCCTTGTCATCCAAAGGAGATGCCCGGGGCGGGGGCGGGGCGGGGGCCTGGGGCTCCTGAGCAGAGGGCACGGGGCCTGGACTTGGAACAGTTAAGGAATGGGGTTTTCCCAGACCTGCCCTCGGGGGGGGGGCGGGGGAGAAGCATCCAGCGGTGCCCACCAGCGCCACATGCTGGGGAAAGGACAGGAGCTCACGGCCCTGGCTGCAGGTGGAGGTTGGCATCATGCGCTTAAGGGTCATGGCAGGGAGACTGAACTTGACCCATTGGTGGGGAGCCTCCAATGGTTTTTATTTATTTTATTTTATATATATATATATATACACACACACACATATATATATATATATTTTTTTAATTGATTTCAGAGAGGAAGGGAGAGGGAGAGATAGAAACATCCATGATGAGAGAGAATCATGGGTTGGCCGCCCCCTGCACGCCCCCCACTGGGGATCGAGCCCGAAACCCAGTCCTGTGCCCTGACCAGGAATCGAACCGTGACCTCCTGGTTCATGGGTCAATGCTCAACCACGGAGCCACACCGGCCAGACGCCTTCAGTGGTTGAGCTTTGACCTATGATCCAGGAGGTCAGGGTTCGATTCCCGGTCAGGGCACAGGCCTGAGTTGCAGGCTCCATCCCCAGTGTGGGGCGTGCAGGAGGCAGCCAATGAATGATTCTCTCTCATCACGGATGTTTTTCTCTCTCCCTCTCCTTTCCGCTCTGAACTAAAATAAGAATCTTTTTTTAAAAAGAAGAAAGCTGAGAAATCCCGCTCCTGTGAGACGTCATTGAATCTCCTGGCGCTGGAGCTGGGCACGGAGCTGTTTGCTCTGGGTAAAAGCGCCTGTTAAACAATTAACAGTTGTTTTGCCGATCGGCGTTTCCTTCTGTTGTTGTAAAGCCAATGCGCAGCAGCAGGCCGAGAAAACGAGGAAAGACCTCGGCAATCCTGTCCTGTGCGAAGGTCAGATCTCGGCGGGCGCGCCCGGTCCCGAGGCGGAGGGCTGTCCGCTGTGAGCAGTGTGCCTGCACCTGGCTTCTTTCCTCCCTGACGGCCACCTGGCTCTTCTCTGAGAATGAGATTCCGTACGAGGCGCAGCTCCGCGGCTTTCTGAGTCCATTGTGGGCGGGGTCGGTGTTTTCTAAGCCCCATTGACTTTGGGGAATCAGGAAATTAAACTTTTTATGTATCGGTCGTTGGCTTTTCCATAAATGGACACCGTTCTTGGTGGTGTGGCTGTGCTGGGAGAGCACCAATGCCTGCCTGGAATCAGGCGTGGGGCGTGGAGGGTGGGGAGGGGGGGGGCAGGGCTGAGTGCTCACCCGCGGCCGCTCCTGGGCCTTGGACACCTTGAATTTCTTTGGGTTAAAAAGATTACCCTGCACGGGTGTGTATTTTGTCTAAATTTTTTAAAATATATATATTTTATTGATTTTTTTTTACAGAGAGGAAGAGAGAGGAATAGAGAGTTAGAAACATCGATGAGAGAGAATCATCGATCAGTTGCCTCTTGCACACCACCTACTGGGGATGTGCCCGCAACCAAGGAACATGCCCTTGCCCGGAATTGAACCCGGGACCTTTCAGTCCGCAGGCCGACGCTCTATCCACTGAGCCAAACCGGTTTCGGCATATTTTGTCTAAATTTTTGAAACAATGAACTGGTCTTTGTACAGTCACTTGAGGAAAGGGTACTTGCTACGCACTAGACTTTTAAAAAGTATATAATTTTATTGACTCCAGAGGAAGAAAGGGGGAGGGAGAGGGAGAAACATCTGCCCTTCAGGGAGCTGATACCGGGATGCAGGAAGAGCCAGAGTGCTGGGGAAACTTAACGACCAGAGCGACTCACTGACCTGCTGCCTCCCGCACGCCCCCTACTCGGGATCAAGCCCACAACCCGGGCCTGTGTCCTGACTGGGAATCGAACCCTTGGTCTCTAGGTGCATGGAATGACACCCAAACAAATGAGCCACGGCAGCCAGGGCTACAGCGTTTTCCCCACAAATGTGACCTCAGCCAAACAGTCATCTCTGTAGACCCAGCCTCGCCCACCTGCTGCGCTTTCTAAAGCAGCACGATCATCCCGCCTCCGGACGGGAGAGGCTAGTTTTTGTTAAAAAGCAGGACGGTTAAAACACGCCCAGGTCTGCACACACTGGTTTGAGGGATGGGCTGAAACACCTCCTCCTTCATCCGTTAATGCACGAGGTCTGTGGTCGGCAAACCGTGGCTCTTTGGCCCCTTGAGTGCGGCTCTTCCACAAAACACCACGGCCTGGGCGAGTCTATTTGGAAGAAGTGGCGTTAGAAGAAGTTTAAGTTTAAAAAATGTGGCTCTCCAAAGAAATGTCAGTCGTATTGTTGATATTTGGCTCTGTGGACTGATGAGTTTGCCGACCACGGCACTAGGTGGTTGGGGAGAGGCTGATGGAACACACGCCGTGAAGGTCAAGAAGAACGGGGGAGCCCTGTTGCATCCTGGGAAGGTGATGATGTGGATCCTGACCATCCTGGCGGCTGAGGGCTGCTAAGAGCGGGGGAGGCAGGAAGGGGGTACTCCGACGAGGAGGGAGAAATGGCACTCCCGGCAGGGGGCCAGGGTGAAGGCCAGGGCTTCCCGTAACCGGAACCAGCCGCCCACACTTTGATCCTTGTCCATGGACACCCAGGTTAGGACTGTGACCCCCAGAGCGGCAAGATAATAAATTGGTTGTTCTAAGGGGGAAAAATCCTTCTGCTGACCCTGTTCCTCCATCACGCTCTCACCCCACCTCCCCTACACAGAGCTGAGCCTCGGGCCCAGCTGACCCGGGAGGGTTCCCCGTGCCCCCAGCTGCCTGGCACCCGCCCGGCTGCAGCCCCTCCCACACACTGTCCCCCCACCGCTGCCTCTGCTGCGCCCCAGCCTCGCTGCTACTGACTGAGCAGGGGCTGGGCGCCGCCTCCCTGTTCCCAGAGCCAACACCCCGACTTCACGCTCCCAGCGAGAAGGTGGGAGCCAGCTGGCCCCGTTCCCCGGCTGAGCGCACCCAGAACCCCTCACCCTGACGCTGTTAATTCTCCACGTCGCCTCTCACCACACGTTCAGGAAGTGAATACATGAAACCAAAACAGCTGCTCATTCCGCGCGAGATCAGAACACACTCCGTGCTTCAGGAAGGAGTTTGCTGCTCTCCTTTTCCTTGAGGAGAGAAGGAATTAAACCCAACCCCTCCTCCAGCAGACAGAGCATCACTCAGCTTCTAACCTGACACACACACACCCAACACTTAATGTATGCAAGAAACACGCGTTCATAATTGTTCTGCAATATAATCTGTTTCCAATATTAAACACGTCCGGGTGACATTTATCTTCCCGATCACAGCTTAATAAAACAATAGTGATGACCTTTCAGAGTATTGCCACCTGACCTACAGAGGGGATGTGGCTCCTGGAAGGGCTGTGGTATCGGTTGTGGAAGGAGAAACATGCCACACCTCAATTCGGGGGCCACACCTCAATCCAGGGGCCACACCTCAATCCAGGGGCCACACCTGAGTCCGGCGGCCACCAGAACAGAGGTGGCTGTGGCCAAAGACCCCCACACAATGTGCCAAACAAAGGGAGGCAGTCCTTAAAATGAGTCATGAAGGTCAAACAGGCCAGCTGAGGGTGCTTCTCCGCCTAAGAACAGGCGGCGATTAAAGTGGGGTACAGCCGGGCCTGTTGAGCATCAACCTATGAAGCAGGAGGTCACGGTTCGATTCCCAGTCAGGGCACAGGCCCGGGTGTGCAGGAAGCAGCTAATCAATGACTCTCACATCATGGATGTTTCAATCCCTCCCTTCCTCTCTGAAATCAATAAAAATAGTTTAAAAGGAGAATGGGTTATACATAAGAAGCCATCCCTCTGCATTTTAAGGGTCGTGTCTACGTGCCTTTGATGGTTATGCGCTTGCCTGTCATCGGCACAGTCAGGAGCTGAGGCTATTGTTCTAGAATGATCCTGGGCGCACCGCTCAGAAGCGTTATTTCTGCGCCATCAGCCCTGCTTTCAGTGCCTGAGCCATTGCCAGCATGGCCAAGCCCAGCCAACCCGTTAACACAGGAGAAATCTATAAACCCTGATGGGGTTGATTAGGAGCGGCTTGTTTATCGGGCTGTTTGGTCCTCTGATCAAAGCAACACAGCAAGACTGAGACCCGCAGCAGCAGCAGGCCGCTGACCAGGCCTGGTTATGGAAGACTTTCCTTTGTGAGGGGTATTGTGTTTGGGGTGTCAGCCCTGGAGCCCCCAAGACTCCCCCCACCCCCACCCCCGTGAATGTGCTGTGTCCTTCTGTTCTCAGTTCACTGAAAACTGGAAAGTGATCGATCAGTGTGGTTTATTTTTTATGTCAGAAACAATTAAGTGAAAAAAGACTGGTTTTAAGGGCGGGTTGTCTAATTTGTGTTTTTAAAAAACGGTCACGATCCCCCTCCCCCAGCCACGCTTTCCCCATCCACACGGCTCTCCTTCACGTGCCGGGTAACTTGGTAGTTTTTAAGGTTTCACTCCAGGAAGTGGAGTGTGGGTCAGTCCTGTTGGAGAAGGTGGGTTTGGGGCAGAGAAGGGGAGGCACAGAGGCTCAGCAGGTGCGGACGGCGAGGACACCCCGGAGAAGAAACGGGAATGGCAGGCAGCACCTGGAGGACCCGTTCCTGTGCCGGGGGCAGAGGCCGTGGGTTCGGACTGACCACGCCGCCCTGTGTGTGAGGGTGTGGACCGGAGAGAGAGGGTGGGAACTCTCACTTCTGTCTAAGAGAACCATCCACACAGAACACCCGAGAGGACCCACTGAAAACGCACGAGAGCTTTATTTTTAATACACTTCGTGTTTATTAGGTTAGCAGGTTAAAAATACAAGGTGTACATACAGAAATCAGCATCTTTCTTACACATCAGGCGAAACCAAATTAAAGCCGTCACGTAAAAAATAACATTCAAAATTGCCATAAACGTTCAAAATAGGCAGGGACAAGCAGAGAAAAGAAACACGCGAGAGGCATGTGAAGAAAACCCTGGACGTTTACGGAAGAACACAAAATAAATTTAAATAAACGGAGAACTACACCGGGGCACAGAGATGTCAGCTCTCCCCTAATCCACCTCAAATTCGGGGAAATTCCTGCGAAAAGGCCAATGGACTCACGTGACAAGCATCCAAAATTCCTCTATCGGGAAATATCCAAATATAAACAAGACACTCGGGGTAGAGAGTGATGATGACCGTTTTCTGGAGGGAACTCTGAATGGCCACCGGCAGGAAGATGCTCGGCTTCACTCATAACCACAGAAATGAAGACATAAAAGTAACAAGGGACCACTCTTTGGGCATCCTTATCTATCCTTCATTGTGCAAAAGAGCATTCGCAGTGGGGTCCTGTAGTGTCGGGTCTGGCAGCCAAAAGTCAGAAACAGTTCAAACCCTCATTAACAAGAAGATAATTTTTAAAAAGCATGGCACATTGGCCTAGCCCAGTGGTCAGCAAACCACGTAGTCAACAGAGCCAAACATCAACAGGACAATGATTGAAACTTCTTTTGAAAGCCAAATTTTTTAAACTCCTTCTAACACCACTCCTTCAACATAGACTCGCTCAGGCCGTGGTATTTTGTGGAAGAGCCACCCTCAAGGAGCCAAAGAGCCGCATGTGGCTCTCGAGGCTCGGTTTGCTGACCACTGGCCTTTGTTGACCTATGAACCAGGAGGTGATGGTTCGATTTCTGGTCAGGGCACATGCCAGGGTGGTGGGCTCGATCCCCAGTAGGGAGGCAGCCGATCAATGATTCTCAGCATTGATATTTCTCTCTCTCTCCCTCTCCCTCTCTGAAATCAATAAAAAATATTTTTAAAAAATAAGAAGCAAAGCTGTCTGCTTACACGGGCACCATGAAAACCCCAAGATACATGGTTCCATATCGAAAGGAAGTTGTAGAGTGCCCTGTGCTGTGACACTGCTCATGTTTACATTTTTACGTCATTTTCCACGTCCATCTATGAGATGGCAAACACACAGAATGAAAACGAGCGGCTAGCTCACGAGGACGGGACAGGGATTGGAGACGTGTCAAAACCACGGGGAGCGCCTTCTTTTTCTGCAGGGTTCGACGTCTCAAAGCGAGAATATAACCATATCTCAGTTACATAGCTGTTCACACTCCCCTCAATGTGAGTGTGGCCTTTTTGAAATGCATTCAATTTAGTTATAACACATTCATTTTAAAATGTGTATATCTTCACATATTTTTATTGGGTAAGGCTTGAATGCTTTTCAACCTAATTAAAAATAAAAAATATATATCTTACGGGCGGGGCTCTCTCCCTGCGGCAGAGACTGGCCTCCGTGCCCTGGGCATTCGGCACCCACAGCCTCTAGCCCTGGCAAGCCTTACGCTCACCGGCCGTGCCGGCCGGGATGCCCACGGCCGTGCCGGCCTCCCAGAACTCACCCACGCTCCCCCGCGGGCACAAGAGCTCCAGGGGCGAGGTGGCCTTTTTGTCGGTGGCGAAGCGGACTTTCGGCTTCTTCTTCAGGAGCTCGGCGTAGCTCCGCTCGGGGAGGAACCGCCACGTGGCCCACACCTGGTCGTACTGCCGCGGGAAGCGCCGGAACAGCGGCACCACCGCCGCCGCCTCCGGGCACACGTACGAGATCTGGTTGTTGGAGAAGCCGTCGAGGTAGGACGGCACGTAGTCGCAGGCCCAGAGGTTGAAATTCCTCGAAACGTGTTGCCTTTTCTCCGGGGCGACCTTCCTCCGTCCCAGGGCCTGGGGAGGAACCGAGAGGACGAGGAGACAAATGTGCACAGTCACACAGCTCTGAGGTCTGCGGTACGACCCGCGGGGGACAGCCTGCGTGTAAGCGTACAACATGGCAGGCCGGCCGGCGGGGCGCAGGGGAGGAGCGTCGACCTGGGAACCAGGAGGCCACCATTAGACTCCTGGTCAGGGCACGGCCCCAGGTTGCAGGCTCATCCCCAGTAGGGGGCGGGCAGGAGGCAGCCAATCAGTGATTCACTGTCATCATGGATGTTTCTCTCCCTCTCCCTTCCTCTCTGACATCAATAAAAATATATTTTAAAAAATTACTTGCTGAAACTGTAACTGTGAAAGATATTGAGAATTTAAGAATCCACAAAAAGGAAGAGAGGACAGAGGGAGGAGGGAAGGGGGAGAAAAGGAGGAAATAGCGGAGGCCCAGAGAGCGAGGCTGCCTGGGACGTGGAGGGTTTCCGTGCGTTTGTTTTCTGTGGCCTCTCGCGAGCTTTGGAAATGGCCCTGTTCCCCCCGGGAGGCGAGGCCCTGGCTCAGCACGTCACAGGGGGCCGGAGGCCCCGAGGCAGAGGGAGAGGAAGGCAGAGGGAGAGGAAGGCAGAGGGAGAGGAAGGCAGAGGGAGAGGAAGGCAGAGGGAGAGGAAGGCAGAGGGAGGGAGAGAGAGAAACCGCCCCTCGGGGGCTGGGGAGGGGTGCTCACGGAGTCAGCGTAGAGGCCGGAACTCCGCAGGCTGTGCCGGTTGTCGTGCACGGAGAAGGGGAAGTTGTTGTGGGCCGCTTGCTGGAAGGCAAGGGAGGGAGAGGGGCCCACGTCAGGCCAGCCTGCTCTCCGGACGCCTATGGCGGCTCAGGCAGCCGGGAGCCCTGAGACACTGAGTAAGGACAAAGCCACCTGCCAGCGGCGTGGCTCAGGGGTTGAGCATCAACCTATGAACCACGAGGTGGCAGTTCAATTCCCGGTCAGGGCACAGGCCCAGGTTACAGGCTCAATCCCCAGTGTGGGGCGTGCAGGAGGCAGCTGATCCATGATTCCCTCTCACCATTGATGTTTCTCTCTCTCCCTCTGCCTTCCTCTCTGACATAATTAAAAGACATTTCTAAAGAAAGAATGATCCCACCACCGGGGAAGGAGCCAGCACGGGAAGGTGAGCTCAGAGGCGTGCGCCTCTGTTCCTGGCTTGGAAACTCAGCCCTGGTTGCTAATGATCACCCCTCCCTCTCAAGCCCCCGCCGTGGAGGCGGGAAGGAACGGTTACGCTCGTTGTGGACCGAGCGGGGAAAGCAGCTCGGAGCCTCTGGGCCTGGGGCAGGTGGGCCGCCAGGTGTGCCATCAACGCCGGCTGCTCCTGGAGGCGCCCCATGCCCGAAGCTGCCGGGGACTGGCCAGGAGGCAGGACGCGTGTTAATGAACGGGGAGCGGGAACCAAAGGTGCACAGACCCCCTGAGCGTCTGGGCCGGGAGGGAGCAGCTCCTTCTAGAGAGGAGCGAGGGCGCCCAGGGCCCAGGCGGGATGGGGCCAGCACTGGGGAGTCCAGGCGGAGGGAGGGGTCCTTCCGGGGGGGCCGTGGCCAGCGCCGCACGCACCTTCTCCCGGGCCCGGTAGATGGGCGGCAGCCTCTCCTCGATCTGCCGGGCGAAGCGCGGGTTCTGGGGCTCCTTGAGCGTCTCGCTGGTGATGGACTCCGGGGTCTTCTGCGTCACTCCGATGTGCGGGAACTAGGGGACAGCGCGGCCTCCGTTAACGCCCGCACCTCTGCCGGCGGCGGCGGGCTCAGGGCTGAGCACTGACCGCTGAACCAGGAGTCAGGGTTTGGTTCCGGGCGGGGCACCGGCCCGGGTTGTGGGCTGGATCCCCAGTAGGGGGCGTGCAGGAGGCAGTGATTCGTGATTCTCTCTGATCATGGGTGTTTCTATCTCTCCCTCTCCCTTCCTCTCTCTAAAAACATTTTAAAATAATAAAAAATAACATAAAACAAAAGAAAATAAATAAAATAAAATAAATAAAATAAAATAAAATAAAATGAAATAAAATAAATAAAATAAAATAAAACCAGGCACCTCGGCACGCCTGAGCCAGGCAGCAGGCTTCCTCCGTGAGGTGATTAAAATGCAATCTGGGTGCCTCTGGCACGTGAGGGGAATGGGTGGTTTTGAGGAGTCCTTCCCAAGACAGAAAATATTGTTGTGGCCCAAGGCCATCGCTGCCGGCTGTTTCCAGTTTCGGGGCGCCCTGCTGTCCTGGAGCCGGGAAGCAGTCCCACGGCCAGCGGGGTGCCAGGGCCAGCCCTGCGGGGTGAGCCCTTCAATTCCAAGACACACACTCACACACACACACACACAGACATACACTCACACACAGATACACAGACACAGACACACACTCACACACAGACATACACTCACACACAGATACACAGACACAGATACACACTCACACACAGACACACAGATACACTCACACACACACAGAGACACACACACAGAGATACACACACTCACACACACACAGACACAGGCAGACACACAGAGACACACACAGAGACACACACATAGAGAAACACAGACACACACACAGACACACGCGCGCACACACACACACACACACATACACACACTCACACACACGTGTAAAGCGAGACCGTTCTGCTCGGGGGCCCCTGTGCTTGGGAACAAGACGCCGCCGTGTTCACGGAGGGAGCCAGCCAGCCTCCTGCGGGCAGGAGTGGACCTCAGACACGGGGCCGAGGAGTGCAGGGCCTGGGGGGAGGCAGGTGGCAGAGGAGGAAGTGATGGGGCTTGCTATCCCGTGTGCAAGGCGGGGAGGGCCACCGGACGCAGCAGCCCACAGGAAGCTCCTGACGTGGCCTGCTCTCCGAGGTGCCCTGTGCCCTCACCCCCCGTCCCCACCGCGGCCGCCCCCCCAGGGGTGCCCTGCCCGTTAGGGGCAGCCTGTGAGCTCATCTGCATTCCGCAGCTCTGTGGGCTAAATCGCTGTAAGGAATGGCTCTAGCGCTTTAATTTCACTCTTTTAAAATATGTACTTAATAGCTACCCCCTGACAGCTGTGAAATAAACCCTTCTGTTCGCTGGGAAAGCGTGAAATGGCGCCTTTTAGCTCGGCGGCGGTGAAATGGTTGCTGCAGCCAGCCTCGCAAGGACTGAAATACCAAACAGGAAGGGACCGGGAGGGCGGCCTGTCCCACCGGCCGCGGCCAGACTGCCCCCAGCGAGGTCAGCGGCGACGCGAAGGCCACGTCTACCCTGGCCATCGCTGTCCTCCCCGCGGCCGCCGCCCGAAGCCAAGAACATTTTCCCGACTCGTCTGCAGTCACTGTGGAAACTCAGGGCCAGCAGACTGCCATGCCCCTCGGTGCTGGCGGGAGAGGCCTGGCTCGGGAGCCCGCCTGCCCGGCGGAGAGGGGCCTGGCACACTCCTGGGGGCGCCACAGAGCTGACGCTCATTCTCGCCTCCTCCATGGTGGCAGGAGCCTGGCCCGGTTGGGGTGGCAGTGAGGCCGGTTATGAATACCTCCCCAGCCTGGCCCACGACCAGGAGGTCAGGGTTCGATTCCCGGCCAGGGCACAGGCCTGGTGGCGGGCTGGTTTCCGGCGTGGGGCGTGCAGGAGGCAGCCGATCCGTGATTCTCTCTCCTGGTGGATGTGTCTGTCTCCCGCGAGAGCAGGAATGGGCACCAATGAAGCGGCCACACAAGCCTTAGCCGTCATGCACTGGGCCCTCTGGAGGCTGTGCAGGGGCGGCGTCACCTCGGAGGGGCAGACACGCACCTCCGTCTGCTGCCCTTTGACCTTCCCCTCATTGCACACCGAGTCCCTCAGCCTCACACAAGGCTGTCAGAACAGGGGCCCGACACAGCCGGGGCCTCAGCGATGCCCGGAGCAGGTGCCAGCCCTCCAGCACCCGCTTCTGGGTTTACTTTTCCTTGAGAAACACAAACCCCTATTGGCTAAGACACTGTCCCCGCCGTCCCTAACGCCCAGGCAGCACCCCCCAGCGGGCCCTGCAGGCCTCAGGAAGAGGGGGCGCTGCTTAGTCCGGGAAACGTGTGTTTCTTCTCTTCATCACGGATGAGTGTCCCCCAGTGTTGGAGCAACCCCACAGACATATCACACTAGTTCCCGTGTCCCTGGGGCAGGTCTTTCTGACATGAAGCAGGGGTGTCTGAACACGTGTGTGTGTGTGTGTGTGTGTGCGCGCTGCTGAGGCTAGCACTGCGCGCAGAGGTGTGGGGTACACTTCTGGGGGATGGCAGGAGAGTGACAAGCCCACCGGGCTCTGTCAGTGACGAGAGAGAGAGAGAGAGAGAGAGAGAGAAAGAGAGAGAGAGAGAAAGAGGTCTGAGGAAGAGTGTGGAGCTGAAAAGGTGAAGTTTACTGCTGGCCAGATGGGGAAATGGTGCGCTGCCGGCCTCTTCCCAATTCACAGCCCGGGGGGCAGGGCTCAGGGACCAGACTGGGGCCACGGGAGTGGGGTCAGCGGTCCCCAGTGTCATGGTGACCCGACAGATGTCTTCTGAGGCCTCCCGTGCACAGACCCCCCCTCCTCGGCACTCGGGATGCAGCCAGCGAATAAAAGGCCCGGGTCCAGGCCCACGAAGCTTATGTCCCAGCAGCGGAGACGGCAGCACACGGCGTGTTGGGCGCAGGTGCTGCCGGTTCCCGTCTCACAGGTGGAGAAGCTGAGGCCGGTGAGTGAGTCACCACGTCATGCCGCGGGAAGGAGCAGAGGTGGGACCGGGACTCGGGTCTGTGACCGCGCCCACGAGGCCTGAGAGCCCTGAGACGGGGCACCGGTTCTCACCCATCGTCCGTCCTTGTCCAAGGGCGGGTTGAAGCGTCTCCCTTTGGCCATGTCCTGCCGGAACCGAGGGGGCCGAGGCGGGCCCCCTCATCTCCCCATCGCCTCCTGAGCCCTCCGCAGCTGGAGCCGCTCCCGGGCCCCTCGGCCTCCAGGGCCCACGCTGTCATAGAGGCAAGCCCGCCCATCACAATGGAGGAGGGTGTGGGTCTTCTAAGGCCCCTGAGAGTTCCTGCCCCCGGCCCCCGGCCGCTGCCGCCTCCCCCCCCACGCCCCCGCCCCCCCTGCCGGAGGAACCCCACAGACACATCAGACACCTGCAGGCCAGTCTCGGGATCGTGGCGGGTGTTTATTGTCCCTGAATCAACGACGTTTGAGCTGAGCTTTCCCATAGGGACCGTCTGCCTCCGAGCTGTCAGAGAAGTAAAGTGAGTCTGGGCTGCGGGTGGCCTCGTCCACATCGGGGCGGCCCCTGCCTCGGCCCCTCCGAGTCCCAGCTCGGACGCACTGCCCGGAGGCACTCGCCGCTCGCCCCCCGGACGGCGCGCAGAGGCCACGGAGGTGCATCGGGGACTTAGAAGGGCCCGGTGCTGTGCCACACCGAGTGCTGCCGCGTGTCTCTGTTTCCTTCCCACGACAGCCTCTGGCATTTAGTCAGAAAGCAAGGCCGGTGGCCAGTGGACGGGGCCCTAGGTCCAGGGGCGGCTCCAGGGCCCAGGCCTCCCCAAGGCCCCCTGGACTCCCCCCGCGGCCAAGGCTGCTCCGAGCGCTGGCCTTGCCTTCTCCGGCCTGGACACGGCGCCCCTCCCTGGAGCGGGAGGCCCGTCAGAACCGCAGTGTGTTCCGGCGTCTCCTCGGTCCTCGCCCTCACGACCTGTCAACACGGCTTACGATCCCCGGTGAGGTGGGTCCCGGCTCCCCCGCTTCGGAAGGCTCGTGTAAAGTTCCGACAAAGCATCCAAGACAAGCAAAGCCGAGGGCGGGAGCCCGGGCAGGGAACATAGGATTCTGTTTGCCTTCGGCTAGGGTTTCCCGGGCCCAGGTTGGGGTAGGGCTGCTGGTGATGGATGCGCTTGTTTTCAGAGGGTTGGATTACGGGGCTGAACTTGGCGGCCATCGCTCCGAAAACAAATCTCGGGGCGCTCGGGGCCCTCGGAGAGCCCGGGGCCTGGGGTCCATCCGTGCCTGGGGCTGAGGACTCCGGAGCTCAGGCCCGCCCGGCCCCCGGGGCACAGAGGTCGGAAATGACCCTGGCGCGAGTGAGGAGCCCTGAGCACACGGCAGGGCTTACTCACTCGGCAAGTTTCTGAGCACTTACGAGGCCCGGCACCGTTTTACCCAGCGAGGAGGCCACCTCCGAGACCAGGGCTTCATGAAGAGCAAACCTCGCTCTCCGTGGCCCTGTGGTGACCGGTTAGGGACGGCGAGTCGGACGGAGGCGGGCAGCGCACCCAGCGGCGTCTCGGATGGAGGCGCCACTGCGGCTCTGGTTTGATCGTCGGTGGAAATGCCGTGCTCCGTCTTCAGACGCCGCCGTCCTTAAAAATATTTAAGTTAAAGCTGAAGCCAGTTTGGCTCAGTGGATAGGGCGTCGGCCTGCGGACTGGGAGGTCCCGGGTTCGATTCCGGTCAAGGGCATGTACATTGGTTGCGGGCACATCCCCGGTGGAGGGTGTGCAAGAGGCAGCTGGTCAATGTTTCTGTCTCATTGACGTTTCTAGCTCTCTATCCTTCTCCCTTCCTCTCTGTAAAAAAAATCAATAAAATATATTTTTAAAAAAACATTTAAGTTAAAGGCCCCTCATTGGCTTCGTTACTTTGATAATATTTTTAAAGCTTTCACGATACATTTTCCTTTTGATGTGTTAGGGCTAAAGACACGTCCTGTGAAAAATTAAATTTCAAAGTCTGCAGTTGTATTTCCTGCTTCCTTTTAGAGGGGAAGATGCTGGGATTATCTAAAACACATGCAACATGTTGGACACTCATGCAAGCGCGAGCACACACACACGCACACACACGCACACACGCACCGCCTTCAGCCTGTCACTGCCAAACACTTAGGACTAAGTTTTTCTGTGTGTGTGGAGCACAGACGCGCTGCGGTGAGCCAGTGAGTGAAGACAGGCTTTTCTTTGGAACGTGCGGCGCCGCTGACTGAGCCTCTCCTGTGCGTGGGGACGGGCCGCACGGCCTCCAGGAAGCAGGCTCCGGTCCCGCTGCTCCCTCCGGCCGCTGCGGCTGGAAACAGCCTCGAAGCGCCAGCGTGGCCCCGCCAGCCCCGGCCCGCGGGCCCTTAGCGAGGGGTTCCCTGGCCGAGCAACCGGGCGGGTGCCGGGGCCGCCCAGGGACTTCCCGGTGTACACCGCCTCGTCTGGCCACGTGTGGCTCACACATGGAACGGCCGCAGAAAACGTCAGCCACGGCGTGAGGGACCGCCGGGCCCGCCCCTCAGTGCGCTTCGCAGGAAACGGTCCCTGCAGACTGGCAGCCGGGGCCCATAATCCCTGTCTGCGGATCGAACAGCTCTGGGCGGAGCCCTGGCTGACGCTGGCCCCGGGAGAGGGCCTTGTGCTCAGGGAGCCTTCCTGCAGGCCCTGCTTGTGGTTCTCACCCACAGGGCCCGCCGTGAATAGCCACATAAATCCATATATGTGTGTGTGTGTGTGTGTGTGTGTGTGTGTATGTGTGTGTGTGTGTGTGTATATATATATATGTGTGTGTGTGTGTGTGTGTGTGCGTGTATATATATATGTGTGTGTGTGTCTGTGTGTGTGTCTATATATATATATATACACACAGATTCGTGCAAATTGAAAGGAAATTAATTAGAAGAAATATTTTAATATCTCTATTTATCCTTTCTCTATAATAGAAGTTTCAACCAAATTCACGATTGACAATGACAGATGGAAACACATGGGTGCAATTGGTGCCAGGGAGAGCTTTACATGTATCGTGCGTGTGCAAGTCAACTTAGCCTTTTAAAGTTACAGAATAAACTTGCTCTATTAGATCTGCTTTCTGACGTAGCTAAACTTTTTCCAGCCCAGGGAAGAACCCCAACTTCTCCTTCAGGTAATTGTCAGCAGCACAGCAGTAAGTATCAGCACGAAGCAGATGATTACTGTAGATTATGCAGGGAGGACAAAGGGTGAAATATTTAACTGCAGCCGTGTTTGACTATATTCTGCGCAGTGAGAAAACCTGAAGTCATTTTCAAGGTCCACCATCTCTTACTTCTTTTCAGTGGGGTCAAGTTTCCACACTTTCTAAATCTCCATTTTCCGGCTAATGAAATAGGATTCCACCGAGTCTCCAATCTACCTGCTCCAGGACTTCTCTGAGGATCAAATGAGATGAGGCACGGGAAGATGCTTCACAGACATCAGGTTAAAGTGTGAAATGTTTGCACCTGGCTATAGAGCAAGTCTGTTCCTGGGCTGAAGAAACTGCAAGGAGGCTAGTGGCTAGGGAGAGGAAGCCGGGCATTGCTCATGACGTCATTATCCGGCGCCCACAGCCACTGTTTCTGATAGGGCTGTCATTATGCCCACTTGGTTGTGGGACTGAAGCACAGAAGCAAATGACATATTGTTTTCATCATCTGTAACAGGTCTGTCTCCCAGTGTGGGTAGTGCTACCCCTAATGTTCCTTCTCACCTCTCACCTCTCACCTCTCACCTCTCCCGTGATGATGGTCACCCTCATGATACCTGTGGAATAAAACTGAACGAGCTTCTCAGAAATCGGGGAGCATGACTTTGCAGCTGAGAAAACATGTTGACATATTATTCTTAAAGTGAGAATGGATCCATCACAGTTTTAAGTTACATCTCCATTTGAAACGGAGGCAGTTTGCACCACCTACTGGAGGGTACAGCTCCATATAGTCCGAGGTTCGAAAACGATGAGCCTGCTTTGAGGAATTCAGGGTTGCGTGCCCCGTTACCTTCCAGAAACCAGTCGCTTTGACGTGTCGAACGTGCCAAATGCTCACGTATGTTAGGACCATTTTCTAAACCAGACTCTCTTAGAAGCCACATCCACTCTTCGAGCTTAATGAACAAGTCACACCACTACTTACAGAAATAAACCATTAAGCCGAATACACCAACCAGAGAGATAAAAATGTAAACTGGGAGCAACACTGAAATCAATATACATTATCAGTTACTAATTCACTATTAAAAAATGAACTTGAAGCAAACAAATGGGAAACGACAGGGAATGTAAGCCAACGGGATAATAAACAGCACGTAACTCAACGTTAATTATAAACGAACTCGCCCAATGAAAATTTGATCGTGTTTATATCAAAAGTAATAACCATTGCCATGGCTTAATTACAGCTCAACAACAACACACAAAGTATTCATAGTCAAGTTCTTTGACGTGTTTTAAGGAAATCCCAACCCCCCCCAAAAAATATCCATTTTTTTTTTCAGGACAAACATTTCCAAGCAACCCATGTCTGAATATAGAGCAGCTCCATTTGTTCTTGTGTAATTGACAGACTCAGGGAAAAAAAATTGCATCTACGATATCTGCTATTCTAGATGAAATTGCTTTAGAGTAGAAGCCTAAATATATTACATTTTAATTTCTGGAAACCTATTATAGCATTTCGCTTATTTTATGGGTATTTTGTCTGAAAATTGATTTTATTTTTAGATGTCAACTAAATTAGATGTCAGCCAAATTAACTGAAGCATAAAATATGCCGGCAAGACAGATTTACAAACACAGGCTGCAAACGGGGCGCCAGTCACAGGAGCCCATTTACACTCCCAGGCACGGAGCCCCCGCCGCCGGGACCCCCTCCCCCGGAGCCCTCTCCACCCTGCGGGTGATTGGTGTGTGACAGCCTGCCGCGGTGACAGGCGCCACGGCAGGGGTGCGGGCGGGTTTCCGCTCTCATTTCAGGTCGCTGCTGCGGGGTCTCATCCTGAGGCTCTCGGCTGCGTGGGAGGCTGTGTGGGAGGCTGCGTGGGAGGCTGGGTGGCTGTGTTTCCCCCAGGCCTCGCACCCAGACTGGGCTCACCGCCGCCCTGGAGGTGATTCTCACACGGGAATCACTAGTCTGGACCTCTTTTTTTTTTTTTTTTTTTTTTTTTTTTAAATTATTGATGTCAGAGAGGAAGGGAGACGGAGAGAGAAACATCAATGCTGAGAGAGAATCACTGATGGGCTGCCTCCTGCACGCCCCCCCCACTGGGGATGGAGCCCATAACCCTGGGCATGTGCTGTGATCGGGAATCGAACCTCGACCTCCAGGTTTGTAGGTCAACGCTCAACCCCTGCACCATGCCGACCGGGCTAACAGGCTGGTTTTTAAGTGGGTGATTGTGTGTGGCCTTGAGTGATGTTGTAAATATCCGTGTGGCCCTTGGCAGGAAAAAGGTGCCCAGCCCTGTCTGAGAGGGTCCTCCCTGCAGCTGCGATTCTCCCAGGAGTCACTGCGCTCAGATAACACAGTCACCCAGCCCAGGGGCACAAAGCATCTGACTTCACCCCGAGTCCTTCCCAAACAATTCCAGATGCCCACCCAGGTCATGCCCAGCCCTTTCCGGGAGAGACAGGCCTGAGGCCCTCCCCCGGGAGAGCTCTCCATCCTCCCGCTCCCGCCACCTCTCCTCCACCCAGGCCACGAGAAGAGTGATGCTCGCGATGGAGCCGAGGCCAGTCCTCCAGCAATGTTGACAGACAGAAGATTCCAGCGAGAAATGCCACCAGCAGCAAACGCATGCAAATGCCTTTTCTGCTTTGTGCTTATAAACGCCTTTGGCATCAGCGCCTCCGAGCTCCGGGAGCGGGGCTTTGCCTGGCACTGCCCCTCGGAGCCACGTGAGCAGCGGGGGCTGCTCCTGTCCTCTGTGATAAGGAGGAGCAAAGGCCGGGACGCTTTTAAAAGGCGGCGCCCTCGCCTTGGGGGGCAGGAACGAGGTGTGCAGAGGGGGCCTGGCGGCCGGACGGAAAACACGGTGGATCAGTGTCAGAAACGGGCACAGGGGCCACCTCCTGCCCGCACGCGCATGGGTGGGGTCTGCTACGGGAGCCTTGAGGCCGAGGGACCCTGAGGACGTCGCCCAGGCCCTGCGATGCCTCGAGGACGACAGGTGTCAGGGGCACGGAGAGTGCGGACGTCGGGGCAGCGGCCTCCGTGCTGTCACACTGCGCGATGCTCCCCTGCGGCCCTCTCCCGGGAAGCCGCCGCCCGCAGGCCCTCAACAGCAACTGGTTCCCCCGGGCCTGCACAGGCCGAGCCCAGGGGAAAGGCAGGAGGGCCACGGTGGGCGGGGGCAGCTGAGAATCAATCTCTCTCTCTCTCTCTCTCTCTCTCAGCAAGCACAGCCAGAAGGACCTGGGGTTCCGGCACGACACTGGCACATTTGGGAGACACTTCATTAAACATCTTTAGCTTTGATTTGGCGGAGTTAAGAAATATTTCAGAGCCAACAACATTGTTTCTGTGTCTCAAACATTCTGATGAGCATTGTGAAGGCCTGTTGGCACTCGCTATCCTACCCGCCTGGCCTACGGGCTGACGGTGTGCTGTGCCCGGTGCCGGTGAAACAGGTGAGCAGACAGGCCCTCCCTGAGAGCTCGCAGCCGGGGCGGGAGGCAGCTGCAAACGGGCATCTTTCTATGAGGGACAGAGCGGGATAAAAGGCTCTGGAAACGAGGGACTCTAAGGGGAAAGGAGGGTGTCAGGAGAGACCGTTCTGAAACACAGGTCGAGACAACCTGTTCCATAAGCAGAAATCTATGATCAGGTTTTTCCCAAAATATACTTTTTATTGATGTCAGAGAGGAAGGGAGCGGGAGATAGAAATATCCATGATGAGAGAGAATCATTAATAGGCTGCCTCCTGCAGGTCCACCACTGGGGATCAAGCCCACAATCTGGGCATATGCCCTGATGGAAAAATCAAACTTCGACCTCCTGGGTTATAGGTTAACACTCAACCACTGAACCACACTGGCTCGGGTGAGCAGTTTGTTTATTCAACAAACAGTGTTTAGGTGGTGAGAATGTCGGGCACGGGAGAGTGCAGATTGCGACAAGAGCCGGGATAACCACCTGCAGTGCGGAGCAGGCCACAGGGGGGGAAGTGCCTCTGAGGGTGTCGGGAGCGGGGAGGTGGAGGGGGGGCAGGAGGAAGGGGGAGAGCAGACCTGGAACAATACAAAAAATGAGCCTAAAGAAGCATCTTAAAAATGCAAACTTCTGGAAGCAATGATTCATGTTTTCCCACTATTTCAATCACATTAGAAACAATGATAGCTTCTTTAAAAACCCACAGCACACAGAAGTTTTTGAATAGGGAGAAGAAAAATTAATTAGCATTCAAAACGAGATGAATGAACTTACGTAACTTCTCCTGCCCTCCGGGGTCACACTCCTTTATTACCTAAATCTCTCTTGCCCTAGCCCTGCGAGTGGCCCCCGGAAACCCCGCCCCTTCTCAGACCCCAGACTCCCCAGCCTGACAATCCCCTCTGCTCCCAGGATCCTCTCTGCTGAACTCTCTCTGCTGTGCTGAGTCCCTGGCTCCCTCCATGTCACTCTCCGCCTCTTCACAGGCTGTTTCCGGCACATTTCCCACTGAGCACCGCCAACAAGCGCTCTGGCACTGACTTCTCAATCTATGTGAACAGGAATCACTAACTCAGAAATCCCTTCTTACAAGGAATCCTATAGAATGAAAGGCTAATATGCAAATCAACCGAACCATGGAACTACCAGTTGCTATACAGGAGCTGACCCCTGGTGGTCAGTGTGTCTCATAGGGGGAGCACCACTCAGCGCAGCGGTGGTGGGAGCCTCTCCAGCCTTCCGGGCAGCCCTAAGGATGTCCAACTGGCAGCTTAGGACCACAAGGCTCCTGGACTGCCAAAGGACGCAGGCCAGGCTGAGGGACCCTCCCCCCCACCTTGCAGTGCATGAATCTAGTTATACAATAAAACAGAATTGAAAGTAGGAAGCTAAATTTTATATATGTTTAAAAGTATCATAAAAATTACATTTTACTGCCCAGACAGTGTGGCTCAGTGGTTGAGTGTCAGCCTATGAACCAGGAGGTCACGGTTATATTCCCAGTCAGGGCATCTGCCCAGGTTGCAGGTTTGATCCCCAGTAGGGGGCATGCAGGAAGCAGCTGAGCAATGATTCTCTTTCATCATTGATATTTCTCTCTCTCTCCCTTTCTTTCTTTCTAAAATCAATAAAAATGTATTTTTTTAAATTACATTTTTACTATAAAATACAGGCATACCTTGGAGATATGGCAAATTCCGTTCAAGATCACCATATCAAATGGCAAGAATAGCAATGAGTGGTCATTTTTGTGCTGGTGGAGGGTTTTGTCTTCAGTTTGTGGAAAAAAAAAACACACAAAAAAACAAACACCTGTGATGCGCAATAAAGTTAGGCACAATAAAATGAGACCTCTCTGTAGTGCATGATCAGAAAGAAGAAAAGAAAGCTTTATTTAAAGAATATATTTTAAATCACTTCATCTTTGGACATAAATACAGCAATAGACATGCTTTTAAAATTAGGATCACATTGCATATTTGCTTTTTAAAATATCATTTAACATCATATCACGTACAATGTAAATGTTCCTGAAAAACAATAGTCGCACACGTTAATGTTATTATGGACCGAAAATAGACTTAACCATCCTCCTAATGTTAGACATTAAAGTAGTGGTCAATGTTCTATAACAATGTATTACTACTTGCAAAAAACAAAAAAAAACAAAAACAAAAACAAAAACAAAAGAATTGACAACAAAATATCAAAACCAACTCGTGTTGACGTATCTACAAAATGCACTGTTGTACCAAATTCCTTGTTAGATATAATTCATAAAAATGTTCTGCTACAGTGGAAAACAATCTGCTGGTGGAGCTTCTTCAGTCACAAGGATTTCTGATCGTACACACAGTGAGGTTACCAGGGCCGAACGTAAATGGAGAAAGGCACGTAACTGCAAGAGAAATTACTTTTTCAAAAAAATAAAAAGCCCTCCTAACATCTTACGAATTTGTATGAAGGGCACGGCTGCATTTTACCACGCTTGGTACGACATTGGGTGCGGAGCCCGAGACTGAGCGCGCACCGCACCTGCAAAGCTGTACAGTGTGGGTCTGGGCTAGTTCTCCACCTCCCTGCTCCTCAAAGCACGGGCATCCTCTCCAGGGGGTCTGCTAGCCATGCGGCCGCCCAGGCCCACCCTCAGCGGCCTGTCTCCCAGCCCCCAGGGTCTCCAGGCCGCCGCCGCGCCGGAGGCGGCCCTGGACCCCGGTCCGCCCTTGGCTAGCTGGCCGGGCCCCACGCGCAGCGGGCTCTCCAAGGATGCTGCGAACGCCGCGCCTGGCAAAACCCCGCGCCTCCGAAGCCCGTCCCTTCGGGGAAGGCGGGGGGCTCCTCTGCGCCGCTGGGCGCCGCCGCCACCCTCGGACTGCGGCGCACGGGCTTTGTGATGCGGCGACGGGCCGCGCACGCGGGGCGCTGGAACCCGAGTGCCCGCACCTGGGCGCGTCTCCGCGAGCCCGTGTGAACCGAGGCGGCCCGGGCTGGGGGAGCTGTCACGCCGCACGCTTCGAGCCGCTGGCGGCAGCCTTCCGCCTCCCACGCGGCGAGGACCCTGGCGACGCCGACCGCGCGCCGAGTCCGAGCGCCCGGAACTGTTTGTCAACAAAGACCAGCCGGTGGCAAGGGGTGGAGCCTGGAAGGCAGCTATCGCGAGAAGTGGTCTTCCGCGGAGGCTCTGACAGGCGCAGGCGCACTACACCCTCCGCGAAGGTGGCTGCCGCCGGGGGAGGCGGGGCCGGGACTCGGGCGCAAAGCTCGCGAGACGTGGACGCGCCGCCGCAACTCCTTCCGGTGAGAGACCGGAAGTGTGCTGCGAGGGGCGTCCCAGGAGCGCGCTCTGCTGTGCGGCGGCGTCGCCGGGCCCGGGTTCCCGCGGCGGCCGCTCCGGTCCTGCCTCGCCTCGCCTCCCGTGGGCCGACGAGGTGATGGGGGACTCCAAGGAGGGCGGCGCCGAGGCTCCGCCGGCCGGCGCCACGGCTCGCGGGGGACTCAGCCTCCTGTCCCAGGGCGAGTCCGAGGAACCTTCTGCACAGGTGCGTCCGCCGGGGCCGCGGCCCGCCCCGCCGGGAGGGACGTCACGGTTCCCGGCCGCTTTGGCGCCCTCCCCCTTCCCCTCCCGCTCCCCCGGGCAGCCCGGGACGCAGGCGTCTCCTCGCCGTCATCTTACCCGCAGCCGCCGGCCTCCGCTCCGCGGCGGCTGCCCGGAGGGCGCGCGTGTACCGCGCACGGAGCAGTTATGCAGGCGCTGTCTGTTGACATACCTGCCGTTTCCAAAGCTGAGCTCTCAGCCCTGGAAGTGGGTACCTCGTTGGGCGTCGGGGAGACAGCCTGTGTGTGGCTCCAGAATGCCCCACAGCCGTGCCCCGGTGGAGGGAGAGGGTGTCGGGCCCCGGACGGGGCCCAGGCGCTGCTTGTCAGTTCTAAACGTTTGCTTAAGAGACTGCAGAGCCTCGCACATCTTACCACAACTCCTCCCCCCGCTGTGTGTGACCGGAATTAAAGTGCCTGGAGGGCTGAGCAGAGGTTTTAGCAAATGGTGTGTGTTCAGTTCACGTGACGATATCGCCTCCCCTCGGCCGACTTCTCCAGCTTCTCGCAGGAACATTAGGAGGGCAGGTTGGCTGGCCTGGTACCCAGCTGACAGCGGCCCCATCCTCCTCCTCCTCCTCCTCCTCCTCCTCCTCCTCCTCCCCCTCCTCCCCCTCCTCCTCCTCCCCCCCTCCTCTTCCTCCCTCTCATCCTCCCTCTCCTCCTCCCCTCCCTCTCCTCCTCCCTCTCCTCCTCCCCCTCCTCCTCCTTCCCCTCCTCTTCTCCCTCCTCCTCCTCCCCCCTTCCTCCTCCTCCCCCTCCTTCTCCTCCCTCTCCTCCTCCCCCTCTTTCTCCTCCTCCTCCCTCTCCTTCTCCTCTTTCTCCTCCTCCTCCTCCCCCTCCCCCTCCCCCTCCTCCTCCTCCTCCCCCCCTCCTCTTCCTCCCCTTCCTCCTCCTCCTCCTCCTCCCCCTCCTCCTCCCTTCCTCCTCCTCCTCCTCCCCCTCCTCTTCTCTTCCTCCTCATCTTTCCCCTCCTCCTCCCCCTCCTCCCCCTCCTCCCCCATCCTCCCCCTCCTCCTCCTCCTCCCCTCCCCCCTCCTCTTCCTCCCCTTCCTCCTCCCCCCTTCCTCCTCCTCCTCCTCCCCCTCCTCTTCCCCCTCCTCCTCCCTCTCCTCCTCCTCCCCCTCCTCCTCTTCCCCTTCCTTCTCTTCCTCCTCCTCCTCCTTCCCCTCCTTCTCCTCCTCCTTCTCCCTCTCCTCCTCCCTCTCCTCCTCCCCCCCCCTCCTCCTCCTCCGCGTGTGTTCTCCTGGAGGGGATGTTAGAGAGGGAGAAGAGCTGGCTGTGCGTGCTCAGTGCCCCCTGCCGGGGTTCTCCTTCCTGGGGTGCTCACCCACTGTCCGCCTGTGTGCCCAGGGCTCCGCGCTGTTCCTGGGCGGCAGCGAGGTGAAGAGCCGGGCCGTGGTGAAGTACTCCTCGGCGCCCCCCCGGGCGGCCTTTGCGCGCCTGGAGGAGAAAACAGACCTGAAACTGCCGCCCGCCAACTGGTTACGGGAGAGCGCCAGGCTGGGCCCCGCGGGGACCACCATCCTGGGCACCGGCAGGAAGAGCAAGCCCTTCTCCAGGTGAGCGCCGCCTGCCTGCTCCCCGGCCCCTCGCTCCTGCCCGGTGCGGTTTCTCTGGAAAGAGGTCCTTTTTGAGCTCAGCCCGTCTCCCCGCCAATAGGGTTACGGTGCCATAGGGAGGTTAGATGGCTCAGGCTTCTCTCAGGTCTGCGGCTCGTTATGAACAGCTGGATTCTGACCCAGAGAGGTAGGGTGGCGCCCCGACCTCAGACGGCGGGGTCCCTCCTGCGAAGCCTTCCATTTAATGGCGCTGGGTGGTCGGTCTGAGAAGGCCTGGCGCGGACATCCAGCATGCTGGCCGGGTGGCTGGAGCCCTTGACTTGGACACTTGCTGGAAATGCTGCTGGTGGTGCTTGAGAGGGTAGCCTGGGTCTTAGGGAGGATCACGTACGAACGACCATTTTCTTGTAGACCATGTCATGTGGGGTTCTCCCTCTCAGTGATTGAACCTGAAGTATTCCCATACAATGTATGGCAGAGCCATAAATACATTAATGCCTTATGAGCCAGTAGTTTGGAAATTATCCTAATGCCACTCGAGGTAAAAGTTCTATTTGCACAATGGTGTGTGTTTGTAGCAGTATTTCTACTAGCAAAAGTTGGAAGTAGTCCATGTATCTTCTTCTAGAAGAATGGCTTAGTAAATTATGAAATGTGAACCCAAATGTTAGGTGAGCCCTAGCCGTGCTGCTTAGTGGTTAGAGCATCTGCCCTCTGACGGAAGGATCTCAGGTTCGATTCCGGTCACAGGCACGTACCTCAATTGCAGGCTTGATCCAGTTGGGGTGCATGCTGGAGGCAACCAGTCGATGTCTCTCTCACATCAATGTTTTAATCTTTGTCTCTTCCACTTTCTGTAAAAATCAGTGGAAAGGGTATCCGTGTGGATTAACAACAACAACAAAATGTTATAAGGTGACTTACACAATAATTATATTGACTGCACACCCTATGTTAAGTACTTTATACATTGATGTCTTTTAGTTCTCACAACCACCTTTGAGCTCGGTGCTGCTGACTAATTTTCTCGTGGACAGACTGAAGCATAGGAAGGTTAAGTAGCTTGCCCAGCCCACACAGTAACTCATCGGAGCATGCTTTGAAGTGAGGTGGTCCCGGGTGAGAGTCCTGGCTCCGAGCTGGGAAATGCGGACACGGACGCTTCCAGGCTTGTAGGTTATGGATGTGCCGCATGTGGATGTGCCACGTGAGGCATCTGGCACACATTGTTTTTCTTCCTCCTGGCCGAATTGGAGTCGGTGTATTTTTCCCCACATATACTTTAAAAGAGTAATATTGTATATCGCTAGGAACAGTCCCAAACTCAATCTTGAAAAATATTTGTTTCTATTTTTCTTACCTTTTCATCTAAAAAGAATAACATCTTGAACTATTTTCTCTTGGAGGCTTTTTTGTGTGTGTGTGTGTGATTACCAAAATGAAGATAATTATTCATTGTTTTTATTCTAGGTGTTTCCTTTTAATTGCTCCTAGTGATTATTACTATATTTTATCAAATCTAAGATGCCATTGATTTTCAGTAACACCATTATTTTATATGCCACTAAGAAGGAAAAATAGCCAGCTGTAATGGTGAGAGGTATGCTGATACAGAGATGTCAGAATGTGGGAAATGTGTGTCCTTGAAGTTGGCATTATCTATGATAAACTACCTGCATCACTGTGGGCATGACCTTTGTGGCCTTCGTTCCCTCCATTAGCTTTGGGATGGCGTACGACTTCATTGATTCCGTGGGGAACGATGTGGACGTTGTCTCTGACTCTGAGGTAAGTGTCCTGGTGGGGAGGGCCATCGGTGCCAGGCACTTAGAGCATGCTCTATGCAGGAGTCTTGAAAAACTGATGAAATTAGACCGCTGTCTGATTATTAAGTGCCTTTTTTTTGTTATTAAACAAACACATAGCCTTTCTTCAGAGAGGAAGGAATAACCCAAAGCACTGGTAGTGTCTTAAAAAGAGCAGTTACAGTGATTAGAATGTTTGGGGTGATTTTGTATGTTTCCAGTTGAGAATGAGATATGGTGCTTCTGGCAGACTCGAATGCTCCTTGGTTGGTCATCTTTATCTGATATGTTAGAAGCCTCGGTCGGTGCAAGTGTGACCATCAGGTTAACAGTATGACTTGTAAAGCGCAGGTGATTGAGGTTTTGAAGAACTGTCCTTCGTGTGTTTGCATTTAGCTTCCTGTGGAAATACAATTTGTATAACCTTAGGAAAGAAAGGTTTATGCATGGGAAGTTCCGGAATCACTAAAAAAGGTCTTTCTAAACTCTTTCCTCTTAATTTCCTTAAGAACATAAAAAAGCTCCTGAAGATCCCCTACAGCAAGTCCCACGTAAGCATGGCGGTGCACCGCGTCGGGAGGACCCTCCTGCTGGACGAGCTGGACATCCAGGAGCTCTTCATGAGGTCTTCGCAGGTAGGCTCTGAGGAACCACCTGAAAGCAGCGGGTCAGCAGCCCGAGGGCACTAGAAGGGCGATCTGTTCCCAAGAAAGGCCCATGTGGAGACAAAGTTGAGGACATCAGCAACTTAGGAGCCAGAAGTTTCACAGATAATAAAAAGTAGAAAGGAGAGAATTCCAAGAAACTTACTGATACCAACCAGTAGGATTCTTGCAAGGAAAAGGATGAAGCCAATGAAAAAGTGATGAAAAGTCTGAAATTTAAGGAACTAATTTAAATTTTTTAAAAATCCTGTGATGTCTCCTTTAAAGAGATTCTTGTGAAACCTGGCTGCCAGGAAATGTGAAAAAGGTTATTTTTCTGGATATATAATTATTAGAATTAACTGGTTCATGTAAAGCAGTGCCTCTCAAACAAGGTTGGTAAATGCCTATCTCCCCCGCCCCATGTATTGATGATGAGTGCTTTTATACAAAATAACCATATTACAATATAACCATATAACCAAGGCTTACTCTCTATTTCTATACTTAACTTTTCACGCACTGAAGTTATGGTGGTTTACATTGAGTACGTATTTATGAAACAGTATTCAAAAAGTAAAGAGTACTTCCTTTAAGAAGAGTAATAGGTAACAAATTGTTTTGACTATATGTTTGTTGTATTGATTAATTTTTTATGTTATTCAGACTGGTGATTGGACGTGGCTGAAAGAGTTTTATCAGAGACTTATTGACCAGAAGTGGCAGAGGAAGAAAAAGAGCAAAGAGCATTGGTATCAAAAGGCTATTCTTTCCAAGTTTTTATATTACAGGTACTTAGCTCTTTGTTTATTTTATCTTAAAGATGAAAAATTAAATTCTGATCTAAAATTTAATTTGAAGCCAGAAAAAAAAAATAATTTAAGGTTTGTCGCTATGGTATTGTTTACATTTCAATGTCTTATATTTCTTTTCTTTAAAAGTAAGATATATGTTTGATTATAGAGTTTGGCTTTAAAAAGTAGTAGGCTTGCATGAGCTTACCCTGAGTGACAGTGTGATATTTCTGTTTCTGACTTGGCCAGTATCAATGGCGATGGGGCCGCACAGCCTGTCCCGTCTGCTGCCGAACAGCGGGAGTCATCCAGTTCAGACCAGACAGGTGACTCGGATGGGGCATCATGGCCCGCGCCCTTCGAAATGCCTTCTCCAGTTTCCGAAGATCCCAGTGCTTCCAGTCAGGTCAGTTAGTACCCCAAGGCTAACTCAGCATTCTCATTTAAGAAGACAGAGCCAATTATCTTGCCAATAAAAGTAGATGAACAGCAATATAAAATATTCTACCAATGTATGTCTCACAGTTATAAATGCATACTTCTTTTAATTTTGTTTTAAGAATTTGCAAGAGATATGAATGGCTAGATCAGATTTTTTTTTTAATTAAATTTAAAAAAATGTTCTCAGCATTTAATATAGCTCACCAATGTTTATCAATGCTGACTATCTCCTTGAAGTCATGAGAGTATTTAATATATAATAAATACAGTGATGTAGTATATTTTAAACTTTAGGTGTAAAGCAAATGCCTATCAAATATTGACTCAGAGACTTGCTTGTAATTTAAATACTGACCTTAACTTTTAGTCAGATTTTTAGGGCTAACATCACCCTTAAGATTTTCTGGATGAGGTTCCTGAGGTTTTAACCTATAATAATGTTAGAAAGTTTTTAGAAAGGAAGGGAGAGTGAACATGTTGTCTCTTTTTTGTCTCTTATATTCTTGGTTTCCTCTTATTGCTTGATTAGTTTTGTCATTGTTTCTATCAAAGAAAAAAGAACTCCACAGATGTGAATAGTATGTCTGTTTCAGGTAAACCTATTGATAAACTTAAAGTAAATAAAAATAGGATTTTTAACTTGGTAAATTATTTTTCCTCTTGCTACGTGTTCTCACATATTGAAAATTATTCACCCAGATTGTTGCTATCTTTACAAATTATAGGATTACAAGGAGGCAAATATGTTTAACTTGATTTTAGTTTTTGTAGGTTTTAAGATGGAAAAACCTTATTAAACTATGTAATGAATTCAGATCTCTCCCAAGTTGGGAAAAACTGAGGAAAGGAAAGGAAGTAATTACCATGCAAGGTGACAGCAGGAACAACAGGAGGGGGTGGTGTGAATGAAAGGGCGTGGGGGCCGGGCACACGCAAGGCCCAGGTCAGGCCTGGGAACTGGTTACACTGGTATTAACACAGGATGATTAATTTGCTTTGTAGTTAGCCATTATGTTGTGTTATTTGTTTTATACATGTTCATGTATGTGATTATAGTTCACCAAAGGAGTTTTTAAAAATTCTTTTTGTATTCCTTGGCTTCAAAACCCACACATTATAAACAGACCCGATAGGAATACCATTTCCCACCACCCACCTCCCCTTCCCATTCTGTCCTTAGCTTGTGTAGGGCTCCCTCTCAAAGACCTTGGAGGCTGTTGAGAAGCTGTAGGAGGACGTGAACTGGCATCTAGTTAGGGCTGCTTATGCCCTGCATGTCATGCCATTCATGTAAAGTACTGCATACGTGTTATGGTATGTGTTGAATGTTACAAGTAAACAAACTTAAGCTCATACAGAGTGATGTTTGTCCCTGGTCGCATGGCTGGTGAAATCTAAGCTAGGTTCAGATCCTTGTGACTTCAGAGGCCTGTTCTTGAGCCGTGCTCCACTGTGTCCACGTGTTCCACACATGTTCAGAATGGCCTCAAAGCTGTCTTAGCAATGCCAAGTACCGTGAAGAGCTGTTCTGCCATAAAATAACCTTTCACAGAATATTTTTAGAACATGTTATACAGCCTTAATTTCAGCATTTAGAGATTTATTTTTGTCTACAAGCCACTACCTTATGAATCCTTGTTCCCCAAACCTTAACCACTAGTTTGAGGTCTGGGTTAAGCAATAATAGAGTTGAAGTAGGCGAATTAGGTATTTTTGTAATGGTCTGAGAGCCAGACCTTTATTTGGAACATCATAACCTAGAGCCCAAACTCTCATTAAAGCAACTACCTGGCATATACGATTTTGGGAGTTGGTCCCCAGGTGAATAACTTGTCTGTGTAAATAAATAGTAAAAAAGTTTAAAGCTCTAGAGCAGTGTTTCCCAAAGTGTGGTACGCGTACCCCCAGGGGTACGGGAAGAGTTTGGTGGGGGTACGCGTTGCACCGGAGTTTGGGGGGATATGCACTGTACCGTGCTTAGCTGCGCTTAATTCTACATTCTCATGAGTATGAGGGGTACTCAGCATTACGAAAATTATAGAAGGGGTACACATATATCAAAAGTTTGGGAAACACTGCTCTAGAGTATTCTTTAAGCACACAGCAAAAGTGCTGGAGATTCATGCACATGCACTCACCCACACACACAGCCTGTGTACAGTCATGTGCACGTTGCAGGCAGATGCTAAGCCTGTTAGCACCCACCGAGGGTGAGAGTTCATGAACTACAGTGTGCACATATAAGCATGCCCATCTTGGGGACTATGGTGGCATTGACATTCGACTTAAAGTAATGTGTCTTCATGGCAGCTGCCTAATGATTGGAAAAATGACTGGTGGACTGAGTTTACCCACTGTCAAAAGTTCCTCTTTCTAAAAGTGTTTTTGAAAGTATAATCCACAGGATGTATTAAGAATTAAAAGTGTCCTGCGATTAAGTCAGTTTAAGAACATTGGATTACATAGAGGAGAAGTCAATTTTCTACTAAGAACCTCTTAGAGGGTTTTCCATGCTCATAAGCATTGTTACTCTCCAGAAGCAAGTCCACAGCGAGTAGCCTTTGTCACCGCTCACTCTGGAAATTTCTACCAAGTATCCCAAGGTCTGATGGACAAAATGCAAAACTAGAGGCTATTACCATGACGGGTGTCTCCAAAATAGGGCTGGGGTTTCTCAGGAATGTTTTCATTGGAGATGGGGTAGGCTAAAGATTAATGGTATTGAAATTTACCCCCCAAAATTGTGAAATATAAAACTTTGAAAGCTAAAGTAATCTTTAATCTTTTCTGAGTGCGAGCCAAAGGTGATTGGCTTTGCGGTGGCTGGGGTAGCTAAGCGCTGTCGGAAGCCACCAGGACAAGCGTTGGGAATATGTCTTAGCCTGAAGACAGCAGGAGCTCTGAGGTGTCTGCTTTGAATGCTTAGGTGATACTCTAACAGTAGGCCTTTTATAAGAACTTCTGGCAGCAGAATCATTCCTATCCTTGCACTTTTCACAGGGAAGTGAGCCTCTTGAACCCTCATACATACTGGGGCATCTGGCCTCAGCCCCCAAAGAACAAAACCTGACTACTTTATTCAATGCCGGGGAGAACAGTCAGGTATGCTTCCCAGGGTGTCCGCGTCCAGACACCAGCCCCGGCCTGCTTCGTCACTAAAAACTAGTCTCCGTTAGAGTTCTTAGGGGGGAAATCTACCTGATCCCGAAAGTCCATTTCTAAACAGCTCTGATCTTCCAGCTCTGTCCTCTTCACTTACTTCGTCTCCTTTGTCCTTTCTTTTTTCTAGTCTCTCTGTGGATCGTGGGGGGAATTACAGCTCTCCTGTGTGTTATATAATCACCGTTCCAATTTTATTTTAAATCAAAGGGTCTTAAAAATGACTTTGTTCGGAATATTCTGTGGACGTTTGAAGACATACATATGTTGGTTGGCTCCAACATGCCTATATTTGGAGGAGGCAGATACCCAGCAGTCAGCTTACGTCTCAGGTAACCACTCCCATTCTCCTTTAGGACCTCTGTCCGTCTACTCGCACCCAGCGATCCGGGCACCCTTCCCCTCTTGGTGGAATTGAAATGCACAACGAAGAAGGAGCTGGTCTCAGGGAATGCTGGGTGCCCTGGAGCTGGGGGTTCGCCCTGGTCCTTGCTGAATGGGCTCAGAGCTCTTGTCCTGGCCTCGTCTTCCGTCTGCGTCTGCTTGTGAACGTGGTAGAATTTGCTTACAGTGAAGGAGGTGGTTTCCAGCGCCTGTTAATGCTCAGAGCGTGTGCCATGTTAGCATGTGTGCATTCCGGCCTGGCGCCAGCAGGCGTGGCGGGCAGTCTTCACCCCACGTTGTTGGAGGAGCGTGCAGAGGGCCCACGGTCACCTGCTGCCATCTCTCCTTGTGTTTCTACTGAAAATGCTATGGGATCTGGTTAGAGAGCAGAGCTTATGCAGAAATGGTGAATAGGACAGCTACGTGTGCATACTTCATCGGCAAAGAGCTTATATGGCATTTCCCCGTGGGAGCACAGATTAAAATAGTTAAATGGGAGAAAAGTCTCAAGTGATTCATTGTGAAACATCTTAATTAACCCAAATAACACCAGGAATGTTATATTTTTAGGGATAACAACAAGCCAATTAATGTGCTAACTGGAATTGACTATTGGTTGGACAACTTGATCTGTAATGTTCCAGAGCTTGTGATGTGTTTCCATGTAAATGGGATTGTGCAGGTAAGACACGTGCGTCTCTAATAATCTCTCCAGAGCAAATGGGTGTGGAGAATAGTGCTCACTGAAAATCCGAAGTGTGCTTTTTAGCAAGGACCGTAGCTGTGAATAAACTGAAATTCAAGTATTTTACATTTGAGTTGTTGAGGATAATTTTACCGGTAATCTGTGAGAAGATCATAAATACACTGAACCTTCACTGTAGCCATAGGACTGTAATTTTAATGCCAGGCACCTATTGTAGTTAACAGTGTCTATACAGTAGAGGTATTTATTCAGTACACAGCTATCTACTCAGTATATGCAAAGTTTTAGGGAAAGGGCACAGTAATAGGTGACTTATATAGCAAATTGTTGCTGAGCATGCTCTATGATGAGGCACCTTGTCCCCATTTTAAATGTTGGGGAGAAAATAAAGTATGGTCCTGACCCAGAAAGATAGAATCTAAAGGGAGTAATGTGCAGAGAGAAAATAGGAGACGCAGGTTAAGTGTTGAAGGGTGATGCACCACAGAAGTCTGATGTTTGTAGAGGAGAGGTCATGTCTCTTCGGATCTGAAAAACAGACTTCCTGGAGGTGGCATCTTCAGTGGATCTTAAGTGACAGCGCCCCCAAAACACCAGCTACCTTCTCAAAGACGAGTGTTAATAAATGAGGCGCTGGTGGTGCGTGCAGTTAGGTGGGCCAGGGGCTCTCTGAAATCCAGGAGTGCTTTAGCTGAACCAGGGGTGGCCAGCCTCAGGAGCCTGGGGTCCAGTTTCCCAGCGGTTTGGAGTCCCTAGTCTTGGAGAATTTCAGAAATGTGGGCAGCGGAGTTTAGGGAAGTATGACCAGAAAGTAAGCCGGGACAAAATACAGAGGTGCTTTAAGAGCAGTGGTGCTGTCCCAGCAGCCTTGGCTCATTGTGCCCCTAATCTCCTCCTCCCCCCTCCCCCCAATCTCAGTCAGGCTGCACAGGACCCGAATGGCAGGACTTACACAGGTAGAAAGAGAAGTGTTGCTGCGAGATTTCTCTTAACCCGCCCTCTCTCTGTTTTATAGAAGTATGAAATGATAAAGACAGAAGAGATTCCTAATTTGGAAAACTCTAATTTTTCTACTAAAGTCATAAAGGACATTGCACAGAATATTTTATCCTTTCTGAAATCTAATTGCACCAAAGAAGGACATACCTATTGGCTTTTTAAAGGTGAGCTCATTCTGGACCGAACAGTGGTCTGATGGGTTTGAGTGGCCGCTGTGAATGAGACTCTGCTTGTTTCCGCAGCGAGTGGCAGCGACATCGTGAAGCTCTATGATCTCACGACTCTTTGTGAAGAAACCGAAGACAAATACCAAAACCCGTTCACCATGCCCGTGGCGATTCTCCTGTACAAGTGAGCGCTGTCGCCAGGGGAGACAAGGACCAGGGAGCCTTGTGTAAAATTGTAGAGTGCACAGTCACACCACCCGAGCCAAGTATTCATATCCTCTCTCTCTCTCTCTCTCTCTCTCTCTCTCTCTCTCTCTCTCTCACTCACACACACACACACACACACACACAATCTACACCAAAAAATCCCCGCGGGGAGGGTACCTGGTTGTTTCTGTGGTCCTTACTCAGTGGGAGGAAGGGGGCAGCCTACACTTGACCTTTGCAGAGAAGGTGAGTGGGCGTCAAGCTGATGTAAATGTTTTTTAGGGTTGCCTGCAACATGATGATGAAAAAGAACCAAAACAAGAAACACTACGGAACTATCAGGACGCTACTGCTCAACTGCGTTAAATTGTTGGACAAAAGCAGACACCCCCAAGTAAGAGGAGCCCCGCATGCTCCGGGAGAGCAGCCTAGCGTCTGATGATGTGCCTGGCCCTGCGGCCTTCGTGTGTAGCTGCCTCGGGGGGGCGCGGGCGGGGGGTGGGGGGGGGAGGCTCCCTGTGGCTGCTGAGCACTGAAAAGCCGCCCGCTATGAGTTAAGGTGTGCTTTCAGTGTAAAGTGCACCCGGATTTTGGGATCGTGTGTGCACATGTTATGTGCCTTTTAAATCAGAGATAATATTAAAATTAAGCCAACCAGGAGTGACCGTGGCTGAGGGAACGTCTGCGATGTTCCGTGCGGCTCATGTCACACTCCTAACGGAGGACGCGTGAGCAGTGCACTTCCTTCACGCTGTCACCGGGAAGTGGGAACTTTCACAGTTTAAGATCTGTTTACACAGACGGATCTTGTTAATCACTGTTAGTCTGGGTAAGGTTCAAGTCCATACTTCATGTAGCATAAAAGCACTGAATGGTCTCTCAGTCATGGGCCCCTGGTTTTCTATCCCTTTGCCCTCAGTGTCTGTATTTTGGGGGCAAAGTTAAGTCGAAGCCTCTTTAAATCAAGAAGATCTGCAGTCTGGACCTTTTTTTTTTTAAGCTCCAATATTTATTGTAGTCACATCCAGTTTAGAGATAAAGATTATCCTAGAGACCAAACCACGAGAAAACTTTTTTTTTTTTTCTTCAGAAAAACAGAAAACCATTTTTAACTCAATTATCTAATTGCTGGTTGAAAAGGTGGTGTTTGATGATACTGAATGTGACAGAATATGGTGTTACAACTATTAAATGTTATTAGAACCACTTAGTAATAAACGATAGAGTGGAATAAGGAGTGATATATACATGCCCATTTTAAGAATCCCACAGTGGGCTTTTCCCTCACTGAGCTAGTGGGGGTTTCCCCCGGGGCCATAGTAAATACCAGCTGCCTATTTATAGCTTAGGACGAGAATGTTTCTCAGTTGATAGAATACTTGCTAATGTAGTTATGACTCTGTGCCTGGAGACGAGTCTCCAGTGAAGTGAGTGCTGGGATGGGATACTTCCCAGAAGTGAACGCACACCCGCGAGAATTTCAGAGCGCGCTCCGGGGACCGGTGACGGGGGCCTGTGCTGGGGCAGCTCCTTCGCCGGCGCGTGCTCAGGTTTGATGACAGTCACACCTTTTCTTTCTTTTTATAAGATTATTGCTTCAGCCAATTACATGCTTTCAGAACTCTTTCAATTGGATGAACCTAAAAAAGAAGAAAGTGCAGAGTCTCCCTTAAATGAGAATTCTGATGAGAGTTACAGTGAGGAGGAGGAGGAGATGCCGGACAGCGATGAAAATGGGGCCTATTGCACCAGCTCTGACCCTCCCGATGATAACAAAGCCGTGGCCATAATCAAGTCTGTTGGAGAACTGTCAGTTCCAGAGAAGTACAAGTCCATCCATCAGATCAGAGTAAGCCTGTTTCGGTGTGTATTAACGTGGTACCGGTGGAAAAACAATGGGTGGGTACAATCAGCCTCTCAAAAGATGGCGTTGCTGCCTCGTAACCAAGACCCTGGGCCCGTGAAGCAGTTAGATGGTAACTAAAGACGGAGTGACGTGTTAGTTTACAGTTGTTTACGAGGGAACACTGTCTGTCATTCTCCGAAGCACTGCAGAACGTCGTCAGTGTTCATATAAACGTGTCTTTAGTTGTTTGGCCTTCTCAGTGTCCCTTTTGTCAATCCTCACCTGAGGGTATTTTCCCACTAGTTTTTAGAGAAAGTGGGATAAAGGGAAAGGGGAGGAGGGAAATGTTGATGTGAGAGAGACATAGCGATTGGTTGCCCCCCGCATGCGTCCTGACCACCCAGGCTGTGGATCAAGCCTGCAACCGAGGTACGTTCGCTTGACTGGAATCAAACCCAGGATCCTTCAGCTCGTGGGCTGACGCTCTAATCACTGAGCAAGACCAGCCAGGGCTCATGTCCTTTTGGGAACCAGGAGTCAGTACCGACCAGAGCCCTGGCCCCAGCACGGGCTCACTGTGTCCTGTGACAGACCACTCCCCTGTGCTTGCTTCTCCGCAGTCTAGTCAGCAGTCACCCAGCCTCTCGGGTTCACCAAAACCAAGAGCCTGGCAGAGGCCCACCCACAGAGCACCGCCTAGTGCCGGAGGCTCTGCTGGGCTTGCCCCGGGAGCACCAGTGACAGTGCGGCCACCGGTCCTGCTGAGCTGCTTGTAGATGGATGGGGGTGAGCTGTGCCACTCGGGACCAGTGCTGACTAGACGCTGAGTGACCTGGGAGGCCAGGTGTACATTTCTCTAAAACGTGACTACTTACGTTCACTTCTTTGTCAAGTAGAATAATTTTTAAAGTTGCAAGTACTAAAAGCAACAAGTATGGCAGGAGATCTTTTTGTTAAGCAGGATTTGTGTTGAAGATGCTTATTATATCAGTTTAATCTGCAATTAAACAGTACATTAACCTTAATACCTCAGTAAGTTGAGTACACAACTGCATTTTGAAATTGCTGATTTGTAGAGGTTTAGTAATTCCCAGGAACTGATGGGTGTGGAATTTGTCACACTGGTCACATAGTAATGATTTTAAATGTTTGTTTCTGAAGCCCAGTTGTGCGTTTCCAGTTTGCCATGACACGGAAGAACGCTGCAGACTTGTGCTTAGCTATGTTCTGGAGGTGAGTTTGTTGGTGGCAGAAGGATCTCCTGCTGTGGGTTTTCTCTCCCTGAAGCATAAAGTGAAAATTAGCTTTTTCCAAACTCAGATCAAATGTAGTTTTTAAAATACAAAAACTGCTAAATGTACTCAGTAGTCCAGATACTGCCTTACATTTAGTTTCTAGTTGACCTTCAGTTCATGTACAGTGTTTCTCCTTGTTTTAAAGGGTTTAAAGTCTGTGGACAGCAGCATTAAGAAAGAAAGCGACCTGCCTGCAGCTGACCCCAGCACCCCGATCCCATTAAAATATGAAGATGAATCTGCCAGGGGAGGTCCGGAGGGCCTGGAGAAGCAGATGGCCTTGTTTTTGGACAAAAGTAAGTGGAATTGATGTGCAAATAAGGCCTTCTCTGTAGAACAAGAGCTAGTCCTTTGCCAGCAGCCGACTTCCTTGTGTCAGTGAGGCGTTCACTGGCTCCCGGGCAGCTGGAGGAAGGCGGCGGCGGCGGCGGTGAGTGAACTCGGTGACCCTGAGAGGGAGCGGGGCTGCTGCTGCTGCTGGGAGGCGGAGGCCCGGGAAACTCGGCATCTGTGGGAAAGGTCCACTCGGTGTGGTTACTTGAAGCTGGTGTTGACCAGTCTTGTCACAGCAGTGGTACCTGAGCCTGGAGGCTTCCGTGAAGCAGGCATTGCTTGTTGATGGTGAGCTACGGGAACGTGAACGTGCTCCTCTCCCTGTCCTAGTGGGCTCCCTGCAGAAGGGCAATTGTTCCAGCCAGTCCGGCATGACCCCTGGCTCCTGGCAGCATAAGATGAAGCTCCAGCTGATCCTCAAGTCGTCCAAAGCCTATTACGTGCTGTCGGATGCTGCCATGAGCCTGCAGAAGTATGGACGCGCGCTGCGATACATCAAGTTAGCTCTGCAGAGCCACGGTGAGTCCCTGCGAGCGAGCATGCTCAGGCATTGGGAGGGGAACAGTAGGCATCCGTGCCAGTAAAATTCTACTCCTACTCCTGTTGTAAAATGTAATTTTAAAACCACCCTCTTGCATCTTGGGTGTCACTTAGTATTTTATTTTCTGCTCCAAGTGGTTTAATGACATCTTCATTTTGAAAAACATGAAGCCATGTTTGCTCTCTGATATAAAATAAACTTGGAGTGGAGACAGCTGGTAGCAGATTTCCTAACACTTACTGTGTTCATTACGCACTTTTTCTCCTTCCCACTCTCCCGCAGACACTTACTGCTGCCTCTGCACCAACATGCTCTCCGAAGTGCTGCTGTTCCTCTCGCAGTACCTGACACTCTGCGGCGACATCCAGCTGATGCTGGCCCAGAACGCCAACAACCGAGCGGCTCACCTGGAGGAGTTCCACTACCAGACGAAGGAGGACCAGGAGATCCTGCTCAGCCTGCACCGCGAGTCCAGCTGCCAGGGTGGGCGGCGAGCCCCGAGTTCCTGCCCGGTGGGGGCTGGGAGAAAGGGGGCAGAAGTGTTGGTGCTTGATGCTGCTCTGTGCCCTTATTTCTCACTTTCAATGTGGAACATGGTCGTGTGTGTGTGTATACAATGCTTTTGCAGTGTTTTGTAATTACTGCTTATACAACTAGAACTGACTGTGAACAAGCTCTCGGACAGTTGTGTTGACTTTCTGCACTTGTCTTCTCAGGAGGTTTCTCCAGGTGGCCCTGTGGTCAGCTGGCCAGGCCGTGGTGTCTTTAGAGAAGGAACAGCTTTGGTAGAAGTAGGTGGAGTGCCTTCTGAATGACGCCTGGGCCTCAGACATCGGGGTCATCTTTGAGCTCCGTTCAGGGTTGGCAGTCTCACTATGTCACTCTGTTTAGAGTTGTCTGATTTTTCCGCTGGAGAAGGAGCATGTAGCCCACAGCAGCCCCTCATTTTATTCTCCTGACACGTGAGGAAGCCCTCAGTGTGTTCTGACGCTCCTGTTGTATTCATGTGGCTTGTGAGAATGACCGTCTCTCAAGTATTTGGGTGGCATCAGGAGTGCTACCCTTTCCTCTTGAGTTGGGGGCTCTGCATCCCCGTCCCCGCTAGATGGTGAATTTGAGTCTTTGAGGGCCCATCCAGAGGCTTCTTCATTGAGTCAGACATTGATTGACAAGCGATATAGTCCATGACCGCCCGCCTGCCTGCCTGCCTGCCTGCCTGCCGTAGCTGCAGAGCTTTCCTACAAGAGCTGGTCCCCTTAATGAGAGCAAGGGGTTCCCCTGTGTCAGGCCTTTGCCCGTGAGCGTGTGCACCTGGCAGAAGCTGGGGCACGCAGGCACCTGGTATTTCTAGGCAGGAAAATACTTCTTTTAATCAGACAAGAATGTCCCAAGAAAGTAAGCTTCTTAAATAAAGAGATCTTTACTTCGAAGCTTAAATGTTCAGTTTTATTGATTGAATCTTAGTATATTTATACTGTATTGCAATTTTATTACCTTGAAAGTGTCAGATTACTTGGATACTAAGGAAGTAGTATTTGCATAATCACAGTGGTGACGTTTCCTTTCTTTCTTTTAAGGATTTGCGTGGGCAACTGATTTGTCTACAGACTTGGAAAGTCAACTTTCAGTTAGTTGTAAATGTTATGAGGCTGCCAATGAAATCCTGCAGTTCAGTGACTTAAAAAGCCAAAATCCAGACCACTATGTACAAGTGCTGAAGAGAATGGGTAACATCAGGAACGAAATCGGTGTGTTTTATATGAATCAGGCTGCTGCGCTACAGAGTGAGAGAGTGGGTGAGTATCCCTTTGGAGTCCTCCTTCACTGCCTTTTCTATCAGAAAACCACATGAGTTTTGGCTCAACCAAGGAACGTGGCACTTGGTTTTAAGTCCTGGATGCTCTGTTAAAACAACCTTTTTTTCTTAAATTTCAAGAAATGAAATAGGATAAAACATGATTTTCCCTTGGAATTCATTAGTTCATTGCCCTCCATCCTCCATCTGATCAGCCAGCAGCGAGCTGGGCCAGGCCTGGTGCTGGGTGCACAGTGGCTGCAGCATCGTTCTCTGAGGCGAGGAGGCCGATGGGAGCCTGCCTCGCTGTGCGCTGCCATCAGTGCAAGCACATTGCGCCAGGAAATGAGAAAGCACAGACTGTGCTCTTAAAACTCAGTCTCATGAGGCAGTGCGAGCCAGGTGGCTTGATTTGCTGCTGTGGCACCAGCCAGCCGCTCCTGAGGTGGCTGCGTTTGATGTGCATGGTCTGCCATGACAAGCCCTGGGGTTGGCATCCACCACCGATCTCACCCCGGAAGCAGAGGGCCAGGACCAGGGCGCCAGCCAGGTTGGCTTTCTCTGAGGCTCTGTCCTCGGCCACCTCTTTGCTGTGTCTTTTCCCTGTGGGTGTCCCTGTGTCTCTTCTAGCAGCACCGGTCATGTAGGGTTTGGGCCCCACACTATGACCTCATTTAACCTTTCTTACTCTTTAAAGGCCCTCTCTCCAACAGTCACGCTCGGCATGGATGTGACGGGGAGGGCGCCGGTCGGCCATGGCAGGTGTGGGCAGGGTGAGGCGCTGCTGGACCTGCCCCGTCCTCAGGGCTCACTCGGATGCCTACTTACACTGTTTGTTTTAATTTTCTCATGAAGTGAGCAAAAGTGTGTCGACTGCAGAGCAACAATTGTGGAAGAAAAGCTTTTCTTGCTTTGAGAAAGGAATTCACAACTTCGAGTCCATTGATGATGCTACAAATGCCGCCCTCTTGTTATGTAACACGGGCAGGCTCATGCGGATCTGTGCACAGGCGCACTGCGGTGCAGGGGACGGATTTAAACGTGAATTTTCACCAGAGGAAGGCTTGTATTATAACAAGGTAACACATCTGCTCATGGCATCATCCATTCATACCTAACTGCCACTCACCTTTGCCATTGCTCCATTAAATACCATAAAACCGAAGTAATGAAAACCGTGGGATGGCACAGGACTAGACAGACAGGCCTGAGTGCACTAAGGACTCAGGATTGGAGATGACACTGGCTTGGTGGGTAAAAGGTGATCTGCGGCGAGTGTGGGTGTAACCAGAGTAAATGTCAGGTGGGTTGAAGTTGGATATGAGCAGGTGGAACTGTGAAGGGACCAGGGGATCAGCTCACGGCTGGGCAAGGACTTTCCCAGCGTCACGAGCAGAAGCCACAAAGTAAAAGGGGGTCGCCGGGACCGGTTTGGCACAGTGGATAGAGCGTCGGCTTGGGGACTGAAGGGTCCCGGGTTCGATTCCGGTCAGGGGCATGTACCTTGGTTGCGGGCACATCCCCAGCAGGGGGTGTGCAGGAGGCAGCTGATCGATGACTCTCATCGATGTTTTTGGCTCCCTATCTCCCTTCCTCTCTGTACAAAATCAATAAAATATATTTAAAAAAAAAAAAAAAAAAGTAAAAGGGGGTCGACTTAAATGTGCAAAAATAAAGTGTTTAACAGACACAGCAGAAAGCAAAACTGAAAAGCAAACTACCATCTAGGAGAAATTGCTGTAGCACAGGACAGATCAAAGGTTAATAAACTCTTGGTGGATAGCAGTTAGGAAGCATTGAAAATATACTGTCCCCATTGAAGAAAGGACAAATGAATAAGAAATTCGTATGTGTAGAAAAAGTAAATGTTTAATATGGAAGCAACATTTCAAAATGTTATCTTCTAAGGGATTTAACACTCGAGTTTCTTTCACTGACTAATTATCAAATACTTATTGGCCAGTGGTCACATCCAGTGCCGGAGGAAGCGTGCCAAAGCAGCGCACATCTGATTGCGTACAGGGAGCCCCTTTTTTCCTTTTTTTACAAAAGCTCTACGTGAGAGCCTGCTTTCACCAACCAGGGGAAACCAGAAGAGGACTTTTGCTTTTAGAATGAAAGGGAAAGGGAAAAAAGCATTCAGCCTTTGCTTTGCAGTGAGCTGTTCCTAAGGCAGTGCGCGCCCTGAGCAGCGCGAGGCCCCTCCCGGAACCACACTCGGCGCCTGAGCACCAGCCCAGAGCCTGACCTGTTTCCAGGTGTCTGGGCTACCTCTCTGCTATCTGTGCATCCCAGGGTGAGCTGTTTCCTGGGTCAGAAAAGCCTAGGCGAGCTCAGAGTGTGACCCTTAACGTGACCCGTGCAGAGGGAAGCCTTTTGGTCATGGTGAATGAAATGAAAATGCTGAGGTCTGACAACACGCAAACATTCCCTGTATTATGGTAATAGCGGCTTCGTGTTACGCCAGTCAGCTTACCAGGGGTTTCATGGGAGCGCGTGCTTCAGAGCCGCATGCCTTTTCTCAGGAGGATGTTCCCAGCACTGCCTTCCCCCAGCGCCGTCCTCCCACCCGTCCTCCCACAGCCAGTCACCTCGGGCCTGGCGGGTCTCGCTGATGCTCTCTCCGCAGGCCGTGGACTACTACCTGAAAGCGCTGCGGTCGCTGGGAACTCGGGACAGACACCCCGCTGTCTGGGACTCGGTGAACTGGGAGCTGTCCACCACCTACTTCACCATGGCCACGCTGCAGCAGGACTACGCGCCGCTGTCCCGGAAGGCGCAGGAGCAGGTACGTCTGTCAGCTGAATGGACATCTCCGCCTGTGGAGCTCTTACAGATGCTGAGCGGCTTCCCCGGGAGCAGTTCTTCGATGTCCTTAACTTCCTCACGTGAAGTTACAGGCTCCTCTCTTTCCTATTTGCCTCCCCTAAAAACAAACAGATTGAAAAGGAAGTCAGTGAGGCCATGATGAAGTCCCTGAAATACTGCGACGTGGACTCGGCGTCTGCCCGCCAGCCCCTCTGCCAGTACCGAGCCGCCACCATCCACCACAGGCTGGCGTCCATGTACCACAGCTGCCTGAGGAACCAGGTAGCGCGCCCCGCTCCCCTGCCAGGTCCCCTTAAAAGGGTGGGGTGCTTCTCTTATGCTTCTGTTGTAAATGCCTCCTGTCCTGTTAGCTACTTAGAAAAACTTGGCGAGCAGGCATTTTCCCCCTCTTATGCCAGATGTTTTTCTGTACTATAATCGATTGGGTCTTAGTTTGCAAAATTATGGGTCTAGCATTTTGATTTTTTTTTTTTTTAATATGGTTAGGCCTTATAAGAGGAGCTTTTTGTACATCTTGAAGTACCCATTTTCCAACTTATCATGAAATAGAGCACGTAGGGATTCATGGGAAACATGGACCAAAGAACCCCCAAAGGAAAGCCTGCGTGCTCGCTCGGGGTGGAGGATGGAAGACTGCTGCAGGGTCCCTGGGCGCCCCTCCCTGTGGCATCTCCCCTCACACCCACACCCACAGAGTGGCCACCGCCTGCATGTTCTATCCTTCTCTGTGTTTTACCACTTTTCGATCATTTTTTAAAAATTTTTTACTGCTTTTTAGAGAGGAGGGGAGGGGGAGAGAAGGCCTAAGTGTGACAGCTAAAACTAACACATACAAAGACCGCCTCTAAAATCCACTAAAATCATGCGTGGCCTAGGCAGAGACGAGGTGATGCTATGGCGCAGCCCTGCCTCCCGCCTGCTCTCACGCTCCGTGGTTGCAGGTCGGGGACGAGTACCTCAGGAAGCAGCACCGCGTGCTGGCCGACCTGCACTACGGCCAAGCGGGGAGGCTCTTCCAGCTGCTCAAGGACACGCCCTGCGAGCTGCTGCGGGTGCAGCTGGAGCGGGTGGCCTTCGCCGAGTTCCAGATGAGCGGTGAGTCCCGGTGTCCTGGAGCCAGGCGGCCGGCGGTCTCTCTCAGGCATGAGGAGTGGCTGTTTGTTTGTTTCTGCTCTTTCTCCCAGTCATTGGCTTTGGGTGAGGCCAGAGTGCCTTTAAACTCGGAGAAGTGGGTTAGATTATGTTCGGCGGCTGGTAATGTGGAAACATGATCCAGGAGCCCATGTTAGAAAGTCATGTGCCAGGTCAGTGTAGACAGAGACGTAAGGCATGGCGGACCCCTGGGAGTGAAGGGCAGCGGGGAAGGAGGATGCCACAGCTGGTACTGAGGGCCGCGGAGACGTGCCCAGCGTCGTGGGGCTGGTCCGCGGTGAGGTGACTCTCGTACCGCAGGCTCCTCCCGGCTGGTCCACTCGAACCAGACCCTCCAAAGAGCTGTGCCCACTCGGCAGGACCAAGCGGAGAGTTGGGGGTCTGGGGACTAATTGTTGCTCTAGAGTCTAGGCCAGTGGTTGGCAGACGGCGACTCGCAAGCCACATGCGGCTCTGTGGCCCCTTGAGTGTGGCTCTTCCACAAAATACCACGGCCTGGGCGAGTCTATTTTGAAGAAGAGTCGTTAGAAGCAGTTTGTTTAAAAATTGGCTCTCAAAAAAAATGTCCATCGTTGTCCTGTTGATAATTGGTTCTGCTGGCTGATGAGTTTGCCGACCACTGCTCTGGGCGGACGCTCGCTTCCTCTGGGTAGTTCCTAGGGAGGGTTGAGGTTAGATTAGAAGATGTTGTGCTTCTCTTGAGCTCCCTTACAGCGCTGACAGACTTGCTAGCGCGTGGACATTGGACGGCGTAGACTCCACGCACAGGAACGGCCGTTTGTGTTTCCCGCGCCAGGTCAGAACAGCAGCGTGGGGAAATTGAAAACGCTGTCCGGGGCTCTCGACATCATGGCGAGAACCAAGCACGCGTTCCAGCTCATCAGGAAGGAGCTCGTGGAGGAACTGGACCAGGTGCGGGAGAAGGGGAGCTCTGTGTGTCCCATGTCTACACTGAGGGGTGAAGGCATGTAGCAGGCATGTGGGGGTGTGTGTGTGTGTGTGTGTGCGCGCGTGCACGCGTGCGCAGGATGGGCAAAAGTAGGTTTACAGTTGTCCATATGGAAAATATCAACTAATAATAATACAAGAGTAAGCTGTTTGGCTTCCTCACAATGTAAACCTACTCTGCCCCACCCTGTATGTACAAACATATACATGTGGCAGCTCTGGATAAAACACTCACTGTGATTTAGTACATTTTCTTGGTGGAATTGTTATTAACTCTTTAAGTTGCAAGTGTATCTTACATTTTAAAATAACCACATAGACGTTGGTTAGTGAGGCCCTGGTGTTGAGTCTGTTAAGTTTTGTTTTGTTTTCCTAAGAGAAGGAGGGCGCCTGGCCTCGGTCATTTCTGCTAACCTGCCGGGGCAGCGGAGCGGTGAGCGGAGGCCCTGCTGCTGCCTCCGTGTGGGCAGCTCCCCGAGCCCCCGTGCTGCCCAGCTGGGACTCTCCTGGCCCGGCTGGCCAGGCCCTGGAGGGCTCCCGTTTCCTTCTTGTGCCTTTTGCTTCTGATACTGGGGAGTTAGGAGGCGGTCGTGAGGGTTAGTTTCTCCTTCGTACGTGCCTGTTGGTTGGAGACAGCGTTGTGCTGTGCGTGGCTCGTTACGTGATGCTGGGGGGGAAGAGGGAGCGGTGCCTGCTCCCAGCCCCCACCTCCGCCCCCGCTGCTGCCATCGGCCTGCCCTGGAGAAGAGACCTGGGTGCAGCCGTGGGTTTTCCTTTAAAGCTACTGGGTTCACGAGCCCCGCCCGTCACTTCAGCGTGAACCGTGGTTGGGAAACTTGGGTGAGCAACTCTCTGTCTGTAGCCTAGGAGCGAGGAGCCGACGCCCGTGGCTGACGCCGCTCCTGGGCTGAACAGAGAGGAGGTGCTCAAGCTGCTCAGCATCTTCGAGTCCCGGCTGGCGTTCCTGCTCCTCCAGTCCATCAAGCTGCTATCTCCCTCCAGGAAGAAGACCAGGTGAGCGCGTGTGCTGTCTCCTCCTGCACTGGCCGCGGAGGCGCACGGCCATCGCACCGACGCTGGGAGGGACGGGTGCCCTGGCCGGCCCGCCTTCCTGCGGGCACCAGGACCTGGGGCTGGGGTTCCGTGGGGACTTCTGGAACCAGCCCCGGGGCCTTCACAGAAACTACGCCAGCATCACAGCCGGTGGAGGCGCAGTAGTTCTGAGTCGGGTCTGGGCTGCAAGTCCGAGGGAATTCTGCCTCCAGGGAGGCAGCCCCAGAGGCTTCCGATGGGAACACCAGCTGAGGGAGCGCCCAGCCAGCCGCTCCCTGGAGTCCTTCCTTCTGGGCAGCGCTGTCTGCCCCCCTCCACCACAGAGTGCAGAGGCCAGGGAGGCAGGAGCAGGCTGTTCCGCTCACGCCAGGAGCAGTGCCTGTACGCGGCAGGCACTTGTTTGTGTAAAGAATGGCCGGGTTTTCACTGACGTGCTGAAAGGAACGTCTAGAAACAGGCCCCCAAGCAGCAGATCTACAAGGTGTGGACCAGGCATGACTAGAGCACTGCTCCCTGCAGACATGGAGGGAGTGGGGGGCATCACTGTTTACGTCCCTTCTTTCTGTTTTGTCCTGTTCTGTTTGCCCACCAGTGGTAACGTGGAAGAAGATGTGGCCCTCAAAACCAATAAGCACATCTACTCCCAGCTCCTGAGAGCCACCGCCAACAAAAACACGAGCCTCCCGGAACGGATCGACGTCCTCCTCCACCTGCTGGACCAGCTCGCGCGGGGCAGTGCCGCGCCGTGACTCGCCCGGGCCCCCCAGTGCCTCGTCCGTGCCTTCTGCACTCGGCCGGTCTGTCCACCCGGTGCTTCAGTCATTAAACGCGTGGGAGGTACCCGCCCCAGCGGGCACCGCGCGGCAGCACAGCGTCCTCACTTCCCCACCGACGGCAGGCGAGCCCTCCGCTTCCGCCTGGGAAGGCCGGAATCAGTGAGACAGCTCCGCGCACTCCGAAATGGAGGTGTGGTGCAGGCACACTACGTGGTGTTGAGTTTGTTAAGCTACGTGGGTTTCAGACACGATTACTTTGGATAAATGTTACGTTAGGCCAAGGGACCTTCGTCCTGGGGACGTTGGCAGTCACGTGGTTAGAGCCTCAGCAGTCCCCTCTGATGGCGCAGAAAGAAGTCGCCTTTGTGAGCTGCAGTGCGGATGTCCGAAGACCAGCCTCGGGCAGTTCTCCGTGCAAGTGAGCGTCCTGAAGGACCCGCCACTCTGACTTTGGATGACAGCTGACCGAGCATAGGTTCTACCCACTTCTATTGCAAACTTGAAACTGTGAATAAGGTCAGAAAACTATTTTGAATAAATAAGTTATTTATTTAAAACGTCTTTGTCTTTTTTCATTTCACATAACTTTTACAAATTGTCATTTTAAAAAACATTAAGGCTCTGCCATCTACTGGCGTCACACTGGACTTCCATACTTGTCACTGCGCTGTGGCGCCCGGCGGCCTTCAGTGCCAGCCCTGGGTCGATCCTGCAGGTCAACTGGCAGCCCCTCGGCTACACCCCGAAGGAGTCTGACCTGCCCTGGACCCGGGGACCTGCTCTGAGCTGGGGCATCCGCACTGCGTCCTCAGGCAGATTGTCAGCGGCTTCCCCACACCGCGCTGGCCCGGCAACACCTGCAGGCCTCTCGCCGTTTGTCCGCGTCCGTGTTTATGTGCATCGTCCGTGGGACAGGTTTGCACACACTTTCAAGAGCTCGTCGTGCCGAAACCGGTGTGGCTCATTGGATAGAGCGTCGGTCTGCGGGCTGAAGGGTCTCAGGTTTAGTTCAGGTCAAGGGCATGTACCTTGGTTGTGGGCACATCCCCAGTAGGGGGCGTGCAAGAGGCAGCTGATCAATGACTCTCATCGATGTTTCTAACTACCTCTCTGTAAAAAAATCAATAAAATATATATATTTTTAAAAGCTCGTCGTTGAAGCACTTCATGTTTTGACTAAATGGTAAAGCGGCTGTGAGTCAGCCCGCTGTCTGCGGTGAGCATAGCGGCATCGCAGCCCCTCGGGAGTTGGCCTGCACTGTGCCCTGGACCCTTCAGTCTGGATTCCTGAGTCGCAGGGTTTCTGTCTCTGCGGAAAGAGCCAAGCCAGGCACCGAGCAACGCCAGTCCTGGCCGCACTCCTCGGCGGAGCGGCCTCTCAGTCAGGGAAGCTGGTCTCTGAGCGAGAGGAGAGCGAGCCGGTCGCCTCCCTGTCAGCGTCGGGTGCGGTTCCTGTGGGGAGAGGCGCTTCAGAATGCTCTATGATTTGCTGATTTTAATTTAAATTAAAGCTGCTTCAAAGCGCTTGCGTTTTAGCTGTTCCTTTAAAAGGATTATGGCCCTAGCCAGTTTGGCTCAATGGAGTGAATGTGCCTGTGAACTAAAGAGTCTCTCTCTGTCAGGGCACCAAAAAACAAAAATAAAAGAACTGTATTTATGCCTGATCATGAGACGGTTGAACCTTTCCCGGTTCACCTCTGTGCACATGTCCCCGTCATTCCAGATGACATGGGTTCTGCCTGCATTAAGCAATGTCACGTGAAAGTTAAAGGGACGCAGTGCCTGGCCTCCAGGTCACTGACATGGGACAAGCTTATGCAGGAGCGCAGGCACCTTAACACTGACACCCCGCCCGGAGCGTGAGGACACTGCCCAGTATCTCCTGCTCTGCGGGACCTGGTGCCCTGCCTGCCCTGGAAGTGGGGGTGCGGGTGCTGGCAGCCATGCTGGGAACTCGGCCGCAGAGCCCTAGCATCCATGGGAAACAGGCGGATTCCTCAACAATTCTTTTAACCTCTCCTTAAAAAGTCTGAAATAATTTGGCAAAAAAATTGTTTCAAAAAATCAATCAAGAAATTGGTTTTTAAATCAATATTTTAAAGTTCAGTAGCACTTTCCGCTTGGTTTTAACGGAGGGGCCTCTTGGTTTCAGTTTCTGGAATCGGGGGCTTTTCCCTAGAGAAGGCGGCTCTTTCTCCGAAGAGAGACCGTGGGCTGTGTCCGGGCCTGTGTCCTCAGCTCATGTTCAGGGTGGAGGCGTGGACGTCACACACGTCAAACCACTTGTCGGGGATGGGCTGCGCAGGGAACAGGCCGTCGGGGGGCAGCCCCGGGCGCCGCTGCCGGTCCCCGTCGCTGGCCACCCTCCAGTAGGCGCTGCCTTTGAACAGGAAGACGGTCCGGTGCGCGTAGGAGTAGTAGGCGGCGTCCAGGCTGCGGAGCGGGTGGTTCCGCGGCTCGATCGCTGGGAAGACCTCCGTCATCTTCTTCGGCGAGGAGCCGAGGACTCGGTTTCTGGTGACATCAAACGCAAACACCTGCGGGCGGAGCACGGCGGCCTTTCTGCATCGCCGACTCACAGCAAGGAGGCCCGCCCGGCACAGCACGCCTTCCTCGGACTCCAAGTTCTTCCTGCTCGCCGGCCGGCCCCTGTGGCTCGGGCTGAGCGTTGACCCGGGAACCAGGAGGTCATGTTCGATCCCCGGTCAGGGCTCAGGCCTGGGTTGTGGGCTCATCCCCAGTAGGGGATGAGCAGGAAGCAGCCGGTCCATGATTCCCATCATTGATGTTTCTCTTTCTCTCCCTCTCCCTTTCTCTCTGAAATCAATAAAGATATCTTTTTTTAAAAATATAAAGTTCTTAATTTTCCACATGATGGGGTGATCTGTCATTGCCATATAGGCATGCACTAACAACACAACCTTTTTTTAAATTTTTTAATTCTTACCTGAGGATATATTTATGGATCATTAGAGAGAGGAAGGCAGAGAGACAGACAGACATTGTGTAAAAGAGAAACACCGATCAGCTGCCTCCTGGGAAGTACCCTGACCGGATGGACCTTCTGGGGCTCGGGATGAGGCTCGAACCCACCCCGTCACCGGGCCAGGGCAGTACCAGCACAGCTGTTAACCGAGAACTCAGTCGCCTGACACTTCAGTCGGGGATGATAAAAGCAACCCCAGGCTGCACGGCCTCCACGTACCCAGGGCCCTTTGAAGAAGTAGATCAGCTGCCTCCGACGGTCATAGAAGGCGGTGTCCAGGGGACTCGGGATGCCCGGAAACCCTTCTGAGATCAGCCTGGGGTAGCTGTGTCCTTGCTCATCTTCCGAGTAGGCCTGATCCCTGTCGCTGTCATACCTCCAGTACCGATTTCCTGGGAGCCAAACAAAAAGGGCTGCCGTGGCCTATGACTGCTAAGTCCGGGGAAAAGACAGAGCAACAGCTTTCCGTGCAGCCCCAGCCAGCCCGGAGCCCTGCGGGACTGGGGAGGAGGCGGAGCTTCCGCATCTGAGTGAGGCCTCCCCCCCAGATGAGGAGTCCCGGTGTTGCCAATATCGATCACAGTCAGGACTTAACCACGGAAGGGTGTGCTCCCTACTCTGAAACATCCAAACGACAGAAGTCTGCCGGAGACCACGTCTTTGTGTCACTGAACTGGAAAATTCTTTGCATGATGAGAAGGAAAATCAGGACTAAATGTATTCACGGACCCCTCCCGGCAAATGCTGATGCAAAGTTCTGCCAGTCTGGCTCTCGCCTCGGGGTTAACGGGGAGCCATTTAAAGCAACATGGCTCTGCCTGGGACTCCGGCCGCAGGACAGGGAAAGGCAGCGCCTGCACACACCGTGTTTGGGCTCAAACTCCGTGAGTTTTGGTTTGCAAAGGCAGCCTGGCAAGACCTCCAGGCCCCCCCTCAGGTCCCGCCTCCCTCCCAGAGCTGCCGCCATTCCTCGCTGCCCTGGCCCTGCACTGGAGGCTCCGTGCCTGGCCGACCCTGTCCTTCCAGCCTGGCCCATCGCGTGAGCGCCTGGCCGCCTCCCGGGCAGCCCGCTGTGTCCCCCCACTCCAGGGGTCCCCTTCTGGGCACGCCAGGTCCCACCCCTTCTTCCAGTCTGGGCCACGTCCTGACTCTGGGGTGGCTCCCGCACTGATTCGGGGTCACAGCAATTGTCCCCTCTGCTTGCTCTCCCCCCCCCCCCCCCACGCTTTCCATTTGGGGAAGGGGATTTATCTCCAGAATCAGAAGAAAACTTCGCAGGGAGGGTGCTTTCTTCCAGCTCTGGCAGCCTCCTCAAAGCCCCGCCCCGTCCACTCCCGCCCTCACTCATCGTTCGATGCATCCACTCAGGGCCTGCTTAAAAGACGTCCCAGCGCGACCCCTGTGCCCGGAGCTGACAGCCGATGGGACCGACAGGCGTTAAGTTCAGGAGCTCCAGGGCCTTACGGACGGCTCCCAGTCGGCACAGACCCGCTCTGAAAGCACTCGCTCCCGAGGAGAAGCCGCTGGCCGACCGCGGGAGCCTCTACCTTTAAAAAAATAGCGCTCGTCTCTGCCCCATGTCCAGACGTGGACGAAGGCGTCTATGTTCTGAGCCGGGACGCCGCGCCAGCCGGCGAGGATGGGGAGGGGGTCGCCGTAGCGGGTCCGGTTGTTGCGGTTCTCGTACAGCCAGTACCAGCTGTGGCGGAAGAAGTAGGTGCTGAACCTCGCCGTGGCGTCCCCCCGGGGGCTGCGCTCCGTGCGGATCCAGTCGAAGGCAGTGTCGAAGGAGCCTGCGCAGGAACCTGCAAAAAAAGCCGGCACTGGGCCACCCGGCGCCAGGGCCACAGCTCCTGCTGCCACGTGTGGCTTGCACAGAGAGCACGGCTAAGCCGGGTGTTCCATGGAGTCACCTGGGAGCAGGCACCCATGGGGGGGCAGCAGGCCCCTGGCTGAGGGGGGGGCAGCAGGCCCTGGCTGAGGGGGGGGCAGCAGGCCCTGGCTGAGGGGGGGCAGCAGGCCCTGGCTGAGGGGGGGCAGCAGGCCCTGACTGGGGGGGGGCAGCAGGCCCTGGCTGAGGGGGGGCAGCAGGCCCTGACTGGGGGGGGGGGCAGCAGGCCCTGGCTGAGGGGGGGCAGCAGGCCCTGGCTGAGGGGGGGGGCAGCAGGCCCTGACTGGGGGGGGCAGCAGGCCCTGACTGGGGGGGGGGGGGCAGCAGGCCCTGGCTGAGGGGGGGGGCAGCAGGCCCTGGCTGAGGGGGGGCAGCAGGCCCTGGCTGAGGGGGGGCAGCAGGCCCTGACTGGGGGGGGGGGGGCAGCAGGCCCTGGCTGAGGGGGGGCAGCAGGCCCTGGCTGGGGGGGGCAGCAGGCCCTGGCTGGGGGGGGCAGCAGGCCCTGGCTGGGGGGGGCAGCAGGCCCTGGCTGAGGGGGGGCAGCAGGCCCTGGCTGAGGGGGGGGGCAGCAGGCCCTGGCTGAGGGGGGGCAGCAGGCCCTGGCTGAGGGGGGGGCAGCAGGCCCTGGCTGAAGGGGGGGGGGCAGCAGGCCCTGGCTGAGGGGGTGGGGGCAGCAGGCCCTGGCTGAGGTGTGGGCAGCACTGTCAGCCTCCCCATCTCTGACAGCCTCATCACTGACAGCCTCCCCATCTCTCACGTGGCCCTGCTCGGGGGCAGGTTTAAGTGCAGCTGAGGCCCCTTGGAGGGGGTCTGACTCCACTGGAGGGAAGGAGGGGTCTGGGCACGCACAGGGGGGTCTCCATGGCGGGAGGCAAACGGGTCCTGGCACGTGGCGTTCTCCAAGCGCGCTGCGTGCGGAGAACAGGGCGGCGGGAGGCGCACAGACATGGGACGGTCCCTGTGGCTGACGGAAGCTCAGAGGCAGCTTCCCTCCCTGCGGCCTCTGTGCCGAGTCCTGAACCACTTCCACCGGGTAACTAACCCCGCACCTCAGCCCGAACCATCAGACAGACGTGAAAACCCCTCCCAGCCAGGCCACAGGCTCCCCGCTCTCGTCCCTCTCCTGGGAGCCCGGCCCGGTGGCCCCTGGTCCAGGAAACCACGTGTGCCTTCCTGCCTCCCAGGGACAGACTGTGCCGGGGAAAGAGGGGACATGGGGACAAACCCCAGAGCTCTCGCTTTGCTCCCCACGAGCCTGGTCCGGGCAGGGCCGCCCATCACTGCCACCCCCCGCCCGCCGAGCCTGGGGCAGCTGCTCGGGGTCTCCCAGGAGGAGGGGCGGGGTCCTCTGTCAGCTCAGGGTGCTCCCACCAGTCTCACCGTACAGCCTCTGGATTGCCTTCCGGTCTGACCAGTCCAGCTCGAACGCGGGCCCCCGGGGAGTGTAATTTGGCTGCATTATGGACCCTGCCCTGTAGCTGTGAGGCAGGCCGAGGACGTGGCCAATCTCGTGGACGGCCACCTAGAAGGGAACACAGCCATGGGTGCAGCGCCAGCCCTGGGGGTCTGGGACCCGCCCTCGGGGTGGGGGAGGCTGTGCCTGCAGAGGCTGGGCAGGGGGAGGGAACTTTCTCGGGAGGAAGCGGACACGTCCGGGGAGAGGCGCCGGCCGCCGGCCGCCCTCCCGCCCTCGCTGCCCTTTGCCCGGCCACTACGCTCAGCGGCGACCACTCACCCTGAGGAGGCTGATGCCCATGTCGCTGGTGGGCGGGGTGAAGTGCTCGTCATCGTCGAAGTGGACATCGCCCAGGCGCCAGGCGTGTGCAAACTCCTGCCCGACGCCATCGAACACCCGCGGGCAGCCCAGGTGCCGGCCTGGCCGGGGAGGGGGCGGTGAACGAGGAGTGCCCGTGGCACAGACTCCCTGCCGGCGGGACCTGGGAGCAGACCCCTGGAGGTCCCCAGGCGCCAGGGGCTTGCCGTCCGCCTGGGCTAATTCCTTCCCTTGAGGCTCATGAGCCTCGGCCGTCACAAAGTCTAAAGACAGCCCAGCCGCTCGGCTCAGTGGCTGAGCCTCATCTATGAACCTGAGGGTCACAGTTCAATTCCTGGTCGGGCACATGCCCCGTGGCAGGCTCAGTGCCCATGGGGGTGTGCAGGAGTGATTCTCTCTAATCACTGATGTTTCTCTCTCTCCCTTAGTCTCTGAAATCAATAAAAACCCATAAAGTCTAAAGGCAAGCAGCTGCACACTGAGTGCTGAGGAAGGAGAGGAGCTGGGGGTGTGTGTGGGGCTGCAGCCAGAGGAAGAAGAGGAGGAGGGGGGGAGGAGGAGGAGGAGGGTCTGCACTGAAACCTGAGGGCTGTGTGGTCAGGAATTAAAGCGGGCGCGGCCCATGGTCACTTCAGTCAGTTCCTTCCATTTGCATCGGTTTCCAACCACCTGGGTGCTTCTCTCACAAGGAAGCAACTCTGGGGAGAACTTGGGGCAGCCATGGGACCCCAGTTCCCCGATGGGGCTGCTGAGGAGTGACTGTGTCCAAACCCAGGCAGCCGGTGGGGGGAGGGGGGGGCTGGGGGGAAACAGGCCATGTGCCCTGCGCCCCGAGGAGCCCGCCGAGCCCACCTGAGCCCCTTGAACCACGCCCCCGGGCTGGCCTGCTCTGACCTGTCCCCCTGAGACCCTCAGGCTGTGCAGGGCGATCAAGAGCCCTTCCCAGTGAGTTGTATGAAGCCACATCCACAGAGGCTCACACTGTGCCCCCAGGTGCCATCTCACAACAGCCAGGCAGCGGGTTGGAGGCCAGGGTGGGGTTCTGAGTCCGTCTGTGGGACCCCGAGTTCCCGTTATGCTGAGGTCCCCCCTCGGCCGCCTGCCAGCAGCGAGGACAGGTAGGCAGGGCGCCCGCCTTCGCCCTCACCTCGTCCAAACGCCAGCTTTATGTCCGCCGAGGCGCCCGGGCCGGGGTCCTCCCGGAAGGTCAGGGGGGTCACCTCGCTCCACATGCGGAAGGCCAGGCGCAGGACGTGCCTCTGCTGGTCGGCGGGCAGCTGGCGGCTGTAGCCCTCGCCCAGCAGCCTCCAGCTCAGCGTCCTCTTGGCGAAGGCCTGGGCGCCCCCGGCCTGCGCGGCGGCCTGGTCCTGGGGGTGCGGGCCCGGAGGCGCCGCCAGCAGCAGGTGCAGGAAGCGCTTGGGCCGGGCCTTGGGCCGGGGGCCCGGCGGGGGCGGCGGGGCCCGGGGGGCGGTGCTCGCGGCCGGCGGCGGGGGCCGCGTGTCCGGGACGCCGCAGCGGGGCCGGTTCATGGCCGCCAGGGTGGCCGCGTCCAGCCGCCCGCTGGCCGGCAGCGCGTTGACCTCCTGGAACCGGCGCAGAGCCTCGGCCAGGGCGGCGCCCCGGGGGCCCGCGGGCGGCCCATCGCGGCGGGGACCCGCCCCCGGGGGCCCCGGGGCCCAGCCGTATTTGGACAGGAACCGCTGCGGAGAGAGCCTCGGGTCGGCGGGCGGATTGCACCGCATGTTCCCTGTCCCAGCTGCACAGGCCGGTGCGCTGGCCGTTTCCATGTTACCGCGTTGTGTGTTTGCCTGTGCTGGGCAGCGTCCCAGGCCCAGCACCTGGAAGGCGTGTGCACACGTGTGTGAGTGCGCACCAGTGACCGTGCACACCTGCGGGCGTGTGCATGTGCATGTGCATGTGCATGTGCATACCTGTATGCTAGCAGGTGCGCCCGTGTGCGCATGCGTGCAGGTGCGCCTGTGGCTTGTGCGCATGTGCGTGTGCGTGGTCCTGGTCCCGGCTCCTACCTGCGCGGCGGGGAGGCCGGCGATGGGCGGGGCGCGGCGCAGCGGGGCGGGCGCCCGGTCGGAGCGGTCGCGGCTGTGGAAGAGCGCCTCCGGGCGGGCGGCGCGGAGCCAGCAGAGCAGCAGGGCGGGGCGGAGGATGGAGGCCGCGAGCATGGCCGGCTGGAGCCGCGTCCGCCTCCGCTGCGTCCGTCTCCCTCCGGGAGGCCGAGCTCTTATAGGCGGCGGAGCCCGCGCCCTCCCCGCGCCCCTCCCCGGGCGCTGCCCTCGCACCCAGGCGCCAAGCGTGCCGCCTCCCGCCTGTGGGGACCCGCCCGCCCCTCTCACGGGGGTGAGACCCTCCGGCTCCCGGGCCGAGTCTTCGGTAATCACACGGCCGCTCGCAGCCGCCTGTGATGGCGCTTCCCTGGCGACGTGCGGGGGAGCTGGGGAGGTGGGGGCGGTGACAGTGTCCACGGGCCTGGGTGGAGGCGCAAAACCCGCCACCCGCCTCCGAACCGCACCCGCGGTGAGCCCGGCACCGTGCATTCGCTTGTAGTTTGGGGTTTATTTTTTTAGAGTGGAGATTGCCTTTTAATTTTTTTACCTTTTATTATGTGTCAGTTACAGTTGACATTCAATATTCTTTGGTTTGCGGTGTACAGCACGGCGGCCAGACACACAATTTACAAAGTGACCACCTGGCACCGCTCCCGGTCCCTGTGCTGCTCTTGGCAGCCCGAGTTTGGGTCCTTTCTGGGAGGGAAGTTTCAGTTTGTTTACCAACTTTTTCTTACTGCTCCGTTCCTCTTTCTGAAAGGAATGCCTCAGCATGGGAGGTGCGAGTTTGAAAGTACTGAGAATGAAGGGCGCCTTGTCACAGATGGCAGTGTTTCGTGAACATCCTTCAGGTGGATGCATGTGTGCATGCGGAGAAGCACCTGTGTGCAGTTTCATGTGAGTCACGTGTTCTGTTTTATTCTATGTAAGCTCAGTGGAGTAGCACATCATCTTCCCGTGTTCATGAAGACAGGTGTATCATCCCGGGTAATGGCAACATGGGGTCCTTTCTATGGGTTCTGGGATTTTTTTTTTAATCCTCACCTGAAGATGGGTATCCTATATAATCCTATAGAATAATCCTATATAATAACAGGGTAATACGCAAACTGACCCTAACTTGGAACAACCAGGAACCACCAGTTGCTGTGATGCACACTGACCACCAGGAGGCAGCTTCCACAGGGGGAGCGCCACTCAGCCACAAGCCGGGCTGAGGGCTGTGAGTCCAGCAGCAGAGGCAGCCTCTCCCACCACTGCAGCAGCACTGAGGCTGTCGGACTGCAGCTTAGGCCCATCAGTTGGGCATCCCCTCAGGGCACCCAGGCTGCCAGAGGGATGTCTGACTGCCAGCTTAGCTGGTTCCCCCGGGGAGCGGGCCTAAACTGGCAGGTGGACATCCCCCAAGGGCGCCTGGACTGTGAGAGGGTGCAGGCTGGGCTGGGGGACCACCCTCCCTGAGTGCACGAATTTTCATGCATTGGGCTTCTAGTGTGTGTGTGTATGTGTGTGTGTGTGTGTGTGAGTGTGTGTATATGTGTGTGTGTGTGTGATTGATTTTCAGGGACAGAGAGAAACCATCAGTGATGAGAGAATCATGGATCGGCTGCCTCTTGTATGCCCCTCACTGGGGATCAAACATGCAACCCAGGCATGTGCCCTGACCTGGAATTGAACCATGTCCTCCTGCTTCATAGGTTGACGCTCAAGCACTGAGCCACGCCTGCTGGGCTGTTTTTATTTTTAACTTTTGTTGATTTTGGAGAGCGAGGAAGGGGGAGAGAGGAGCATCGATGTGAGGGGAACGTGGATGGCTGCACACCGTTTCACTGTGGAGTGTGGCTGACACAGCAGCGTTAGGTGTCAGGGCATCGCTCCTTTCCCCACTTAACTGGGTTCGCGCTCCTTTTTAAAACTGAGATCTCCAACTGTTTTAATTAGAAAACAAGCCCCAAGTGTTTTCTCCAGGGACACAGACACCTGGGAAGGTGCAAGACTTAGGACAACATTATTCAAAACAGTGTCTAGATCAGCCAGCCGTTCTCAACCTGTGGGTCGTGACCCCTTTGGAGGTCGAACGACGCTTTCACAAAGGTCGCCTGAGACCATCGGAAAACACAGATACTTACATTACGATTCACAACAGAAGCAAAACGACAGCTATGAAGTAGCAACGGCAATAGTTTTATGGTTGGGGGTCACCGCAGCATGAGGAGCTGTATCCAAGGGCCGCGGCTTTAGGAAGGTGGAGAGCCGCCGGGCAGGACTTCCTGTCTGCTGGGAGGCTGGAACTCTGCCGCGGAACAGAACTGAGAACCCGGACGGAGTGGCTCCCGAGCTGATGTCACACAGCCCGGGCCGGGGGGCCGGCAGAGACAGGTGGAGCCGGTGGCGTCGAGCGCTCTGGCCGAGGACCGCTCCTGAGAGTCAGGTCTGAGACTCTCAGGCCGAGGACCGCTCCTGAGAGTCAGGTCTGAGACTGCCGGCGGCTGCGCCGGTGCCGGCTGCCAGGTTCCCGCCCAGCGGGGTCCGAGGGGAGGTGGCTCCTGCCGAGGGCCCTTTCTCTGCGTGACGTGTCCTCCTCCTCACCGTCCCGTGCAGTTGGCCTCATGCGGGTCCGGGCGGCTGGACGCAGGGACGTGTGCCGACCAGCCGGGCGGTCTGCTTGTCCCAGGGGCTGCCTTTCGCGCCGGCCCGGCCCCGCCTCTGCGCAGACCGGCTTCCAGGCTCAGAGGGTTTGATTACCCAGAGTGCGGTCCCAGGTGAGTTGGGTTTTGAGGAAAGTGGTTGAATTCAGGAGGAAAAATGGCAGAGGAAGCTGTGTGCCCTACACAGTGAGGGACAGGGCTCCTGGAGAAACCGGCTCCTGGTCCGTGCGGGACACTTGCCGTCCCTGAGCCTGGCGGAGGGTGGCTGGAGCCTCCAGAACCTCCTCTAACACTGAGGTGGCATGACACAGGTGCCAGCGGGAGAATGGAAGTTTCTTCCTACGATACCTATTATTTACGAGTAGGTTTCCATACTCTCAGCGTGCACAGCGTAGCATTTTGGAAAAAGACATTCCCTTGCTTATCCCCACGGAAAATGTTTAAGCCTGATGTACAGGGAGGCACCTCTGACTCTGAAAAGGAACCTATTTCAGGATTGGGGGTGAAACCACGTGCTCCCGTGCGGCCTGTTAGTTACTCACCGCCAGCTGCACGTTACTGCCTGCGAGAGGGAGAGAGCCCTTCCCTCCGTCTGTCCGTTCCCTTCCTTTGCCTTCCAGTCCCCTTTTCCTCCGCGAGCAAACCCTCTACCCCGTGGCCGGGCGGCTGGCCCCTCGGCCGCCCTGGGAGACCCGTCCTGCGGGCGGGGTCACGCCTGGCTGGGTGGGAGGGACCCACGGTCACCGCCCCGCTCTTCTCCGCCCAGAACCATGTTCGGATTTGAGGGCTTGGTCGACAAGGTGGACGTGGAGGTCATGATCGCCATCGGTGGCGCCTTATTGATCTCCTCCTTTTTCCTCATGTGCTGCTTCCTCTGTGTCTACTGCAAGCTGGCCAGCACCTTGAAGTGAGTGACGTGGGTAACCGGGAATAACACCCCTCGCACGGGACCCCTGGGGCCGCACCCTCCACCAGGTCAGGAACAGCGGGAAAGTTTAAAAGGCAGAGGCTGGGCCGCTCCATGGTTGGGCGTCAGTTTCTCCTCCCTCTCCCCGTCCCTCTCTGAAGTCAATAAAAACACATCTTAAAAAGGCCGAGGCAGGTGAGCACGGAATCCTGGCCGCTTCCCTGGGCTGGGCTGTGAGCTCACAGGGAGGTTCCTGGCGGCCGCTAGGGTCAGCACTGTCGCTGCCCGGACCGAGGACCGCCGGAGCCACCCCCCTGCCCGAGCTGAGCGCCCCGGGCTTCAGAGTGAACCTAACTGAGCTTTCTGTCCAATCTCTGAAGGAAACTATGACGATCAGCAGCATCCGCCGCGGAGGCAGGCGGCTGGGTGTGGAAGGCCGTGCTGGGATGCTGCCGCCCCGCACTGCGCTGCCAGCCCGCCGACGGAGCCCGAGCACGCCGCTGCAGACTGCCCTGAGCTGGCCGCCCCGCGTGCTGGGCCCGCCGTGTTCCGTGCCTCCTGCGTGCCATGTCCCCTGTGTGCCGTGCCCCCTGCGTTCTGTGTCCCCTGCGTTCCATGCCCCCCGTGTTCTGTGCCCCCCGCGTGCCGTCCCCATGGGCTGTGAAGTACAGACGTCTGTGCCGAGCTCAGCTGCCTCCTGGCCGTTCTTTCCAGGTGGTTGGGCCCCGCGGCAGGAGCTGTGCTGTCTGGTCCCCGGGCGCCGAGCACAGGCCCACACTCACCGGGGCCAGGCAGTGACCGGAAGCTCAGCTTTGCCCGTCAGGTAGCCCTTTCCACCAGGTAAACCTGAACCTCAGGCCGAGCAGCACCCTGAGCCAGAGCGTGCTCACTGACCGGAGAATGGAGAGTGGCCCATCCGTTACTGCGGCGCCGACCTGCCCTGCTCCAGGCAGCAGGGGCTCCCACCCCTCCTGAGGCGCTCAGGGCAGGAGGGCGGGACACTGGCTCTGGCTCTGTCTGTTTCCGGCCCCCCAGGGGGCAGGGGCAGGGGGTGCGGGAGCTCCGGGGTGCGATCAGTCACCAGGGCTGCTGTTCTGTGTGGACACCCTGAGATGTGAGCTCACGGGGCTTCTCACCAAGTTGAGTTGTGGACGGTGCCCTCCGGTGACCATCAGGACGGAGGGCTCCCCTTTCTCCCCGTCCTCCGCCCAATGCCCCGAACCCCACGGAGTACGCGTCTCCGGTGGCAGGAAGGGCCTGTCCCACACCAGCAGGTTCCGTCCCCATGAACAAACTCGTAGCGGAGGTGACCCGTTCACCATGGTCGGCAGCAGTGAGCTCCACCCGCCACCCTGTGGGACGGAGCCTCCTCAGGTCCCCGCCCAAAGCGCTGCTGGGCGCCAGCTGCCCCTCTGGCTCCAGGGGGGGCTGCGGGAGGCGGGGGAGAAGGCGGGGGCGGGGGGGAAGGGGGGGCACTGAGCTGCGCCTCCACCTCGGAAGGAGGGCTGTCTGACTTCCTCTCTGACCCCCTCTCCGCGGGATGAACAGAACCACGTCGCACACAGCGGACTGTGCCACTCCACAGGCTGTTGTTTTCAGAACTGGGGCACATCTGTCCTCCCAACACCCCTCGCCCTGGGAACAGTGCACAGCCCGCCCCGTCGCTGTGTCTCTCCTGCCGCTGGCGGACGCTCTGACGGGAGCCGGCACACTGGGTGAGGGTCCCGGAGCCTTGGTGGAGGGAAGTGACTGCCGGGCCTGCTGCTGCCACGTCCCCTCCGGATCGCTGTGCCCAGGGGTTCACTGGGCACCGGGCGGGCGTGCAGGGCGGATGCCCTCCCCTGGCAGGCAGCCCTGTCCTCAGCAGCTATGAGGCTGGAGGGCCGTCCGGATGCCTGCGGCCAGGGCTCTGGGCGTGGGGCTCTCGGCGGTGCAGCTCACGGGCAGGCCCTGGGCGGCCAGGGCGCGCGCGGTGGTGGGGCCGATGGCTGCGAACTGCAGGGAGAGGGGCTCAGTGCACCCGCAGCGCCCGGGACGAGGTGTGCAGGGCTCACTGGCCGTCCCGTCTAGTAGGAGCTTATAAGGGACAGCACTCCCCGACTGGACCATCCCGGTGCCTTCCCCTCTGCCTGTCGTCACGGCCTCCCACCAGCCCAGCGGGTCCTGCTGGGCAGCACAAGGTCTCAGCAGGGGGGCCACCCCATGGCTCAGCCTCGAAGCCGGAGGCCCTGGGCGGGCTGGGGAACTCAGAACAGAGTGTGGGGGGTGGTGCTGGGCCCCTGGGGAGTGGGGCAATCAGACCAGGGCCCTGGAACAAGAGGGTTACTCCCTCCACCTGGGACCCTGGGACCCCCCCCGCCCCCCTTGCCCCAGGTGTGCGGGGATGGGGGCGCTGGAGGGGAAAGGCTCCATTCTCACTCGGGGGGCCAGCAGTGCTGACGTCTGTCCTCTGGCTCAGCCACACCCCAGCCGCCTCAGGCCAGCACCTCCAGCCCCAGCAGGCCCCGAGGTGGAGGACCTGCAGAGCCAACGGGCTAGTCCCGGAAGGGGTGCCGTCCTTCCCACTGGAAGACAGGAGAGGGCAGGGGCGCCCAGACCAGCTCGTCTCCGATGTTTAGAAGGAAGAGGGGATGGGACGCTAACACCGGAGCCAAATGTGGAACTGGGCTCAGGCTGGTGAGCTGTCCCACCGCCCAGCCAGGAAGGGGCGCTGCTGGGCTCGGAGCTGGGCTGGGGTCCTACAGCCCTGCCTCCCAGGGGTCCACGGGGCCTTGCGGGCATCCCAGGTGGGGAGAGCTCGCACTTCCGGTGGAAACACAGGACGATTAGTAAAAAGAAGTTTAACTCCGAGAAAGACCAAGGGAGTGCCTCACCTTGATCTGATCGATGCTGCTCCCAGACAGCTCCCGAATGTGCCCGAGGCTGTACGTGAGGCCAGAGGGGCTGAAGAACGTGATGCTGGCCGGGATGCCCTAGGGGAGGCAAGAGCAGTGTCTCGCGTGGTGGGGAGAGAGAGAGAGGGAGAGGGAGAGAGGGGCAGAGAGAGACCGACCCCCAGCTCGACCCCAGGGACCCCCAGCCCCAAGGCAGGCCCCAGGCAGCCAGGCAGCCCCCAGCAGGCGGGCCGGGCCCCCGTGGGGAGGAGCTGAGACGAGGGCCGGTTCGGAGAGCAGGCGCGACCGAGGCTGGCACAGCTCGGGTCCTCTGTGGCCCAGGCCTGGATGCCAGGCCAAGGGTGCCATCAAGGCAGCATGGAGCCTGCGATGGCCAACAGCCCCGCCCTCCGGAAACGAAGCGGACAGCAGGCAGCCCGCCTCCTGCGCCCGGGAGCTAACCGCGTGTGGAACCTGCAAGGCGCTGCTGGACCTGGCGTGGAAACGCCCCTCCCCTCGCAGGGCGCACGCACTCTCCCCGGCTGCCCCGCCACCCCGACTCCCAGCCCCTCCCCGACAGCTCCAAGGCTGTCTCAGGCTTGCAGGCCTGGTCTGTCTCCTTTAGCCCGGTCTGTCCCCAGCTCCCGGACCGGGAGGAAGCCCCTGCGAGGCCGCGGCCAGCCGGGAGGGAGGGAACCACCCAGAGGCCGCGCCTCGCCGCCTCACCGCTGCCTCCCCCGGGTGCCCGCCTGCCCGCGCTCCCTGGAAGCGACCCCCACCTGCCCCCGCTCCCCGGAATGGCGCCCACCTGCCTCCCCCGGGTGCCCGCCTGCCCGCGATCCCTGGAAGCGACCCCCACCTGCCCCCGCTCCCCGGAATGGCGCCCACCTGCCCCACAGGTGCCCGCCTGCCCGCGCTCCCCGGAATGGCGCCCACCTGCTCGGAGTAGTAGCTGTCCAGGTTCCTTTGGATTCCCGGGTGGGGGACCTTCTGATAGACCACGATGCTTTCCATGGGGATCCCTGGACACGACCAAAACCGGAGACAGAGCTATCGCCCTGGGAGAGGCCTGAGTCAGGAGCCCCCGGGCACCCAGCTGGCCTCCAGGCCTCGTGCTCCCAGATGAGCCACTGCCCTCCCGGGCCCCAGGACCCCACTGTGGGCGGATGGACCAGGCTCGAGGGGTCTCACCGCCCCCTGAGGAGGAGGGCAGCCGGTACCTTTGTCCCTGAGCATCCGCGGCAGGGCTTCTCCCTTGAGGGCTCCACAGGGAAAGAGCAGGGGCAGGGCGGGCGGCTCCCCTGCGGACACACCTGTGCGCTGTGGACGCCCGGCCCCAGGCCCTCACCCCCCCCCCCCCAGTCCCAGCCCCTCACCCCCCTATTCCCCCAGCCCCCTGCCCCTCACATCCCCCTCCTAGTCCCTCACCCCCCCCAGCCCCAGGCCGAGTGTTCTACACTGAGCTCGGGGCTCCTGTCCCTGGGGCAGGGCAGCGGCACGGGCAGGGCTCCAGCACAGACAGGGCCCAGGGGCTCACACTGCGGAGAAGGAACCGCCCGCCCCGCCCCGCCCCGGGGGCCGATGAGGCCCACGTGGGAGCCTCCCACTCACCGGAGCAGATCCACTCGGCGAGCCGCTCCGCGTTCCCGCTGCTCGCTCCCTCGGCGTCCAGGCCCAGCTTGCTCACTGCAAACAGACACTGCGTCTCAGTGGCGGCGAGTCCCGCTGCGCCGGCGCTGCCCTCAGTGTGCGGACACAGGTGTGTGCTCCCCAGACACAGTCCCGGGCGGATCGGGGGGGAGACACAGCCAGGCGGGTCCTCGGGGAGGCAGCCGGGTGGGGCTGCCTGAGGGCTACCTGCGATGGCAGCAAGCTCGGGAGGCGGGGGCCTGGGCCAGGGGGAGCCTTTGGGATCTGCGGACGGTGGAGAGGCGCCTCCTGGGAGGGGCCAGGCCAGCCCCTCCGAGAAGGTGCGGGCTGTGGCGGGAATGAGGTGGCGGGCGGGAGGGAGGTGCCCGCTAGCTGGCAGGCCTGCAGGTGATTTAGGGGGAGGGCTGAGCCCCACTTCCGTGAGCCTCCTGTCGCTACAGCCCATCCCGACGGAGCACTGGTCACCCCGCTGCGGACGGCGAGGAGGCTGGGCCGGGCGGGTCAGGAGGAATGTGGACCGTCTCTGAGAAGGGAGGTGCTCACAGGAGCCTGGTGAATACCGAGCTGCCGCTAAGGTCAACACGTCAGTCAACCCGGCAGCCTTTCGTGTACATCGCGAGCAGCGTGAGCCCAGGAGTCACAGCGCCGTGACTGCCCGAGCCAGGCCTGCCTGTGCTGTGGCGCTGGCCTCAGTGGGTCGGGACGGGCTCAGTGCACCCGGAACCTTGAGAACTTCAATGGGGACGCAGGTCTGCACAGCACAGCTGGCACCCCCCGCTGGCACCCACAGGACGCCCGCGCTTCTCCCTGGAGCAGGAGCTGAACGTCCCTGCTCTAACCACAGGCTGTCACCCGCCCCACCTGGCTGTGTCTCCCTGGCAACCACCTGCCCAGCGTCAGGGCCTTCAGAAGTCAGCGCATCAGAGTGAACTGGGTGGAGGTGCAGGAGGTTTGTTACCAATAACCAGACACCTCATGCTCATCACCTGGAAACATCGGGTTTTGGGGGCTCTGTGCAGGAACAGGGATGAAGACTCCATGTACAGAGTGTCTGTCCCAAAACACACCTGTGCACACTGTGAGCAGCCACAAAGGCAGCGCTCCGCTGAGGTGTGTACGTTTTGGGGGGCACCCTGTATTGCTGTGAACCACGGCATGGTTTTGGTGCTATTTCTGCCTTACCTAGATTGCTTACCTAGAGAAGCCGTGGCATTTCCAACCACATACACCGGCTTCAAGTTCCACTTTTCTCGCAGAGACTTTTTCCAGACTGGAAGACATGAGATCACACGTGTGTGGCAAAGACCAGTGCCTGTTCATCCTAAAGCTTGTGAGCAAGGCAGCCTATAGTACACAGACCTAAAGAGCAGCATCCCAAACTACCCCCATCCCCGCCATTACACTGTTCACACCTGCAGGCACAGGGCCAACCACGAGTCCTAGCTTGCTCAAGTGTACGTGATGAGCCAATGATGCTGCATCCTTGGGCCTCTTCACAACAAGGAAACAGGCTCAGTGAGGTCAAGAGACTCTCCAAGGTCAGAGCGACCCCCTGAACCCAGGCCCAGCTCCCTGCAAGCCCTGTGGGTAAGCACCACCCTGCTGCCTCCACTCAGCACTAGAGCGAGCTGGCCGGGCCTGGTTGACTGGCTCCATCGCCGTGGACTAGTGCCCACTCTTGCCAAGCTTCAGTCTTCTCCTCTGTAAACCAAGGACCACAGGATGTGTGCCCTGGGTTAGAGGGGACAATGACTGCACAGTGATGGAGCCTGAATACAGTAGGCACTCCATAAATGTTAGCGGGTGTTCCATCGGACAGACCAAGGTGGTGGTTCGGTCTGAAGGCTCAGGGGTTGAGGTGACCTGCGTGGGACAGCAAGAAACGCTTCCAGAAGGCCGTTTCTGCTCCCTCCATGGCTACACACACAACTCGGTACCTAACTACCATAGAGCTGAGGGCCACCGCAGTTTCAAACCTGGTTTCTGGAATCTAGTATGGCCAACGGGGGGAATCAGTGATGTGAGCCAGCGCATTCTGGCCCCGCCCTCACCTTCGCTCTTCCCGTCCTGCTCCAGGCTCAGCTTCACCGCTTCCACTGCCCTGGGGCTGGTGAAAATGAGCCCTCCGAAGCCTTCGGGGTGTGACAGCTGCATACCAAACCCAAAGGCACTTTGTGATGACTGCGACATTACCCAGAATTCCAAATGCTCACGCGAGTGGTGGGCAAACTAATTCATTCTGTCCATCCATCGCCCATCCATCCAGCCACCCACCCTCCCACCCTCCCACTCAACACTCACTGAGAGATGTGTGCGCCTGGCCCTATTCTAGGCAAATTCCTTATTCCTAGCATCTCCCTCAAGCGGCTCGGGTCAAGGGGAGACAGCAGGGGTACGTGGGGTGTGGGTGTAACTGGATCAGAGGGGCACTGGGACGCGGCCTGGCAAGGGGTGCAGGCTGAGGGCAGACTCGACCTGTGTCTAATAAAACTGGACTATCTACTGGGGTGGTGGCCAGGCTGAAGCCGATTTTCAGACAATGGTGACAAGATCTACTGGGCGCAGGCCCCGGGCTGCTGTGCGCACCTCCCGTGACGTGAGTCTGTGCAGGGCCGGGGATGGGGCTGTGCTCCCCCTTGGATCAAACTCAGAGGCGGGAGGCTAGGGAGCGGCTGAGGGAGCGGCTGAGACTGCTCCCTGCGTGTCCGGAACCCTCTCCCTCACGGGCAGGCTGGCCGGTGGTGATGGTGGAGAGGCTGCTGAAGCAACGAGGGCGTTTCTGACCTTGAGGTGCTAGAAGTGACCTCACATGAGAAGCCTGGCTCCCGTGTAAAGCTGGCTGTGGAAGAGCAAGCCAACGGGGCCCTCGCACGGGAGCCCAGGGCACGGGCCGGCCGGCCCCGCGCTGTCTGAGGTCAGTGAAGGGCGGATGTTCACTCTAACGGAACGAGGGAGCAGGGAGGCTTTCCATGCGGGTGGGCCTGTGCGGAGGGGTGTGGAGCCGTGGGCGGGGCTGAGGGCGCCGCGCCTTTAACCTGAAACACCTGGCTCCACTGGCCTGGGCAGTGCGGCCCCTCCTACCTCAGGCGGCAGAGCCGCGGCTGTGGGCACACGTCCTGGTCTTGAGCCTCAACCCTGCCTCTCGTGTGCCAGAGGCCTGGGCTCCGCCACCAACAGGGAGAGTAACACCTACACGGCGCTTTGCAGAGGTCAGGGGTGCGGGAGAGAGGACAGGTCTGGACTGCGAGCAGCGCCCTCCCATGACCTGCTCTCCTGGCCGCCTCCAGGTCAGGGCGGGGAGCCATTGGAGGCTCAGGTGACGCACAGCCCGTCCTGGGGCCGGATCCGCCCAGTGTAGAAGCTGGGCAGCAAAGTGAGGGGGAGGAGGGAAGTCCGGGGCTTGGGCTGGCTCGGATTCCAGAAACAAACATGTTACGGCGCTCAGACATCGCAGACCTTACCTTCTCCGCGAAGGTGGGAAGAGACAGGAACTCAAATGACAGAACAGGGATCAGAGTGGCTTCAAGTCCGTGCGATCCCAACTCCTGCGAACAAAAGGCCCGGCTCTGGGTTGGCCTGGCTGCCGGGAGGAAGGGCGGGCGCTGGGGCCCAGGGCAGTCCTAGGCCCGGCTTCCCCGGTGAGCGGCTCCTGGGGCCCGGCGCTCGGGCACTCACCTTGATGTAGGGGTCCTGACCGCCGTCATCCTGAGCCTCCTTCAGCAGAAGAACCTTCATCACTGCCTGGCGGCCGTGCAGGGCGCTGTGACAGAGCGGGGACACGGGCCTCAATCGGACCCGAGACTCCTCCTGGCCCATGTGGGTGGATGGGGTGGGGGTGGAAGGTAACCAACTGCTGGCCGACGCGGCCTGGCCCCTGCCCGCTGACTCAGCGTGAACGGGCTGGTTCCTGCGGAGCCCCCGTCACTGATAAGGCCGGGGACAGCTGCTGGCACTTGATAGCGTGGAAGGCGGTGAAAGCCGGGGAGAGCCAGCGTCCCGGCCGAATATGTGAGGCTCGGGGAGAAGTGGTGCCAATTCCGGGTTGTATGAGTAAGTAGGGAAATGGTGTCTCACATTGGAAGTAATTAATTATTCCAGTTCAAGATATACTAAGTTGTTTGCTTGTAAGCTCCCTAGGAAATCATCTTATTGACTTTTCTACTTTTTAAAAACATATTTTTATTGATTTCAGAGAGGAAGGGAGAGAAAGAGAGAGAAACATCTGTAAGGGAGAATCATTGATCGGCTGCCTCCTGCACGCCCCCTACTGGGGAAGGAACCTGGCATGCATGTGCCCTGACTGGGAATTGAACCATGACCTCCTAGCTCATAGGTTAATGCTCAACCACTGAGCCACACCGACGGGGAGACTTTTCTACTTCTTAAATGATGTTTTTTAAGTGTTGTCAGTATCATGAAGTAATCTTTCAAAATTTTCTAACTGAGAACACAATTTGTCCATACATATCTAAGCCTTATGTACTTCCTATCCTTTCTGTAATGCCACAGTGCCGGCCACTGCTCTCAAATTTCCCTACTGGCCCTGAAGCATTGCTGGCCCATCCCTGCTTTTCCAGAACCTCTCAGGTCAAGAAATGGGCTTCAGGAAAGTCCGCTAGGGGCAGGCATTCAGTGCCTGACCAGGCCGAGCCCCCTGTGCTGGAGGGGACGCCCGCAGGGTCCGGCCCGGGCCTGGCGGGGGGGCAGCTGCACAACCCGGTGACCTTCCGTTTGGAGTCCATCACTACCCCGGGCCACGGCCCACACCCAGGCCTCCGGCGGCCTCGGTTCCGCCCCCGACTAGTCCTGCACTCGCTAGCGCCGCAGGTGGGTGGGCCCCGCAGGTCCGGAGGCCTCCATGTCTTCGTGGGTAGGTTGGGCGGCGACACCTACCTCGCCGGGCTGGTGAGGCCCGAAAGGTCTGGGAGCTGGGGCCCTGCCCAGCCCGCCGATCGCGCTAGGAAGTCGCCCAGGCGGGCGGTGTCTCGCGATCCCAATCTGAGGCTGTGAGACACCAGAGCGACCAGCGGTGGGTGGGCCCCTCACCACGTGGCCTGCGCTGCCATGGCGACGGCCGCGCCGGGCCGGGTACCACCGCCACCACCGCCCGGGCCCCGCGGCGCGCTCAGCTGGAGCTCGCGCATGCGCAACGACACCAGGCCCGGGGCGCAGCCGCAGAGATGGGCGGAACCATTGATCCCGGGGGGGGATGAGTCTCGGGAAGGCGGATAAGGAAGGAGGAGGAAGGATAAAAGGGCAAGATAGGACCCAGAACCGGACGTTACCCTCCGGTTCCATGGCCGTAAAATCCGGCAGGGACGCTGGGGTTGTCGCCGACTCAGCGCGGAGATTCTACGCGGCCCCTCACCCCCCTTGGCTCGATGGTTCCGCCCATCTCGGGCTGCGCCCCGGGGCGGGAGCCGCGCAGGCGCAGGGAGCGCGGCAGCATGGCGTCCAGGCCCAAGCGGCGCGCCGTGGGCGGTGGGAGCCCGCAGACGCCCGGCGCCCCGGTCCCGCGCCACGAGGAAGAAGAGGACGAGGAAACGGAGGACCAGGACGACGACGACGACGACGACGAAGGAGACAGCGACGAGGAAGAGGATGAAGACCAGGTTGTGGGCGAGGTGAGCAGACCCGCGACCCCGGTGTGGCGTCCAGCCCGGAGCGCGCTTCGCGGCAGCCGCGGCGGGGAGGGTGCCGGCGCTCCGGGCAGCGGCTTCCCGCCCCCGAGGGCCTGCCCGCGGGCACCAGGCGGTAAAGGGCTCCCTCGTTCCCCTTCGGCCCCTGCACTCCGCGGCGCCCCTTGTCCCCAAGGGAAACCCGCACGGCGCTGGCCTTCGGGGGCTTTATTTTAACAAACATGTATGTCATTGGGTCCAGAGAGGAAGGTAGAGGCAGAGAGGAACCTCCACGAGGAGAGAGAACCATGGATGGGCTGCTTCCGGCACGCCCCCTTCTGGGATGGAGCCCGCATCCCGGGCCTGTGCCCTGGCGGGACCCTGCGATCTGGTTCACAGGGTGGTGCTCCACCACGAAGGCCAGCCGGACAGGAGTTTGTTTGGTATTTTAAAGGAATACATTCAGACCCGAGTCATGACAGTTAGTTGTTTGGTTGAGTTTGCTGATCACATGACCTGGCTGAGCTGACTTCAGAGCCGGGGTCCAGGGCCGGACAAGGACCTTGTGTTCGGGCGCTGGCCAGATAGCGCCGGTGCTTACATCCGTGCACACCGGGACGGGCGGCGTAAGTGAGTTTGCTGTTCCTCTGTGGTCTCCATCAGCCAAGACCCACGTCCCAGGACCTGCACAACCGGAAATGCGTGCAAGTCACCTCTCACCGGAGCCCCGTGGTCCCTGCGTCCCCTACCAGGGGCCTCCAGGGTGGATGTTGTGTGGCATTTGAAAACATCTCGGGTTTTGTTTGTGGTGTGAAGTAATCCTTCCATTTACTTACTTGTGGGATATTTCAGTGGTCACCCAGATTGTGTCCTGGTGGTTCTGCCGATGGAGGTCAGGGACCCAGCTGCACACCTTTCGGGCCCTGTACCCCTGCCCCAGGGACTCCTGTCCTCTGTTCCCAGCTCAGACGGCGCTTCTCAAGGGAAGTCTTTCCTGGCCTTGTTTCCAAGCTGCTGTGTAGGCGCAGCTGTACGTTGACGTGAATATTTCCCTAACGTCTGTATTCCCACCTACACCCCGGCTTTCTGAAGGCAGGGTCCTTCACGTCCTCACCTGGTCACCGGGCACAGTGCGTTGTGCGCGATGTACCAGGCGGTGTATCTGCCAGGTGAATGGCTGGGGTCGGGCGCAGGCGGTGCCGGCCTGTGGGGTGGTCCCGTGCGGGCTCCCCGTGGCCGGCCCACCCAGAGCTGCTCTCGCCGGAAACCTTCAGTGTCTTGTTCCTCTGGCTTTTGCGAACAGGGCTGAGGGGCTTTGGGATTTGTGCGCGTTAGAGCCAGAAGGAGGGAGGTAGCGGGAGAAGGACTTCTGCGGGGGACAGAGTGCCCGGCGTCCTTAGAGGTTCTGTGTGATGACCAGTTTGTGTGTTACTTACAGGAAGTGAACGTTGAGTTTGAAGCTTACTCCATCTCGGACAGCGATTATGACGGAATTAAGAGATTGCTGCAGCAGGTACTGCTTTGTGCTCCTTAGGCACAAACTCGCTCTTCTAAGAAAATCCAGGCCCGCCAGCACTGCTGTCAGCTCGCTCCTCTCTGCTTTCATTCCCTTCCCGTCCTCCCTCCCCCTCCGCCGGCCCCGGCCCAGAGGGACGGCCTCTCTGTGCTTCTGCTCCCAGCCCCTTCCTCCAGGTTCCTCCTCCTGCCACACTTGCAGCTGCTAGTTACCTGCCCACTGTTCTATCTCGTCCTCAGTCACATCCCGGCTCTCTCAGGAGAGGAATTCTCCTGTGGAAGTCACATCCCGGCAGCACCTGCTGCTTCTCCATTCTCCTCGCCCCACACGTGAGAGAGAGCCTTTAGTGTCCTAGTCACCTGGTCAGATCGTTGGCATTTCATGGTTTTTATTTAAATATGGAAATTAGGAGTATTTTTAGGTATCGCACCCTGACTTTAATTTAAAATCAATGTTTTTCTCTTAGCTTTTCCTAAAGGCACCTGTCAACACTGCAGAGCTGACGGAGCTCTTAATCCAGCAGAACCACATCGGGAGTGTGATTAAGGTCAGCAGGCAGCCGCGCTCATTCTCATTAAATTGGTTCTTTATCCTGGTGTGTAGCCGGCGGCCGGCTGGCTGCCTCAGTTAGCACGGAGCAGGAGACTGGGTTAGGAGGTGCCGCAGTGCGGGTGGTGGTGGGGAGGGAGAGAAGTGGCTGGTTCAGAAGGCATTTGGGAGGTGAAATATGATGGGCTGGGGAGGGGAAGGGAGTCAGGCATGACTCCGAGGGTCTGGCTAAGCCACCAGGAAGCACAGGGAGGACGGTGGGTTGGGAGGGAACCTGGGTGCGGACTGGTACATTTCGAGTTGTGATTTGCCTGTAACAATTTAAATGAGCTATTGCACAGCAGCTGGAGGCTTGGGAGTTTTCGAAGACAGGAAGTCCCACGCGGGTCCCAGGGGAGGGTGCATAGACCCCCCGACCCTCTTGACGGGAGGAGTGTGTGGATCACTGTCCGACAAGGAGGGATAGCGATGTCCTTGTGGCCCTCGGTGGGAAGTACAGGCGGTCATGACCTTCTGTGCCGCTGTCAGTCTGACAAGGGATGATGCGTGTGCCCACCTTGTAGGGTGGGAGGGGGGCACAGGGAGTAGCTGAGTGTAAGTGCTTAGAGCTGTGTGGCACATGGCTGGCATTCCGTGTGGAGCTGTCACTGGTGTGGTCCTGTGCCCACCCCTTTGCCCAGCTCATTGTCGACTCCATTTCCTGCCGGACCTTCCGGGTTGGACGAGGCTGAGCAGGTCGGTCTTGGAAGAGGAGCGTTTGGTGCATCTAAGCCAGGCGGTTCAGGGCAGCCACACTTTTCATTAGCTGTTCTCTGAATTTGCCATTTCGTTCTCGCCTCTCTGTCTCTGCCTGAGAATAAGCGCCCCCGGGCATCAGTCACCTTAGAGCCAGGACTTCGGTGAGGCATTAGCTGTTCTGGGTTGTAACATGTTGAGAATCTAGTAAAGAAAATGTCTTAGGAGCCTCGTATCCGTTAGGGCAGGAGAGGTCACGCCCAATGTGGAAAGAGGTACAGAATCAGGGAGGCACACGGCCACACCGCCGTTACCCATGATGCTTTTCTGGTGACAGTGATAAGACAGTTGTTTAAATAGAGGAATGAGGCTAGATTCCAGGTGTTCTATTTTTCCCAACCAAGTGTAAATTAAACACTTTTCTTTTTAAAACAGCAAACGGATGTTTCAGAAGACAGTGACGACGACGTGGATGCAGATGAGGTTTTTGGTTTCATAAGTCTTCTCAATCTAACTGAGCGCAAGGTGGGTCCCCTGGGCACCTGTGTGGTCCCCCTTAGGCCACCCGCCTGTGTAACACCTGAAGGTTTCTGTCCTGCCTGACAGTGTGGTAAAGGCGTGTGCTCTTGCGAAGTCTCACTGTAGGTAATTTTTTATGTTTTTTAAAAAATATTCTTATTCAGAGGAAGAGAGTGAGAGAGAGAGCTAGAAACATCAATGATGAGAGAGAATCATGGGTCGGCTGCCTCCTGCACGCCCCACGCTGGGGATGGAGCCTGCAACCCGGGCCTGTGCCCTGACCGGGAATCGAACCCTGACCTCCTGGTTCCTAGGTCGACATTCAACCCCTGAGCCATCCGGCCAGCAGAGGTGTTTGTTTTGACTGGTGTGTACCAGTTCAAGCCCTTCCTCCTGTGTGCAGAGTCCCTGCCTGGCCGGGCTGACCCGTGCTGGTCTGCCCCTGCAGCTGCTCTGTGGTGGCTGCGCTGCCCCCCTCGCCCGCCCAGGGGAGGGCGCTGCTGACATGGACAGTCACAGAGTTGGTGCTCATCGCTCTTTCCTGCTCTCTGCTGATCCAGGGAAAAGGGATCCCAGCTGCTTCCCCTCCTCACGGCGCAGGCTGCATCTGCTTTAAACGAGCTTGCAGTTCCCACCGCCACCTGTGAGGTGCACTAGCTCACCCCGGCCCTCTCACCACCGTCATGGGCAGTTAACCAGGCACAGTGGCCTCAGCAGCACAGGCTGGGACGGAACTGCCCTCCTGTGAGCAGGCGGTGCTCCCTGTCAGGCCTCTGGGAAGCGATGGCCTGTGGTCAGCGCCGTCTCTGCTTTCAGGGGACCCCGTGTGCCGAGCAGATCAAAGCCCTGGCTCTGCGCGGCTGTGCGAAGAGCTGCGAGAAGAGCGAGGTGGAGCAGCTGGACAGGCTCCTCAACGACAGCTCCCGGCCCGTGGGCCTGCTCCTGAGCGAGCGCTTCGTCAACGTCCCTGCGCAGATCGCTCTGCCCATGCACCGGCAGCTCCAGTAAGCCCGGCCCGCGGGCTCCCCGGGGTCAGAAATGGGACACGGGGAGGGTGTGGAGCCTGCCCCGGGCTGGGCGGCTGGGGGGTGGGCGACAGTGCTCGTCCGGAGCTGCACAGGGTCCTCCTTATCGGCTTTTCTGTTTGAATCACTAAGGCTATTCTGACAAGTCTTTGTAACCTTAAAGATTTAAGTGGCATTAAAGTAGGTGAGTCTCATGTAAAGTTTTCACTCCTATTTGACTAGTTTTTCACCTTCCTCATGGGTAGATTAACGTGAAAAATACTGAATAATTACAACAGTAACAAAAACTGAGTAAAATTCCTAAATTTCATTGGAATGAAACTCAGCGCCTGTGTCTGCCCCCTGGTGGTAGTGAGCATCATAGTGTCTATTTGCATATTGGGGTTTTATATAGATTCCTCCTCTCCCCCCAAGCTCCGTAGCGGGATTGTTTTCCTGATCAGCGGGAGCTCACGTTTCTCTATTTCCCGGCGGTGGCTGTCTTCTCCTGATCCTCCGGGAGAGGAAGCTGAGTGGCTGCTGTGCGTGCCCTTGTTTTTGTTTGCCGGCTGCACAGGATGATGCCTACTTCTCAGGACAGAAGCGGGCTGCACTGCTGTGGGGCTGGCTGCAGAGCTGGGTGTCCGCAGTGTGGCTCCTGCAGCGAGCTGAGCAGTCAGTCCTGGGCTCGTGGGTGGAGCTGAGCAGTCCCGTGCTCCCGTGGCTTTGGGAGTGGCCACGGCCTTTGTGTTTCAGTCCATGTTTGCTGTTTTAAAACTCGAGGCTCTTAGTGTCTTTAACTTGTGCATAGAGCGGTGAGGTTGAGGAATCTGACTCATTTGCTGACAGCTCAGAGCCTAATCTGAGCCACTCGTTACCCTGTTCTTTACAAAAGCACTGTTAGAACGATCCAGAATGCAGGCGGCAGATCTGAAACGCACTGCTGTGCACGTGCCAGACCTGCCGTCTGCGCAGTGTGTGGTCCCAGCACCCCTGCCAGGCCCCCGCTCCCTGGGCCTGGGGGGCTGGGCTGCTGTCGCCTGGCCCAGCAGCAGACCTGTGTGTGTCCCGTAGGAAAGAGCTGGCGGAGGCACACAGGACCAACAAGCCCTGTGGGAAGTGTCACTTCTACCTTCTGATCAGCAAGACGTTTGCGGAAGCAGGAAAAAACAATTCCAAAAAGAACCAGAGCAGCCAAAAGAACGATGAGTTAATGTTTGCAAATGCAGAGGAAGAATTTTTCTACGAGGTAAGATGCTTGTTCACTGTGTTTGTTTAGGTGGAACCTCCTGTTCTCATTTCGGTTTCCAACCAGCAGCCCTTTCATGCCGATGTGATCAGTGTGCGTCTCAGGGGACAAAGGAGAGAGGGAGTTCACTGCTAAGCCCACCTTGTTAACATCTCGGAATGGTGCTGGGAATGTGTGTGTTTTGCTTTTGCTGATTTGTTTTCAAACAAATCGCTTCTTGAGCAGCCTTCCGGAACAAATTAGGTTTGAGAACCAAGGTTCCCTGTATGTGGGACTTTCTTGACAGTGAGGACTCTCCCATTTTGTATCACTTCTGAGCGGGGCCAGTCTGTCCTCCACATGCCCTGCCGGCAGCTCCCAGTGCGGGGCGCGCTAGGTTCTCAGCCATCGCCGCAGCCGTTGGTGGTGAGTGTGAGGGAACCGCACCTGCGGGAGGGACCAGGTGTTGGTAATGCGCGGCGAGAACTGCGCCCCCCAAGCCCCGGGAGGCAGGGTTAGCCTGGCTCAAGGTGGACGTGGAGTCTGAGGGACAGGGCTGTCAGTTGAGGTCCCAGCCCACCGGGTGGACCTCGTCCTGGATGTCATCCCATTAGTGGGTTTCCAGCACTTTCTTTCCTGGAAAGGTGCTTGTGCGCCATGGCCAGCCACATGGAGCACATCCTCCCCCGTGCAGCCCTCCCAGGAGTAAACCCCTGAGGAGCCCGCTCCTGGGATGGCCGCCGTATTTCTCTGGGTCAGCACTGGCCGCACTGCGGGTGCTTTCGGAAGGAGGCGGGGACTGAAGCTTGGGCTCTGCCAGCCTCTCCGTGTGTGTGGTGGCACACGGCCGGCTCTGCACGCTTCCCCTCGCCCCAGCAGCTCTGCCAAGGAGGCCGCTGGGCAGCGGGGAAGGCCTGCGTTTGCCGGGTCTTCTTGTCAGCTGCCCGGTGCTGTGCCTGTTGCCGTCCCTGTCACGGGGTGACTGTGTGGCTTCAGAGTGGTAGACGGTGTGAGGGGCGGTGGCGCAGTGTCACCCGCTGCTGGCGAGTGTCCCTTCGGCTTCCTCCAGCCCGTTCCTATGGAAAGGCGGCAGACGGCATTCTTTGCTGACTGCGTGCGGTGCCTCACTCCGGTGTTTGTGGTGCAGAAGGCGGCCCTGCGGTTCAGCTACTCGGTGCAGGACGAGAGCGACTCCTGTCTGGGCGGCCGGTGGTCCTTCGACGACGTCCCGATGCAGCCGCTGCGCACGGTGATGCTGGTGCCGTGCGCCCGGATGGGCGAGGTCATGGCTGCGCTGGAGGAACACCTGTCCGTCTAGCCGCTCCCCGAGGGGGTGCCTGTGCTTGTGAAACCACAGAACACCCAGGAGCGTCACTGAAAAACTCCACTTTATTGAGATTGAGCTTCTCTGCACAAAGCAGGGTCCTGTGGCCTCTGTCTGACACATTTACAAAATAGTGTTTAACATTTCTGGTCAAGTTATGAATGGTTGGTTAAAACCCTTCCCCATGAGAAGAAAAACGTGTAGTAATTTAAAGAACTCAATAAAAACTTCTATATTTTATTTTTAAATAATATACAAAGTGTTAGTTTGTTTCAAGACGCTCCTGTGCGGCTGGGAGGCCGTCCTCCCTGAGGTGCTGCCGGCGCCACCCGCAGGCCCCGGGGGCCGGGCTTCCTGGCGGGGCTCTGGGAGGGTCCAGGCGTCACTGCAGGGCGCACCTCTGCTCAGTAGTCTCGGGGCACTTCTCGCATGGCGGCTGCTCCCCTTTGGCGGCGGCCAGGCGGTCCATGGCGTGCTGCAGGAGGTCCTTGCTCTCGCTGGGGGGCAGGTTGCTGAAGTAGTACTGCGGCACCAGCTGCACGAACCTGTGCCCACAGAACCAGACAGCGCTGTTGGCGGGAGACGGCGAGCTCGCCTCCCCCGCCCCCGCCCCTGCCCCCGCCGCAGCCACAGGCCGGCATTAGCGCGGCTCCCCCGCGCCCTGGCACGGATCCAGCCCACTAACGCTTCCCGGGCAGCTGGCTTCTCCACGTTAGGCCGCCCTCCGACCCCCGGGGATCTGCACTGCCCTCCGACCACCCGGTGCGAAGGGTCCCATCTGATGCTCGGAGGCCTCTGGGTGGTGGGAGGGCCTCGCCTCGCCCTCCTCCTAACTCAGCCGCTCCACGGCCAGCGCAGTGGACAGCTCTTGCTTTCCCTCGGTTCCTGCCAGAGCGCCCCTCTGCCCACTGTGGAGGGACCTTCAGGACGGACCGGCACTGTACCAGCTCTGGGAGGCCAGTCTGCCTCTCACCGCTGCCCCGCCCCCACGCCCGTTCGCGGCAGCCAGAGGGGTCTTCAGGTGCATGAGATGCCGCCCTCACCCTCCAGCTGCTTCCAGTAATGCCCTCGGCCTAACCCCAAACCCTGTGGCCACAAGCCCCACCTCTCCGGCCGCTGCCTGGCTTCAGTCCCCCTCTCCCTGCCCTCCCTCAACTCGGGCTCCGTGGCTCATGTGCTGAGGGAGCTGAGCTCATTCCTCAGGCGCGGCATGCGTTCTGGTCAGAGGCATCCTGCTCTGTGTTTACGGTAACGGAGCCTCTGCTGCCGCCAGGAGGCAGGCCTGTCTGAGGATCGGAAACTCCTGTAAGGAGCCTAACGCAGTGGGAGCCCATCCCTGAGACGCACAGCTCCGGGGAGGTCTCGGAGGTGACCCGGATGTAGTTGTTCTCGCAGAGGCTGAACTTGTGGAACAGGACCCACTCGGGCGTCTTCCCGCCGAGCGCATAGCTGGACAGCGGGTGCAGCTGCGCCACCTGCTTGTGCGTCAGCATCAGGTAGTTGCCGGACCCGTCCACGTCCCGAGCGATCTAGGAGAGACGTTACTGTGGAGATCAGCACTCTGTTGTGCTTGGTTAACAACCCCAAAGGGTCCTTTCCTCCAGAGCCTTAGAGCAGAGTCCACCCTGCTTTCTCCTTCCAGACCCGAAGACAGACAGCAGTGCTGACGTCCGACCGAGCGGTGCGGGCGCTGCAGTGGCGATGTCTGTGCATGAACACGCACACACAGTGGCCTCGCTGTCCAGTCCTCAGACCCAGACGCCAGGCCCTGACCTCCCGCAGGGGCGAGGCCCTCCGCGCTGAGCTGTCGCCTCCAGGAGGCCGCGCTCGGTGGGTGAGGGGAGTCAGCCCCCTTCTCTGGCGTGCTGTTAGCCTCCACGAGGAGCAGCGAAGGAGGCGCTTTCTGTCTGCTGGGCATTAGCCACCCCTGAATGTGAGCGAGTTCGCCAGCAGGTCAGAGCCGGCCCGCCCTCCCCGGCCCCGGGGACAGAGGTGCTGTTCTGGCTCAGCCCGTCACGCCCGAGGGGAAGGACGGCTCGTTGCTTTAGTGAGCCTCAGTGAAGTGGTCACCGGCGGCTCCTGCAGGCCTGCCTGGGGTCAGCCCCGTGGTCCTCACCTGTAGGAAGAAGCCGGACAGCAGGGCCTTCTTGATGTTGAGCGTGTTCTCCTGGGAGCCGAACGCGGGCTCTGCGTAGGGCAGCTCGATCCGCCGGACGGTCTCCACCAGCTCAGCGCGGATGGCGTCCGCCGTCCTCAGGGCGGCGCAGCTCAGGAAGCGGTCCTGGCACCACTTCTCCACACAGTCTGGGGGAGGGCACGGGTCAGGATTGAGGGTGGATCTGCAGGGGCCCGGCCAGGAAGGTGCTCTCCTCTGCTTCCCTGGCCTGAGGCGGTCACATGGGGGTGGGGGGGGGGGCGCCAGCAGGGATGTGCCAGGCTGTGACCCAGGGCGCCTGCAATGGCAGTTCCTTGTTTTTCCCCCAAATCGAGAGGGCAGGAGCTGTGCCAGTCTCCCTGCGTCCTCCTGCCCCCAGCAGCGCCCTTAGTGGGGCCCGCAGCCCCACAGCTGCCAGAGCTGGAGCCGGAGGGAGGGCTCTGCTCGGAGAGGCCTGCGGTGCCCTGAGGGCCTCACGCCCGTCCCCCCGGCATGGCCAGGGGCCGGAGGGCGGTGTCCCCTCAGCTTCCTGGGAAGGAGGGCTCCGTGGTGACCCTGGGAATCGAGCAGCACTTACGCTCGCTGGCGCCACTCAGGGCCGCGTCTTGGTAGGCCTTGTAAACGTTGATGAGGGTGAAGTGGTCGCCTTCGGGGTGTAGAAACGGCCTCCAACAGGCCAGGGCGGCCGCCTCAGCTCCGCGGGGCAGGGGCGAGAAGCAGCTGGGAGCTGGGAGACAAGGGCGGGGCGGCCTGAGGGAGCGTTCGGGCAGCCCAGCTCGGCGTGGAGCGGCGTGTTACTCCGACGGCCAGTTTTCCCTTTACCCGGGCATCCAGGGGCCTGGGCTGTCCTATGTGTGTCTCCTTGTTTCGGTTTGTCTTTCTATCTGCTGGTCACTCGGGCTGTGCTGCAGCGGGAGTGGGGACGGGCGGGATCAGAACACAGCTCTCCTGCAGCACAGCCTTCGGTCTGTCTGCTGCTGAAGCTTAACCTCAAGCGTGCAGACCAAGGGAACGGGCAGAAGGTAAAGCCTCGCACACATCGTTTGGGGAAGAACATGTCTCGTGACACATTTTCTTCAAATTTTTCTTGATCTGCGCTGCAGTCAGCAAAAGCTAACCTGGTGCGCTTTCACCTGCATTCACTGGCTCTGATGTAGGTTTTTTCACACGAAGGTAATGGTTATGATTTTCTACCTTTTCATCTGTTAAAATGCCTGATCCCATCTAAAGATCTAGCCGTGCAGATTCACGGTACCTGTTACCATGGCAGCGATGGTCAGCATTTCGTCCACACAGTCAAACTCGCAGGACGCCAGGATGGACTTGGAGAGCTGCGGGTCCAGGGGAAACTCGGACATGATGATCCCGAACTCCGACAGGTTCCCGTCGTTGTCCAGCGCTGCCAGGTAGTCCAGGTCCTCCAGCGCCTGCATCAGGCTCTCGGGGGCTGGGGGGAGAGCGGTCAGCCTCGGGCTGGGGAGAGGGCGGTCCCGAGGTGGAGGGACAGACCAGATGTCCCTCCCTGGTGAACAAACAAGGCTCAGCGGTTCCCAGACAGACACCAGGCCATGAAGAGCCGACTCCTGAGCGGGGACACCAGCGGGGACACCAGAGCCACGTGACTGCCCAGCTGCTGCCTGAAAAGCTGTGGTGCAGGGAGGGCAGCCGGATGGAGCCTCAGATCCCGAGCTGTGGGGATGGTGCTGCGGGATGGGGAGCCTGTGGTGGCCAGAGCACGCTGGTCGGGGTGCGAGGAGGCAGCTGCACACGGAACCTGGGGGATCTAGGAGCGTCCCCTCCATGGTCAGCAGCACACGTGAGAGGATCAGAGGGCCCGTGCCGGTGCCCACACAGGACTGAGGCAGGGCAGGCTCGTCCAGCCTCTCTGTGCCACTGCTGTCCGGTGGGAGACCTCTGAGCCCCGTCCACGCAGGGCCAGCAGCGACTCCTCACCATGGAGGTCAGTGCTCAGCGCCGGGAAGGGAAACGGCGGCTTTGTTTTTAAAGAGCTGTATCAGAATCTGAGCCCACTTAGCAGCCTGCAGCCCAGTTACGCCAGATCGTTTCCTCACGGTTCATGGGCCTGAAAGGGAGGCCAGCTGGCTGTCTGTGATTGCTTCCGCCAACTGAACGCGGGCAGCTGCCCGTCCCCTCCCGGGCAGTCGGCGCCCACAGCCCTGCTCCCCGCGCAGCGGCATGTGGCTGTGCGCGTGCTGTCAGGAGACAGGGAGTCCTCCCTGACCGCCGTCCCCGTGACCAGCCAGTCTCGGGGACCGCCGAGAACGGGGTGCTGCTGCTGACGGAGAGCCTTGTGCTTCTCCCACCCGGACACCACAATTCCTGCTTCCTCCTCCCTGTGACCACACACCCGCTCTGTCCCCCGCACGCCGCCGCCCGCACACCTGGCCGGTTGAGAAGGTCGCAGTGGCCCAGGCCCGCGATGGCGATGCGCTTCATGAAGAGCACTGTGCTCGTCAGGTTGGCCTCCTGCACCTCTGCCGGCTTCAGCGGCCGCATGTCCCTGGAGGCGAACTCCTCTGAGTACAGACGGAACAGCTTTCCTGGAAGAGACAGCATGCTCTCCTGCCTGGCGTGGCCGTGGCCGTGGCCGTGTGCCCGGGAGTCGGGGGTGCCCGCAGCTACCTGACGTGGTGGAGCTGAGGATCTGCTTGCGCGCCTCCGCCTGGCTGTGGCTGATGGGCTGCCGGACCCGTGAGCTCGCCCGGATGCGGGGGTTGTACACCTGCGGGGACAGCACCGGCGTCACTCCCCACGGCTTCGCGGCAGTCTTTGAGGGTGAGCCTGCCTGTGCCATTTTCTCTCATTTCCTTCTTTCGAGGCGGCTACAGAAAACAGCACAGTCTTTATGGTTTAGGGTGGAATTGTATTACGTAGTTACAGAGCTAAAACCTGTTAAAGTCAGCACCAGTGCACTGGAAACTAATCTCAGTGAGTTACTTGTGGGAAGACGCTGATGACCTTGACCAAGGGTTTACCAGAAACACCGGGAGCCTAATGACCAGGAGGCAGCAACTCGCTGAAGCAAAACCGCTGACGAGGCTCCCTCCCCCTGTGCTGCCAGCTGTGTCCTTCCGCCCAGCGCCGCCACTGGCGCCCCCTTCCCTTCATCGTGTCCAGACCACGGAGGTGCCCGCGAGGGCAGCGGGCCCTCCCTGCCGGAGCAAACGGCACCCTCAGCCCTCACCCTCGCTCTCTGGTCCACAAAGGGCAGGGCCCGGAAGCAGACTCGCTGTCCCCGCTGCCGGGTAAGTTACCTTCCTCCTCTCCACACCCACGTCGATCACGAAGCGGACGGAGCTGCTGCCGACGAGGGCCTCCCCGGGGCTGGCGGTCAGCACCACTCGCCGCGGGGGCGCCGTCTCCTCGGGCGGCCTGAACAGCGCGCACTTCTCTCTCGGGTACAAAGGCACCACCACCAGCTCGCTGCCGTCCGCAGCCCGGTGACAGGCTTCCCGGCAGACGCTTTCGTAGGCTTTCTCAATATCCTAGAGGCAAAGGCGACACCAGCCATGAGGGTGGCACGTCACAGACTGAGCGTCCACAGGAAGGGCCGTGTCTGTGGCTTTAACTGTGAATGAGGACGTGGCAGGAGCACGCTGGGGGTTGGGGAGGGGCAGTTTAGTCTCACTGCTGTCTGCAGGGTGTTTCCTCTGTGAGATACACTCTCTGCCTGCTTCTACGCACTCATCCTCGTTCTGAGTTTAAACTTCACCCGAGGATGTTTTTCCATCCATTTCTTCAGAGAGAGTGGGAGAGAGAAGCAAAGACAAATATCGATGTGAGAGAAGCACTATGATTGGCTGCCTCCTGCGCACAGGCCAGGGAGGAGCCTGCAACCAGGTACGTGCCCTTGGCTGGACTGAACCCGGGATCCTTTAGTCTGCAGGTCTGCTCCACCTACTGAGCCGCTGGCCAGGGCTCACCCCAGTTTTCTAGCCGGATCAGCTCTCCTCTCCGTTAACAGTGGCAGCGACACAGAAGTCACTCACGTCAGTGCAGACGTCACCGTTCCTGGCGGCAGACCCAGGAACCAGGAGTCCGTCTCCGGATTCCCAATCTCAGCGTGCACACATCCTGCCTCGGGTCCCCCAGGTCATTCTGGGAATTATTCTCACCCCCAGCGCTTCAGACCGCCCTAGCTCTTCACTGGCTCCTGGCTGCCTGAACTTCGCAGCTGCCAGGGGGCCTGCGGCTGAGGTGGCTCCAGACGGGAGGAGGAAAGCCGAGTGGGAGCAGCTGGTGCAGGTGGTTCCGCCGCCTCACGCTCAGCTGGCCCAGGGCTTGGCGGTCAGAACCTTCGGAATTTGACAAATATGCTTTCAACGTGCACTTTGGGCTTCAAGTGGTTTGTAGTCCTCTCTCCCTCAGTGTGTGCGGTGCGTTTATCTCCGTGGGCTCCGGGGTTACCTGCGGCCACGGACCCGGAGCCTCATCCGCCGGAGCTGTCCGCTCGGGGAAGGCCCACGGGAGCCCTCCCGGGAGACGGAACAGCCTCTCGTGCGGCTCAGAGTTGCCCGGTAACCAGCACCGTCCTTTTCACCTGGCGACCGGGCTTCCTGGTGAAGACCTCCCTGAGCCTGTGCCCTCCCTTCCTGAGGCCTCGCCAGTGACACTGACAACCGAATCGCTGTCATCAGTTCTCCTCCCGTCTCCCCAGTCGCTTCCGGACTCTCGGGCTTCTGGAGTAGCCGAGTCGAGCTGGAGGAGGACCCGGTAATAAGTCCAAGGTGGGCGGGGAGTCACTGCTGAGGAAGCTGTCCGCTCACACGGCGTGCTGATAAACACGCTCTCGCTGCCATGCACGTGGGATTCCGAACTACTGTCCGCACGGAGCAGACGCAGCCTCCGCTGTGAGCCTGGGTCCCAGCGTGGCTCCACCGTCAGCGGAGGAAGCAGGTGACCGCGTGGGGAGAGCCAAACAGGTTCCTTCGGGGCTTCTGCTCGGTCACGGATCACTGCCTACATGGGTCATAGTCTGAACCAGGACTTCCGGAGTGAGAGGAGGGTAGGAAGGTCTCGTTCTGGAGACTGAGGCTCAGAGTCAGAGTAGCAGAGGGAAGGCCTGCTGCGCAGCTGCAGTACACAGGGGTCCCCAAACCGCCCGCCACTAAAAGCAGCGACAGGCTGTGCCACGTTCCCAGTCGCTCTTTTGAAGACTCCGGGTGAAGACTGTTCTTCCTCTCTGCAGACCAGGAGCCCAGCATCCGGAGGCAGCCCTGGGCGCCTGTCAGTGTCCCTCTGCCCGACAGGCTGGCTGTTGTGGGAGCGTTTGTGGGGCCTCGTTAGCTTGTTTACTGACCCCGCCCACAGCCTTAGCTTGTTAGGTCCCATCTCATCTCCAGCAGATGCTCCGGTCCTGGGGAGGGAACTAGCTCCGGGAGCGCCATGGACCTGCACGAGGCCGCCTCCCGCCTGCGCTCAGAGCAGCGCCTGGTTTTGGAAACGCTTCCTCTGCGGGCGGGCTTTATTTACCTGCCCACGTGTCCTCCAAAGTGACAAAGCGAGGAGCCAAATATCTAGCTCAGCTCAAACTGGACCCGTATGCTGGTCGCTAAAGGCACCTCTGGTTAAAGGGTTTCCGGCGTCACCGCGCTCCTCCGCGGGGTTAGAGCTCGTTACTTACTTGTTCGCAGGCCAGGAAGACGACAATGTCGCCCTTCTCGCCCGAGTGGTGGATCTCAAAGATGAGGCGCAGGACGGACTCCAGGGCGTCCTCCGGGGCCCCGCTGAGGTGCACGACCTCCACGGGGCGCCCGCCGGGCACCTCCACCAGCGGCACGGCGCCGTAGAGCGCGCTGAGCCCGCCGAGCAGCGGGGGCGGCGTGCAGATGACCAGCTTCAGCTCCGGCCGGGCCAGCAGCACGCCCTTGAGGAGCCCGAGCAGCACGTCGGTGGCGATGCTCCTCTCCTGCACGTCATCCAGGACGACCACGCCATAGCTGGCCAGGAAGGGGCTGGACATCATCTCGCGCTGCAGCATGTCGTCCGTGCAGTACCTGCGGGGGCAACAGCTAGCCTCGTGCGGGGACTCCCCCTGCCTCCCGGGACCACGAGAAGCTGGGCTCGGCCCCCCTGTAACCGGAGTTCAGAGCCTTTACTGGGCTGAGTCCTTCCCGTCGGAAAAACTGACAGACCCTCACAACCGCAAAACGCGCGTGCGTCCACTTTAAACCGGACAGACGGCCACGGGCCCGAGAGCCTCGAGCCCAGGGAAGGCTCTGCCCTCAGCGCTTTGGTGGTGCCCGGGCTCCGTGAGCTCCACCCGCCATCTCCCTCACTGATGGCGCGTGTGCTTTCACGCAGTAAATCTGGCTGTGAGCCAGCGCCGTGCCGAGTCCGAGTCCTCTCGCCACGGCATTGGGGGGCGGGGTGGGGGGGCCTGGGCCTGGCAGACCGCAGCTGACCCCTTCCAAGGAAGAAAAGGAAGGACGAGAGCACTTACTAAGCCCAACGTGTGCACCAGGCACTGCTGCTGCCTTTCTCATTTAACCTTCAGGATAAATCTTGAAGGTAGATGTTACTAGCTCAAATTTATAAATAAGGAGACTCGGGAAAGTAGTTTGAAAAACACGGATCTAAACAGCCATGGTGAGGGCTCATGTCCAGTTTTGTAACCGCATCGGGTTTTCTGTTTACACTGTGGGAGGTCGGGAAGCCTTCCTGGGGGAGGTGACCCTGGCATGGACGGGATTCAGCCGAGCCCGAAGAGGCACGGCTCAGCAAGCAGAGGGGTGGTGCGGATGGCGAGACCCAGGTCTGGTGGGCACACGGCCAGCCTGCGCGGACCCACCGGGGTGAGGCTGGAGGAGACGAGACTGAGGTCTGGGGGCCACCCAACAAGTGACCTCCCTGAGGGTCACGAGGGTCGTGGAGAACTAGGCCAGGAATCGGACGAGGCCAGGCTGGGACAGCCGTCACGAGCACAGCAGATGTCTGGGCGTGGAATGGGGGGCACACGCCCCGGGGATGGGGAGACACCGGCACAGGGCCAGCACGGCAGGCGGGACCCACCCACCTCAGGATGGTCTGGGCGTGGAATGGGGGGCACATGCCCCGGAGACGGGGAGACACCGGCCCAGGGCCAGCACGGCAGGCGGGACCCACCCACCTCAGGATGGTCTCGCTGGAGCAGCAGTTCTCAAACGGGACCACGTAGCCCACCTCGTGGCCAATGTTGACGTCCATCTCGTCCGCCACGCGCAGGGCGAGCTGCACGGCGGGCTGCTTGTGTGCCTGCGTGCACACCACGCCGCCGTGCTGGTAGCGGACGGACAGGCAGTACTCGGCGCACCACTGCGGCACCTGCGGGCGAGGGGAAGCCGCCGGTCACGGTGTAAGCGGGGTCACCAGGGTCACCCTGAGTGAACCTCCCAACAGTCTGTTTACCCACAGTTACCACGGCAACGAAGGAAAGCCAGAGGATAGGAGAGTGTTAGCAGGACTGTTAGCGATTCTCAGATGTTTTTTAAAAAGGGCAGGTAAAAGTAAAAGGCAAAGTACATGTGTTTTTAACCTCAGCTATATTTCTGGGGGGAAAAAACAAACACAAACACAAAAACAAACACAAAACAAAAAAACTAATCTATTTATGACTTACTTTCTGGCTCCAGGAAACCTCCATAAGAATCATGTCTTACCATATCAACTACTGTGTTTTAAGCGAAGTAAACATTGCATAGCATTGAGATGAGAAATGGTGACTCAAGGTGAAAGCATTTATATTTGAATGCTCAGAATAAAGTAAACAGATGAGCTCGTTAGCATCTCCCTGTATTTAAAGGCAAACACACCGGGCTTATCTCAGGTGCACTGGTGCGGGAGAGACTGGTGGGAAGAGCGAGCCCACGTGTGTGTACAGTCCCGACACCGCCAGTGAAGTGCGCTGTCCGCCTCTCAGCCTTGTCCTCAGGAGGGGAGGCGGGGTGGGGGGTTCACAGCCAGGGCAGTGATGCCACCTCGGGGTGCAAAGGAGGCGGACATCATGGGTGTCCTGAGAACCAGGTCTGGCCCCCGGCTCCCTGGGTGCCGTGAGGACCGGGTCCGGCCCTGGCTCCCCGAAAGGCGATCACCAGGAGGCGGCCGCCTGCCGCTTCAGGGGAGGCGGCCTGGCTACCAGGATCTGCTCTGCATCAGGGCCTTCTCGACACCAGGGACTGAAATTCTACGAGCTGCACCATCTCAGCCAGCAAAGCAAAGTCCTCCACCCGCCCCAGGCGACAGGCACGGGCGCTGGGCTGCTGGAGGTCCTCAGGGTGGGCCCAGTCCAGACCAGAACCTGTAGCGGCTGTGCCGTCCTGTACCGGCTCAGCGCTGCCCGCGGGAGACACGTACAGGCAGATGCCCGCCGGCTCCTCCCACAGGCCAGCCTGCCTGTGCCAGGGCCCTCCACTCACTCCTCACTCAGCACCAGTCACCGAGTCCACACCTGGGGCAGCCTTAGGCCCCAGTGCCCCCCTCCCAGACTCGAGATCCGCCCCCAGACATGAGTACCCACCCAGCTTTACCAACAAGCCATCCAGGCATCCTGCCAGTCACACCCTGAAGCCCTGGCAGGCACAGCACGTGTCTCAGCTTTAAGATCCACGCCCCCAGGAAACCCAGAGGCACGCACCCGGGACCTCACTGCCGCTGCGAGGTCTCTGGCTCCCGTCGCGTGACGGACACGCCCGCCCCGACCGGGCTGTGTGTGGTGGACACTCACCTGGGAGCTCTTGCCGCTCCTGGCCTCCCCGCAGACGATGACCACCTGGCTCTGCAGCAGGCTCTCCATGAAGGAGTACTTCTCGGCCCAGATGGGCAGCGCCTCCCGCTCCCGCAGCAGCTTGTAGAAGCGCGAGGAGTAGGGCAGCCCGTCGAAGGGGTTCAGCTCCAGGTCCTCGCAGGCCAGCGGGCCATCCTCCTCGCCCTCGCTGGACTCCGGGGACTCAGGGAAGTAGCGCTTTTCCGCCGAGGGGTCGGGACGTCCCAGCTCTTCGTCCATCCTGCCGAGGAGCTCACGCAGCGGGCATCCCAGCCGAGTCCTCCCGGGGCCTCTGCATGCGGGGAGGGCTGACCCCCAGGACGGGTGCAGGCTCCAGGCGCCCTCCCCGGGTCCGGGTCTCAGCACCCCGCTCAGTGCCGTCGGGAGCCTGGCTGGAAACAGGAAAGCCAGGTCAGGCCGCAGTGTCTGAAGAAAACCGCGGTCCTCCTGTGCGGGAGCCCCCGCCCGCCTCCTCCCTGCCTGCCGAGCCCGGAGCTGGGGCGGCTCCGAGCCCTCAGCTGCCCAGCTTGGAAAGCGCCTCCACGGGGGACAGTGCTCCCTGCCATGCCCGCACCGGCCGGCCGGCCCAGTGAACGGAAAGCCATGGGGAGGGCGGTGGGGCTCCGGCCCTGGCCTCGGCCTTCCCCAGGTGCGGGCCCAGGAGAGGCGATGGGCGTCCGCTGAGCGCCCCGAGGCTCCGACCACGAGAGGTCTGCTGTTTTCTTCAAGTTAGAATTTCCTCTGGTTAGAGGAGGCCGTTTTAAAACGCCACCTGCACCTGCTCGTGCCGTCTGCGAGTCCAGGCGGGCGGTGGTGAGCGCTTTCCCGGGGAGGCCCCAGCCTTGCCCGGGGTGGCTGGTCTAACGCACCAGAACCCGCTGTGGGGCTCCAGGGCCTCTAGCCTACAGGTCAGGCTCAGGAGGCGGCAAAGACAACGTGCCACTTAAACGAAGTAGAGACGTGTCCTACGAAAGGACAGACCTGTCGCCTCCCCAACCCCCCCCAGGCCAGGGAAGGGCCTGCTGCTCCCAGTGACGGGGTGTCACCTTGCACCGTAACCAGGGAAACTAAATGGCTTTACGGGCCCAGGTGCTGCGCTGGGGCTGTGGTGGGGTTGGTGGCTGGAGGGCCAGTTCCGGCCGAAGGAATCGGAGGCGGCTCGGGCCAAGGACACACGTGGGAGAGCCTCCGGCTGAGGGAGCTGGCTGTCTCCCCCGCCCCCAGGACACTGAGGGCCAGAGAGAACACCATGCTTGGGAAGGAATAACCATAAAACAGGCAATGTGTTGCTCTTTCAAAGAAAGAAAACACATTTAAAAACTGAAAAATACAGTTTAATCACCTCCATGAAGTTAGTAACATGTTGAATATGAAACTATCCCCAGGCTTGTTACACTTCAGTTTCACTGTCACTGAAGCCAAGGGCTCATCCTTCCTGGGACTTTCAACTTTAGGGCACCTTTTTCTGCCCGTGTTTTCCTGGCTCCGAGCTCCCCAAAGCACACTCTATTTAACTTCTCGTGTCTACCGGAACCTTTCTTGAACAGGTAAAGTAAAACTTCAGAACTTTATTTCAAAAGCCTTACTTCTAGAGTTCTAACAGGTTGACAATGTCTTGTTTTTAAGTAAGCAAATCAAATTAATTGGATTTTAAAAACACAAGTAAAATATTCACTTAGAACTCAATATTGGTTCATATCATATGCAGCTTGAATAATCCATTACTTTTTAAAGAATCCTAGGCTCTGCGATAATTTACAATTTTTAGACTTACGTACAGAACGACTTCCAAGCTCAACCAGTGCGTACGTATCATAACATACCACTCCCTCCACACAAGTTTATAAATAAAGCGCTTTATTAGAACTTCAAATGCCTGGTCACACTCAGTGCTTTTCAGTATTATTTTGATGACTTTTCTTTACTGAGTAGTAGCAGCGTGAATAGGTGTGCTAGGTATTAGTGTGGCTGGTTAAGGCCTGGTGAGCGAGCTGAGCAAACGAGGAGCTGAAAGCTGTGCGCGGCGTCCAGCCAGGGCAGCGCTGCGGAGACCGGCCGCCGTGCCTGCCCGGCTGTCCTCTGCCCGCCCACACGCCACGGCCACTCCCAGTCCCGGGTACCAGCCCCGACCCAGGATGCCCGGGCCGTGTGGGAGCTCAGTGAGGGCTTCCTGCCTGCCTGAAGCGTCACAGCCTCTAATACGCACCTGCTTCCATCCGAATCTAGGTCACATGCACCTATTTGTTCTCACGTGACGGTGAGAACCCACTGCAGGTTTTATTACCCCGTTAGCGATGAGGAGTCATAGGGCCCGGCTTTCCCACCGTGGCACAGCGAGCAATTAGTTAAACCTCCCTGACCAGAGGCGTGTCCTGGCTCCAGCATTATCTGCCTTAAACGACGAGGAGCACTGGGAAACCACCGGGAGCGGAAGGCACACGGAGAAGCCCAAACCGTGGGCTTGGCTCCCCAAGTGCGCAAACAGAGGCACAGGGCCGCCCACCGAGAGGGGGGGGGAGCCATAAGGAAGTGCAGGACAGGGCTAAGCTCCGCCGTGCCCCGGAGGAGAGGCGCCTTCCGTGGGCCTCAGCCTAGTCCCGGAGGGCTCTCCTCCGACCCATGACGCTCCCGGTACGGAGGAGACACTGGAGAACGAAAAGGTGATGGCTTTCAGCACTGACTAAACTCACGTGTTTCAGAAAGCAGCCAAGAAAGATAAACAGCACCCTCACTCTGGTAAAAACAAAACAAACAAACAGAACAGAACAAAATAAAAACCCAACAACGAAAATAAAAACTTCTCCAACTTGTGATAGTCAGGCTAGGAAACAACACATTCATTTGCTTTTTAAAAAGAAGTTGTGCTAGAAAACCAGTTTGGCTCAGGGGATAGAGCGTCGGCCTGCGGACTGAAGGGTCCCGGGTTCAATTCCGGTCAAGGGCATGCACCTTGGTTGCGGGCACATCCCCAGTGGGGGCTGTGCAGGAGGCAGCTGATCAGTGTTTCTCTCTTATCGATGTTTTTAGCTCTCTATCCCTCTCCCTTCCTCTCTATAAAAAAAATCAATAAATTAAAAAAAAAAAAAGTCATCCCGCTTGCCTGAACAATGTTGCTCTGCCACCAGAGTTGTCGTGACTCTGAACCCGAGGCGGCCGGAGAGCTCAGCGAGAAGACAGGCCCCTGTCCCGGGCCCTGCCCGGCACCCCTTGGTTTGCTACATTTCCTTAATCAGCCAAGGACGCGGGAGGGAACTTGTAGCCAGGAGCTTGGGCACTTTAAGTGCTATCTGCTTGACCATGGACATCCTGAAGGTGCCATGAGAGAGAAACAGGAAAGCAGCGTAGACCCCACGGGGGAAGCCAGCACCTCCCATTCACCTCCCGCGGGGGCCTGCAGCCACGGAATGAACGGAGCACATCCCGCTATCGCTGTCTGCAGCGGCTTCTCGAACACTCTCCTCCCCATGGCGGACATTTACCAGGTCCCACCCGTCCCGGTGCAGGGGAGACACACTGAACCTCGTCCCTGCGCTTGACCTCCGAGGGCCTTTCCCCCTGAACCCCATTCCCCCTCCCAACCGGCATTTCTCCCCTGGGCGCCCTGACCCCCAAACCCAGCTGCTGCTTTCACAGCTGCCAAAGCCGCCTGGTGCCTAGACTTTCAACGCCGTGCCCTTCTCCCCACGCGAGGGGCTTCTCCACGCCTGACACCGCTGGCCACCCCGGAGGGGGAGTGCAGCCCTCTCTGTGTTCCCACCGCCAGTTTGTATCGGAATCTGCCGCGTCAGATGACGCTGTTACTAATGAGCATCCCTGCTCCCCGGATGAAAAGGCCGATTCGTGACGGAGCTGTAGGTCTGAGGCACGGCCCGGGACCGCTGCTGGTCTCAGACAGGTTCTGGGAGAAGGCACCCTCCCTGTCCTCCCGTTTCCAAAGCCGCTCGTGCGCCAGTGTCTCAGCGGGCGGCGAGGGCTCTGGGCCACCACACCGGTCACACCGGTCGCCTGGACAAGCCCCATGGCCCCGAGGGGGGCCGCTGTGGGGACCGGCCCTGCCCGCGGCCGGCGGGTGCACGCTCCTCTGGCTCGGTTTCCCCTCAAGACTCTGCCCGGGGAGGGAGGGAGGGAACTCCCCGGCACCTGCCATCCCGGGTGGGAATCTGGCGGCGAAGGATGAGTCACCCCGTCCTGACCCAGAAAAGCTCTGCTCCCCGACCGCCAGCGGAGGCAGGAACCGGGGGAGCCTCCTCTGGGCTCCGACCCCGACCCCGACCCCGACCCCGACCCCATCCCCGGCCCCGGCCCGGCCCGGCCCGGCCCCTCCGCACGCTCTCCTCCCTTTAAACCTCCGCCCGCCTGGCCCACCAGGCCCGTCCCGGACAGCTGTGCGGGCTGGTCCTTACAGACACGGAAACCACCGACCGGAGAGCCCCGGCCCCTCGGCCCCCAGACCCCCGCCCCCCGATCCCCAGCCCCGGGCCCCCCCATCCCCCGGCCCCCAGCCCCGGGCCCCCGCCCCGGCCCGAGCCTGACCCTCGTGCGGACCCAGCGCGGCCGGCCGGACCTCCCGCTGCGGGTCCGGGACGGGCTGCCCGGGCCGCAGGGGCTCCGGTGGGCGCGGCGCTGCCCGGGGGCGGCACGAGGGTCCCCCCCAGCCCGGCGACGCCCCGGCCGCCGAGGGGTCCCCCTGCCGGCGGGGCGGGTGCAGCCGCTCCTCCCGCCGGCCGGGCTCCGGGCTCCGGGCTCCGGGGTCGGGCCCGGGCTCCGGCTCCGGGCAGCGGGGGCCGCCGTCGCCCTCGGTCCCCCGGGGCCGGGCCCGGACGCGGCGGGGGCGGGAGCCGCGGAGCCGCTCCAGGTGCCGGCGGCCTTACCTGCGGGCCCCGGGCGGCGGCGGCGGCGTCCAGGCCCCGCTCCCCCCGGGCGGGCGGGCGGGCCGGGCAGGGGCAGCGGCGGGCGGGGCGGAGGCCGGCGCGGGGCGGACAGGGCGCCGGGCACGCGGGGCCCGGGCGGCGCGACAACCCACCGGCGCGGCGGCGTCTCGGGCGGCCCGCTCCCTGCGGCTGCGCCGGGCCCCGCTCCGCGCCGCGCTGGGCCCTCCCGCTCGCCGTCCGCCGGCCCCGCCCCCGTCGCCAGGGCAACGGCCGACGCCGCGGAGAGGCGTTAGCGGCGGCGCCGGCGGCCGGGCCGAGCGGCGGGCATGGAGCCCCCGGGTAAGCCCGGCGGCAGCGGGGCGCCCGCAGGCCTTCAGCGTTTCCGACCCCAAATACGGTCCCCCTCGCGCTTTCCTCTTCTGGAGAGAGAAGGGGTGCACCTGGCTGAGGGGGTCCCCTGGGAGCCGGGGGGTCCCCTGGGAGCGGGGTCCCCTGGGAGCGGGGTCCCCTGGGAGCGGGGTCCGCTGGGAGCGGGGTCCCCTGGGAGCGGGGGTCCCCTGGGAGCGGGGTCCGCTGGGAGCGGGGTCCCCTGGGAGCGGGGGTCCCCTGGGAGCGGGGTCCCCTGGGAGCGGGGTCCCCTGGGAGCGGGGGTCCCCTGGGAGCGGGGTCGGCTGGGAGCGGGGTCCCCTGGGAGCGGGGTCCGCTGGGAGCGGGGTCCCCTGGGAGCGGGGTCCCCTGGGAGCGGGGTCCGCTGGGAGCGGGGACCCTGGGAGCCGGGGCTGGGGGCTCGGTAGTGCGGACAGGTGGATGCAGCGCCCCCACTGGGTTCCTCCCGGAATGAACCCCGAGCAAACCCGGGCACTGCCACCGCCCCTGTCATTGGGGTCACATTTCGGTGAGTTTGGGTCCTTCGTGGTAAATACTCAGCCTGCCTCTAAAATGTCAGCAATCGAGCACGCAGCGAGGCTGGGTCCTGCATTCATTAGAGGAGGAAGAAAAAGTTGAGCTTTGTCCAAGCGTATTTGATTAACGGCCAGCGGTTCTACAAGGCAGGACACGCAAAAAAAAAAAAAAAAAAAAAAAGGGTTTCTTTTCATGTTTTCCGCATTCTTTGGCAGGCGGCAGGTCTAACAGGAGTTGTCAGTGTTTTTCTCCAGCGATAGTGCTCAGCCTTCTCTCCCCGGTTGGTTTTATTGTTCCTTTCGTTCCAGTGTTTCTGTACAGACTTAAACAGTCTTAACAATCTTAAACCGTTGTAGCCTTGACCCTAAAAACGCCTCTCTGGGCAGTTTTAAAAAAAATACATATTTTTATTGATGTCGGAGAGGAAGGGAGAGGGAGAGATAGAAACATCAGTGATGAGAGAGATCATGGATCGGCTGCCCCCTGCGGTGCACACCCTCTACTGGGGATCAAGCCCGCATCCCAGCCCTGTGCCCTGACCAGGAATTGAACCCTGACCTCCTGGTTCCTAGGTCCACGCTCAAATCCTGAGCTACAGTTTCAGAAGCGTAAGTACTTAGACCAAACCGGTTCCCTGGGAGAAATGCTGGCATTTTCTTCAGGTCATTAGTTTCCAACAAGATTTTAGAACCTTGCTTTGAAACTCATTTGCCGAGGAGAAAGGTTACAGTTTCTAGTCACAGCTGCTTCGGTGGGTTTGATCCGTGTCTGCGGCTGCTCCGTTTCAGGAGCCCGCTGGAGAAGACGGACACAAGCTCAGGTGTCTGTCTCCTGTCGCACGGACAGCGGGCTGTGCTCGTTCTCTGCGTGGGAAGGAATGAACGGAGGGAAAGATGGTTAAAAAACTGGCGCTTTATTTCTTCCGCGTTGTGTCAGGGTCCACCGTGTGCCCCAGCATTCACGTTCCCCAGGGCTCGCCGCCTTTGGGCCAGCGCTCCCGGCCCCTCCTGCGTCCCGGACGCTGCTCTGGGCCAGGGCGCGGACGGCGGGGTGGCGAGGGCCCATCCCATAAGACTGAGCACTGCTCCCCAAGAACAAGTGAGCCACCCGGGCCCTAAGGGGCGGGCGGTGGAAGAGATGGCGGCCACCTAGGGCAGGAAGTGATACGGGCAGAAGGATGGGCAGAGGGCCTGGGCCCGGGGGTGGTGTGGGCTTGAGGCTCAGAGGAGAGAGAGTTGTAAAGCTTCAGCTAAGAGGGCTGAGGGGTAGGAAGAGAGAGAGAGAGAGAGACAAAGACAGAGAGAGAAAGACAGAGAGACAGAGAGAATAGGCTGGGAACGCCATGGGAGCCAGACCAGGAAGGCGTTGTAAAGCTATGTCAGAAAAGAGTCACGCACGTGAATGATATGTTTTGAGGTGGAAAATATTTAAGTAATCTGTGCTTGGCGAGTAACTAAATGTATTACTTTCTACATATTCCTTAAACACTTGTATCAATTTAATCTTAAATAATTCAAACCGCATTTATCTTAGGAAATTCTTTCACAGCCTAATGAACACCACTTTGGATAAATATTTACCAAATCACTCGCTGTTATTAACTATTTAATAGGCCAGTGACTAGAACATTGGCCTGCAGACTGAAGGGTCTGGGGTTCAATTCCAGTCAAGGGCACAGGCCTGATTCCCAGTGTGGGGCATGCAGGTGACAGCCGATCCATGATTCTCTCTCATCATTGATGTTTCTCTCTCTCTCTCTCTCTCTCTCTCTCTCTCCCTCTCTCCTCCTTCTTCTCTAAAACCAATAAAAATATATTAAAGAAAACAAAAATAAAAGGACAAGATTAATAAGTGGGCTTTTTAAAGGTCCCTTTTAACTTCAAAATTAATTTTCAATCAGATTTTACCGGATACTCAAGTTATTTCATTGTCTCAGAGATATTGTAGATCACGATGGATATATTGCCAAGTACTACAATTATGTATCTACAATCGTACTGTAGTCATTACTTTATTAAGAATGTATTATATTGTTATGCCGACATTATCTAACATTTTCAGCCTGGAGTTTGCGTGCTAACCTTGTGTTGCCGAGGGGTTTTAGCATCTTACAGGCGTATTTAGTGTAAGCGTATTTGGAACATTGATTTCAAGGCGATGTTGCTTTTAGGGATTAAACACAGATCTCAGGACAACACCCGGGACCACCAGAAATTAACCCCAGTCAGTCTTTTCCATCCGTTTCCACACACTTAGTTTTCTGTTACTTTTAGGCATGACCTTTACTAACCGCGTCGCTAAAACCCAATAAACGCCACGTCTTCAAACCCGGCTGGTCCCGCTCTGGCGGCAGGCTGGTCCCGGGCTGCACCGTTTTGCAGGACAAATTGGCCACCCAAGGGCGGCCTCGGGGGGAGGGCACGCTAAACGGCCTTGGGCGGCTCCGACCGCCCTGGGCTCTGGGCTTCACAGTCACATCTTCAGTTATTTTCTTCCCGAACTGACGCGCTGTGGGAAAGACACCAAAAAGAAAACATTTCCTCGGGAGGGTCGCCACCAGGGGGCAGTGCTGGGCGGCTTTAGCCTCCCCATCGCCCTGAGCAAACACAATCGAGTGAAAAAGAGAATATTCATAAAGCGCAGCATCAGATAAGCCCGCTGCTGCCTGTACCGACCCCGGCCTTGCTTAGACCCACCCCCCCACTCCCCGCCCCTCACTCCACCCCTTCACTGCATGGGAGGGCGTAGCAGGTGGAGACCTGAGTCTCCCTCTGACTAGGGGGCTGAGGCTGGCACTCTGGAGGGAAGACTTCGTCCTCCCAACCCCCAGCCTGGTTTCCGGGTCCTCCCCACCTTTGCCAGGACCTCGCCATCTTCCGGCGGCTGCGGCCAGGGGTCCCGCCATCCCTAACCCTCACTCCGCCTCGCCCAGCACCGCTTCCCTCCTCCTTCAGCGCACCCCACGCGGCCTTTCCAGCACGCTCCTCTGGAGTGGCCAGACCGCCCTGCCCGCCTGCTCTCCACCGGGGCCCAGACCCCACGTCATCCCTGTTTCTCCCCCGCCAGCATCGCCCCAAGTTCTTAGCATCCACACTCATCCAACTGGTCCTGGCTGCCTTACACTGGCACATCCATCCATCTTCCGGTTTCTCCAGCCTGTCCAGCTGCCGGGAGGGCGGGCCAGGGCCCCCTGCCCGGTGCTGCCTCCGCCTGGCGGGCCTGCCTCAGCGTCCTCTGTCTGCCTCCTCCTGCGTCCTCCCTGCTCCTCAGGCGGCTTCCTGGCTCGGCTCTTTGCTCCCCGGCTGCCAGGGGTGGAGCTCTTTGGTGAAAGGAGACGGGATCCCCTGCTGGGCGCCGGCGGTGGAGGGGCCCGCCCGCCCGCCGAGGAGCCAGTGTCTGACCCAGAGCCAGCCCTGCGTGGGCCTTAGTTGCTGGGCAGTGCTGCTGTGGGCAGCAGGGGCCTTCCGGAATGTTCTTCTCTTGGGTGCCCTGAGCTCTGGGAAGGAAGCCATTCCCTCCTCAACAGGAGGCTGGGCTTCGTGAGGTCCAACGGCTTCAGGTCAAGTTCAGGGAACTCGGGCTCCGGTACCGGCCTGTCAGGGGGCTGACACAGCCCTATTCTTTACCGCCTGTCCGGGGCGCTGTGAGACTCACTCTGTCCACGGACACACAGGAACGAGGCCGGCAACCTGAGTGCTGCCGGCCGGAGACCCCACAACCCAGGAGTGTGTTCAGAGTCCGTGTAACAATTGTTTCAAGCAGTCTCGGCCCCTAAAGAATATTCCTTCTATCCATTAGCTTATAATTCACATATTCCTCAGAAATATGTGCTTATGTAAATCAGGTTTAAACTTTAAAAAACCCCAGAGCAGCACCTTTTAAATGAGCAGCCGTGGCTTAAAGCTCATTAACGTCCGACAGCTCATGGCCACGGGGCCTCCCTGCTCAGCGGGCGAGGGATGGGGCAAACCCACGGGCGGGAGGGTTCCCCCAGCAACACCCCCGGCCACGTCTGCTCCCGACGCCGTGGCCCTGACCGTGGTCTCTGCGGGAGCAGGAAGCACTGCTGGGGCTTGCCTGCCGGGCACCTGCCAGGCCGGCCCAGGGCCCAGGCCCTGTAGCCAACCAGGTTCCAGGAGGGGCCGCAGCCTCAGCCTCCGGGCCTGACTCACCAGGGCCGGGAGGAGGTGCCGGGCTCTAAGTAAACAGCCGCTCCTCTAAGTAAACAGCCGCTCCTCGCTCACCGCCAGCTGGGGGCGGGAGGGGGGGGAGAAAGCCAGGCCTCCCTCTTGCATCAGCGATCCTCCCCCGGGGGGTGGGAGGCAGAGCGGTCCTCTCTCTCAGCCCCGTGCCAGTGGCCGTAGCTGGCCCCGGCCCCGTCCGGGCTGTCTCCTCGGGCGGGTCCTCCGTCCTCACACCCTCCGCTTCCTGTTCTCGGACTCCGATGTGCTGGCTGCCAGCGGCCTACCTGTCCTACAGCCCCTCTTAGACCGTCGCTGTTGCTTAGACACTGCTGTCTGTCACCCTCCCCCGGTCCGCACCGGCTCTGAGCTGGAGGCGAGGAGACCCCGCAGGCTCCCGGCTCCCGCCCCCTCGAGGCCTACAGGGAGGACCTGGCCAGGAAGACTCCCATTGGTCTGTGCTGGGGCTCGCCTGGCGGGGGCCTGGGCTCCGCTCCCACGGCGAGCTGCGAGGGGGCTTCTCCGGGAGTGACGCTTCCTGCGGATGGAGGCGGCCCGTGTCGCACCAGGTGCACCTGGACGTGCGCTTGTGCTAACGTGTGGCCTGCACACACACACACAGACACGCATCCATGTACCTCTTGTTCTGAAGAAGTTCAGGGCTCTGGAATAGTTCAGTCCCGCAACCAGCACACCAGCTCCTCAATTCGCCACATTCGAGTCTCTCCCCACCCTTTAAAAATATTTATTTAAATTTTTATTTCTTTATTGCTGACAGTGTGACAGATGTCTCCCCCTTTTCCCCGCTTCACCCCTCCTCCCAGGCCTTCACCACACTGTTGTCTTGTCTCCCCCACTCTATTCTCCTTTTCTCTCTCCCTCTCGCCTCCCCCTCCCTAGACACACACACAAGGACACATGCATGGACACACACACACACGCACACGCACACACACATGCACACACGGACACATGCATGGACACAAGCACACATGCACACACAGGTGAAGGCAGGTGTGCACATCCCTGCATTCAGTCTACACACTTCAGTGTGTTTCTCCTATGAATGAGGGCATTGCCCAAGGAGCCCCAATATGGTGAGCGCATTCCCTAAACTCAGCACACAGATATTACCCCATCCTCAGCCTCCTTCCTGCTTCCCGGGGGGTCTTCCTATCAGCCTTCATTGCTGGTCTTGCTCCTCTAAAAAAAAAAAAAAAAAAAAATATATATATATATATATATATATATATATATATTCATTGATTTCAGAGAAGAGAGAGGGGAGATAGAAACATCAACGATGAGAATCATGAATCGGCTGCCTCCTGCATGCCCTCTACTGGGGATGGAGCCCACAACCCAGGCCTGTGCCCTTGACTGGAATCAAACCCGTGACCCTTCAGTCTACAGGCCGATGCTCTAGCCACTGGGCCACACGGGCTAGGGATGGTCTTGTCCCTTTGCAGACGACCAGGACCCCGCCCAGGATTACCTGTTGCATGTAATTATCATGTTCCCCAGCCCCCCTCACCCTGGGCGGTCTCATGGATGCACACTCTTCCTTCGGTGACGCTGACATTCCGATAGAATGTTCCAGGCCGCGCATCTCCGGTCCACCCTCGGGATGTTTTGACAGTGAAGGGCGAGTTACACAGGCAGGTGGCGCCCCTTCCCACAGGGCAAGGCGTCAGCTCTGCGTGGCGTTGGGAACAAAGTCAGGAGAGGCTGCAGTGGAGCTGGGGATCCGCCCTGATCACTTCGGTGCTGGTGGAGTCAGGGCGGGATCAGCAAACCCAGCAGCACCTGTGGCCCCGCCCCGCCTGGCAGCTGCTGCAGACCTGTCCCCCTCAGGTCGGCCTGACCCAGCTCCCCCGGTGCCCGCCCTGACCCGTTTGCACAGAAGCTAACCCGGTGGCGGTTCCCTCGGTGAGGACCGACGGCCGCACCGCAGATGCACCCGGAGTGCTTTCCCAGCGAAGAAGGGAACAAATGGAATCTTCTCCCCCTGCCTCCCCGTCCCCACGCTGCGGATGGCCAGCCTCTGCCCCCCGTTTCTTATTGCCGGTGTGGCCTGGCCGGTGTCATTTCCTCTGAGACCTGAGCGCTCCAGGGACAGAACAAGCCACCAGGACATCGGAGCCGCGGCCAGTGGCTCCCGAGATGCCCAGCCTGGCCGCTGGGAGCCTCACCAAGAACCGTCCGGGTTCTGCCCGAGGAACGTCCCGGACGGCTGGTCACTGAGCCGTCGCTGAGCTATCTCCACCTGTTTACACACGCAAAGCCCACGCCCCGTGCAGCGTGTGAGAGCACACAGCCCACGCCCCGTGCAGCGTGTGAGAGCACACAGAGCCCACGCCCCGTGCAGCGTGTGAGAGCACACAGCCCACGCCCGTGCAGCGTGTGAGCGGGCACACACAGAGCCCACGCTCCGTGCAGCATGTGAGAGCACACACAGAGCCCAGGCCCTGTGCAGCATGTGAGAGCACACAGCCCACGCCCGTGCAGCGTGTGAGAGCACACAGCCCACGCCCGTGCAGCGTGTGAGCGGGCACACGCAGAGCCCACGCCCCGTGCAGCGTGTGAGCGGGCACACTCGGAATCTTCCCAGCCCAGGAAAACCCCAAACAGAACGCAGGGCCGTAAATCACGGGAACTCAACACAGAGACGCCCGCTGACCACACGCCCAGCCCCAGACGTCTGTCTCCTAAAAAGGGAAAAGGACCCAAACGACAGGCTTTGGAGCGACACACGCGCCGCCATCCCCAGCCCTTCAGGCGGAGGTTGCCAGGCGACGGCACGGCTACGGGAAGTGTGCCGGCAGACTCGTGCCTTCACGGGGGCTGCGATGTCCGCCAGGCCCGACCACGTCCACGCCGCGTGGTCCTCACTCTGCCGACACCCAAGCTCGCGCCCTTTGCGGGCTCCGAAGGAGGGCGTGTGGGCGACACAGACCCTCCGGGGGCCTGGCGCCCGGGGCCTGGCGCCGCCTCACCGCGGGTGGTCAGCGGCCTGGGCCACAGCTCCCTCTGGGTCAGGCGGGTTTGCTGCAGCTGCTCGTGCTCCCATCGAGGTCACTGCCAGCACGACCTCCACGTGGCACCCTGCACTGTGAGCCAGTTTCAGGGGTGCCCCCAGCACCCAGGTGCCCGTCAGAACGAGCGTTTTGCCCTCAATGCCCATGACATGGGGGGGGGGCACAGTCCCTCCCTCAGGAGCAACCTCCTGTGGACGGCAGGCCCCTCCCCCACAGACCACGTCCTGTCCTCATTCTCCTAACTGCGTTTCTTTCCCTTCATTTTCTCTTTATTTAAAAACCAGAGGCCCAGTGCGCGAAAAATCCCCTCAGCCCAGCCTGCCCCTTCTCACAGCCAAAGAGCCGCCTGTGGCTCGTAAGCTCCGGATTGCCGACCACCGGGCTAGACGGATCTATCACTCTTGGCCATTCGCTCGCTTTATTGAGGAGGAAATTTAGGGATTTTCCCCCCTGATGATGTTTTTCTGGGTTAAAAAAACAAAAAGCCTTTCTCATAAGTTTGCTGCGGCTGGGCGAGACCTGTGAGAGGGCAATCCCGGGAGGGCTGGCTCTGGCAGAGGCACGTTTCCTTTTCTCTGTGTCACTTACGGGCCAGGCCGGCAGCAAACAGGACGCGGGGCCGGCTCAGCCTGCGGCTGCCGCTGACTGGGAGGTACCGGGGACGTGCCCGCCGCCCGCCCGGGGCCCAGGCCCTGCCCGACGGCTCTGCTCACGGCCTGCCGGGCTCGGCTGCACCCAGACCGAGGCTCCACGGTGCCAGGCAGGCCTCCGGGTCAGGGATTCTTTTTTAAAGAGGCTCAGTACAGATTTAATGCATTTAAAAGTCAGCTTGCCACATATTATTAAAAAGCCTGTGTCTCCTTTAAAATAAGTTTGGGGACACTTACATCGGACGGCCGTTGTTCTGGCAGGTGCTGTGAGGTTTGGGCTTCGGGGAGCGTCTGGATTTGGCTGGCCATCTAATCCCTCATCGTCCATCAGAAAGCGTCTGTCAGCCTGGACCCTCCCCTTGATCTCGGGTGCCCTTGGCCTTTGGCATTGACGTGCTTTTATTTATTTAAACCCGCACTTGCATATACATTTTATTATTTATTTAAATCGGTATTTACATGTACATCTCGTTATTTATTTATTTTTATTTTTTAAAAACATATATTTTATTGATTTTGTATAGAGAGGAAGGGATAGAGAGTTAGAAACATCGATGAGAGAGAGTCATCGATCAGCTGCCTCTTGCACACCCCCTACCGGGGATGTGCCCGCAACCAAGGTACATGCCCTTGACCAGAATCGAACCTGGGACCCTTCAGTTCCCAAGCCGATGCTCTATCCATTGAGCCAAACCGGTTTCGGCTATTCATTTATTTAAATGCACAGGGGTTGCTGGGGGTGACCCAGCCGGCCTGTGGGAGAGCCCGGCAGCTCCCTGCACCTGCTGGGGGTCCCGTCACCGAGCTGCCAGAGGCTGTCCAGGTCACGGGTGGACGCCCCCCCACACGCCTGGCCTCGGGCACCTGCCACGCGCTCGGCGACCTCCTTCCCGCGCAGCGGGTCCTGAGGAGCGGGGCCCTCAGAGCGGGGCCCTCAGAGCGGGGCCCTCAGAGCGGGGTCCCTCAGAGCGGGGCCCTCAGAGCGAGCCCTGAGCGGGTCCTGAGGAGCGGGGCCCTCAGAGCGGGGCCCTCAGAGCGGGGCCCTCAGAGCGGGTCCCTCAGAGCGGGGCCCTCAGAGCGGGCCCTGAGCGGGTCCCTCAGAGCGGGGCCCTCAGAGCGGGGCCCTCAGAGCGGGGCCCTCAGAGCGGGTCCCTCAGAGCAGGGCCCTCAGAGCGGGGCCCTCAGAGCGGGCCCTGAGCGGGTCCCTCAGAGCGGGTCCCTCAGAGCGGGGCCCTCAGAGCGGGGCCCTCAGAGCGGGGCCCTCAGAGCGGGGCCCTCAGAGCGGGGCCCTCAGAGCGGGTCCCTCAGAGCGGGGCCCTCAGAGCGGGGCCCTCAGAGCGGGCCCTGAGCGGGTCCCTCAGAGCGGGGCCCTCAGAGCGGGCCCTGAGCGGGTCCCTCAGAGCGGGGCCCTCAGAGCGGGCCCTGAGCGGGTCCCTCAGAGCGGGGCCCTCAGAGCGGGGCCCTCAGAGCGGGTCCCTCAGAGCGGGTCCCTCAGAGCGGGGCCCTCAGAGCGGGGCCCTCAGAGCGAGCCCTGAGCGGGTCCCTCAGAGCGGGCCCTCAGAGCGGGGCCCTCAGAGCGGGGCCCTCAGAGCGGGCCCTGAGCGGGGCCCTCAGAGCGGGGCCCTCAGAGCGGGGCCCTCAGAGCGGGGCCCTCAGAGCGGGGCCCTCAGAGCGGGTCCCTCAGAGCGGGGCCCTCAGAGCTGGCCCTGAGGAGCGGGGCCCTCAGAGCGGGGCCCTCAGAGCGGGGCCCTCAGAGCGGGGCCCTCAGAGCGGGGCCCTCAGAGCAGGCCCTGAGCGGGTCCCTCAGAGCCGGCCCTCAGAGCGGGGCCCTCAGAGCGGGCCCTGAGCGGGTCCCTCAGAGCGGGGCCCTCAGAGCTGGCCCTGAGGAGCGGGGCCCTCAGAGCGGGGCCCTCAGAGCGGGGCCCTCAGAGCTGGCCCTGAGGAGCGGGGCCCTCAGAGTGGGGCTCTCAGAGCGGGGCCCTCAGAGCGGGGCCCTCAGAGTGGGGCTCTCAGAGTGAGCCCTGAGCGGGGCCCTCAGAGCGGGGCCCTCAGAGTGAGCCCTGAGCGGGTCCCTCAGAGCGGGTCCCTCAGAGCGGGGCCCTCAGAGCGGGGCCCTCAGAGCCGGTCCCTCAGAGCGGGGCCCTCAGAGCGGGGCCCTCAGAGCGGGGCCCTCAGAGCGGGGCCCTCAGAGTGAGCCCTGAGCGGGTCCCTCAGAGCGGGTCCCTCAGAGCGGGTCCCTCAGAGCGGGGCCCTCAGAGCGGGGCCCTCAGAGCGGGGCCCTCAGAGCGGGTCCCTCAGAGCGGGGCCCTCAGAGCGGGGCCCTCAGAGCGGGCCCTGAGGAGCGGGTCCCTCAGAGCGGGTCCCTCAGAGCGGGGCCCTGAGCGGGTCCCTGAGAGCGGGGCCCTCAGAGCGGGGCCCTCAGAGCGGGGCCCTCAGAGCGGGGCCCTCAGAGCGGGGCCCTCAGAGCGGGGCCCTCAGAGTGAGCCCTGAGCGGGGCCCTGAGGAGCGGGGCCCTCAGAGCGGGGCCCTCAGAGCGGGGCCCTCAGAGCGGGCCCTGAGCGGGCCCTGAGGCCGGTCCCCTCTCTTTCAGGAGCCACGCCCTCCTCGGGGCCGCACCCGCCCGTCGTGGGCAAGGTGACCCACCACAGCATCGAGCTGCGCTGGGACCTGGCGAGGACGGCCAAGCGGCAGGGCCCGCAGGGCCAGTGGGCGCAGTTCTCCGTGGAGGAGCAGGACCCCCGGACGCACGCCTACGGGGTCATCTACATGTGGGTGCCGCGCCGGGCGGGGGCTCCGGGACGGGATTCCTGGGAAATGGAGGGGCTCCGCACCCCGGCGCTTCCTGGGCTTCGTGTGTAAATCCAGGCGCAGAGCCAGAGTGAGGGGGGCTGGCTGACAGGCGGGGCCCATCGGCGGCCTGTCCGCAGGCGCGGGCGGGTCCCCCGTGCGGATTTCGATGGGGAGAGAGAGGCCGTGCGGGCGAGGCCGTGTGCTTCACTCACGTCCTTGCTGCCCGGCGGCCAGGGGGTCGCCGCCCCGGAGGGACCCAGCCCGACCGGTGTCCCTGTCCGTGCATCTGGCCGGGACCAGGTGCGGCCCTGGCACCTCGGGGCGGGCATGGGCCTCAGCCCAGGCCCATGGTCCTTGGGGAACATCAGCCTTCCCTCTCAGCCCCGGCGGCACAGGCCCGGCCACCAGGTGGCAGCATGGCACTGCGGACCTGCTGCGGTTTACCAGGCGCCGGCAGGACATGGCCTGGGTGGTGGGTTCCAGAGCCTCTTCTGGACTTCCTGGTTCCGCTCAGTCACCGCCAGCCCGTCCTGACCCTGTGGCCGTCCTTGACTGGATCTCCTCTCTCAGCCATGGCCCAGCTCCGTGGTGCCCCCTCTGCAGCTCCCTCCGGCCTCCCCTCGGCCTGCCTCTGCCCCCGTCCTGCCTCTGCCTCCCTCCTGCCTCTGCCCCCCTCCTGCCTCTGCCCCGTCCTGCCTCTGCTCCCCTCCTGCCTCTGCCCCCCTCCTGCCTCTCCCCCCTCCCCCCAGCCTCTCCACCAGCCTGTCCCCCCTCCCCCCAGCCTCTCCCCCAGCCTCTCCCCCTTCCCCCAGCCTCTCCCCCAGCCTCTCCCCCCTCCCCAAGCCTCTCCCCCAGCCTCTCCCCCCTCTCCCCTAGCCTCTCCCCCCTCCCCCAGCCTCTCCCCCCTCCCCAAACCTCTCCCCCAGCCTCTCCCCCCTCCCCAAACCTCTCCCCCAGCCTCTCCCCCCTCTCCCCCAGGCTCTCCCCCCTCCCCCAGCCTCTCCCCCCTCCCCCAAGCCTCTCCCCCAGCCTCTCCCCCCTCTCCCCCAGGCTTTCCCCCCTCCCCCAGCCTCTCCCCCAGCCTGTCCCCCCTCCCCCCAGCCTCTCCCCCAGCCTCTCCCCCCTCTCCCCCAGCCTCTCCCCCCCAGCCTCTCCCCCCTCCCCCACCTCTCCCCCAGCCTCTCCCCCCTCCCCCAACCTCTCTCCCAGCCTCTCCCCCCTCTCCCCCAGCCTCTCCCCCCTCCCCCCACCCTCCCCCCTCCCCAGCCTCTCCCCCAGCCTCTCCCCCTCCCCCCAGCCTCTCCCCCAGCCTCTCCCCCCTCCCTCCACCCTCTCCCCCCTCCCCCAGCCTCTCCCCCAGCCTCTCCCCCTCCCCCAGCCTCTCCCCCCTCCCCCCAACCTCTCCTCCAGCCTCTCCCCCCTCCCCCCAGCCTCTCCTCCAGCCTCTCCCCCCTCCCCCCAGCCTCTCCCCCTCCCCCAGCCTCTGTTCTGTCCAGGCCACAGCACTCTCCTCTCCGCCCTCTGACTCCCGAGATCCCGGCGCCACGGCCCCACTCACCCGTTCGCTCCCGTTCGCCTGCCCGGGACCTGCCGTCTGTGTTTCAGACGTGAACGCTGCCGAGCGAGGGCCGACACCGGGGACAGGAGGTGTCTGCCAGGCTGAGGCGGCGGGCGCCGTCGGCCCGGGTGGGGGCGGGCCCCGGGGACGGTCCCGGGCGCTCCAGGTCCCCCGGCACCGTGGGCAGTGGCCAGCGGCCGGCCAGGCCTGCCGGGCAGGCGGCGTTCAGAGGCCGCGCCCGCCGGCTGTGGAGGGGGCACCAGTGGCCGTGTCCTGCTTCCTCCGTCCAGGGGCTACGCCACCAGGCACGTGGTGGAGGGGCTGCAGCCTCGGACCCTGTACCGCTTCCGCCTGAAGGTGACCAGCCCCTCGGGGGGGTCTGTGCACAGCCCGGCGGTCTCTGTGTCCACGGCCCGTGAGTACGCAGCCCGGCCGACCCCACAGCCCGGGGGAGACGGGGGGGTGGGGGGAGACAGGGGGGCAATGGGGGGCTACGGGGGGAGACGGGGGGAGATGGAAGAGACGGGGGGGCGGGGGGAGACGGGGGGAGACGGGTGGGGGAGACGGGGGGAGTGGGGGGAGATGGGGAGAGTGGGGGGAGCTGGGGGAGATGGGGGGAGACGGAGGGGAGACGGGGGGAGCGGGGGAGATGGGGGGAGCGGGGGGAGACGGGGAATACGGGGGGAGCGGGGGGAGCGGGGAATACGGGGGGAGCGGGGGGAGACGGGGGGAGACGGGGGAGCGGTGAAGATGGGGGGAGACGGGGGGAGCGGGGGGAGACGGGGGGAGATGGGGGGGAGACGGGAGGAGTGGGGGGAGACCGGGGGGGGCGGGGGGGACGGGGGGAGACGGGGGAGCGGGGGGAGACGGGGGGAGACGGGGGGAATGGGGGGAGCGGGGAAGACGGGGGGGAGCGGGGGGAGACGGGGGGAGCGGGGAAGATGGGGGGAGACGGGGGAGCGGGGGAGACGGGGGAGATGGGGGGGAGACGGGGGGAGTAGGGGGAGACCGGGGGGGCGGGGGGGACGGGGGGAGACAGGGGGAGCGGGGGGGGGTGGACGGGGGGAGACGTGGGTGGGGTGGGGGGGAGATGGGGGCGATGGGGGGGCGATGGGGGGAGATGGGGGGCGGGCGGGCAGAGCACGTGCCTCCTGCTCGGCCCCACCAGCAGCAGAGCCGGTTCCATTTTTTTCTTTCTTTAAAAAAAATATATATATTTCATGGATGTTCTAGAAAGGAAAGGAGAAGGACAGAGAGAGAAACATCACTGATTAGCTGCCTCCGGTGGCCCCCACAGGGGACAGTGCCGGCCACCCAGGCATGTGCCCGACGGGAGGGAACCGCTGGGCTCTGGGCTCCTGGCTCCAGCTCAGCAGCTGGGCACACCGGCTCCGGGCCGTCGCTGGGGACGCCTGACGGCTTAACCCGTGGTCAGCAAACTGTGGCTCTCGAGCCACATGCGGCTCTTTGGCCCCCTGAGTGTGGCTCTTCCACAAAACACCACGGCCTGGGCGAGTCTGTTTTGAAGAAGTGGCGTTAGAAGAAGTTTAAGTTTAAAAAATGTGGCTCTCCAAAGAAATGTCAACCATTGTACTTTTGATATTTGGCTCTGTGGACTAGTGAGTTCGCCGACCACTGGCTTAACCGGTCAGAGCTGGCTCTGTGCCGGCCCATCCTGGCATGTGGGCCAGCGCTGACCCCGGCAGTGACCTCTGCCGCTCAGGGACCCCCTCAGGAGCCGGGGAGGCCTCCCGAGGACCCCCTGCCCGTCTCCCCCCTCCCTCCCACTACCCTGTCGTCCTGCCTCACGGGGTCCAGCAGGAGGGAGGCCTGGGGCCCCCACCCACATTTGTGCTGGCAGCCTCGGGGGGACTTAGAAAAAGGCAGAGCCTGCCTTTCTTA